>JAEMWC010000035.1:1997500-2041117 GCA_016490735.1 Pachyseris speciosa
ACGTTAGAGAACTTTGGACATCACACGTAACATCCCTCGTATCATTGTATAAAGTCTTCGGCTTTTACTGAATTATCTGTCTCGTGTTAATTTTCACTTGTTTCTAGCGAACGTGAGGCTACTGGAATATTTCAGTACTTTTATTTCCAGATGTACATGTATACATGTTTAAATGATCACACAGTGGCTTTCACGAAAACAGATAATACTGAGGGATGTAAAATGGTTTGTTTGTGAGAGCACTGTTTCATTTACCCCGTTTCATTGCATGTTGACTGAAAAAGTAAGCGAGAAAACGGACTACGCTTCGGTGTCATCTTGGCACCATTATCAAGTGAAGAATGCAAAGGAAAAGAAATTTATACTAGAAGCAAATTCATTCTTTCGGTATCCACTCATCGCAGGTTTACGGCAGGTGTCTAGAGTGTCGAACTGTTTCGGGCAAACTTTGGAGATAACTGTTTAAAGAGAAACAAATCAATCACATAAGAAAGTATGCCTTGTATAGTAATTGTGTTTAGTCTCCCCGCCCGCCCAGACTAGTTTGCTAGGGAACTGCGCGATCCTCGGCGCTTGGCCTGTTTTACAGTCAGGAATTAACACGCCACAGGGACATGTGGCAAAGACGAACTCACGCTTAGTAGTCCATCGTACTTTCCGTCTCCGTTACTTTGAAAGTTACGCTTGTTTTTTTATTCTTCCCAAGTTTCTCCCAAGCCATATCCCTGTGAGTATTCCAATACAAAATGTTTTCGCGTTCTTATCAGCGTTGCCTGTTGTTGTCTTGTTTTACATGCAGGATACTGTAGTGACCTGGATCTTGGAATGCAAAGTGGTTCAATCCCAGATAACAGGATAAATGCTTCCTCTGAGCTTAACGCCAGCACACCAGCCAAGAATGGCCGATTGAACTATGCAGCAGGATCATCATGGTGTGCATCCACAAATGACAGTAATCCATATTTACAGATTGATCTGCAGACACCTCACATCATCTGTGCTGTGTCCACTCAGGGGAATGCTAGAGCAGATGAGTGGGTGGAGACATACACGTTACAAACATCCAGAGATGGAAAAACATGGACAGATTATAAGGACGGTCGACAAGTTAAGGTGAGCTGTTGGAGTAGTGTGTATATAGACACTATTTTAATCACATAGTATAAAAAATACGAGATGCGTTTGAGAGATATCTTCTTTACTAAAAGGGTGGTTAAGAACAATATACAACTGCTTGGTAGACGGCTTGTACATTTGTATACATATGTTGTTGTCGATCATAGTTTGTAATTTATCATTTTTTAACGAATCTCAGGTTCTTGAGGGAAATGTCGACAGCGCCACGACAAATAAAAATTTTATTTACCATGGAGTTTTAACAAGGTGGTTGCGATTCTTCGGAAGAACTAGCCATGGTGCGTTCTGCATGAGAGTGGAAGTGTTTGGAGTGAAGCAAAAACCAGGTATAACAACGATGCTTTTATGTGACTCTTTCCTATCAAAACTGCTTTTAACAATTTGTCTTAATGTTTTGAATACTTTTTATTACTGTGGGCTGACGTTTTGGTCAGTGTCGTTGAATGGCGAATAATCTCACCAATTAAGGGAGTAATATCAAAGAACCATGGGAATTATTATTGTCCCCAGTTAGAAAGGAAATACCACTCAATTAATCTACCAGGGACTACGATAACATTGAAAATACGATAAATTTTTTATTTCTGCAATATTTCATGAACAAGTCAATGCATTTGGGGAGTAGGTTAATTCTGTTTTAAAAAGTCGAAAGTTATGTTTCAGAAGAGCACTAGAAAATAAATTTTCATTACTGGAAGTGGCTGTATAAGTCCTGGACAAGATCAATCTGATTAAAAACATACATGTCAGGACGCCAGGTTGCTGGAGTGGGTTTGTTATGTCAAGGTTGTAGATTTGTAGTGGCTTTTACAATAAGCTTTTCATTCCTTTACCAGGGATTGTTGAAATAAAATTACACCTTTCTTGCTCTGGGTTAGAAACACACCGAAATATTTGGCAAGTAAATTAATACGAAAAGGCAATGTATCCGTTGTAGCTCGTAGTTTTGCTTCTTTAAATGGCGCTTCGCACTAATTACGTCACGAAATTTTTGACCCCTCCGTGACTCAGACAAACCAAGCTCCAATTCTGTAAGAGTTGTAAGGAGAAATGCGTGAATGGCGAGCAATTCGTTTCAATTTTATACGGTTCGCACCGAAGATTACGGCGTCACTGGCTCTAATATTGAAAGAGAACCTGAGGAATACACTGTCGACCAGCTGAAATGGTGCTTTAAGTACAGGGGCTTGAAATTAAGCGGAAGACGCGACTAGCTTGTGGAATGTGTGAGCGATTGCATTAAGAGTTAACCAAGCAGTGATGATGTAAATGGATTACCGCAAAGGTTCTTAAAGAAAGTTCCGAGTTGCAAGAAAATAGCACCTTGACTTCGCCTCCGTTTATTCAATCGACCGGCTGGCGTTCTTTTCCATCTAACAACATTTCTTCTCTCTTTATTAAACTATGGACGTGTTATAGATTGTCGACTTTATCAGTAATAGTTTAAGTTTACTATTGCTGGCCCGACAAACATGACTGATACATTTTACAAATGCCAAATTGTATTAAAGGCATCGATCTTCGATGTAAAATCTAATGGCTCACGATCGTCAGTTGGTAAACAGTCGTCAGTTGAATAATTTCTCAGTACAGTTTCCGTCGACTAGCTTCTTCTTTGTCATCGGCTCCGCTCTTTCTCTTGGAGCACGCCCTCGATTTCCTTGTGGTGGAGTACGATACGCATGCAGTTGATCAGGAAATTCGGCTGATGGACCCTTTTCTCCGAGCTATTTGACAGCTGATTTGACAGCACAAATATAAGTATTCCTAGTAATGTTTTTCTCCGTTACGAACTCCCGCGAACAAGCCACTATTCAGCGTTTGCACTTTGCTATGTCTTGTGAGCGTCGGGTTCGGAAACAGTATGAAGACTTTCATTCCCGATGCTTCTAGCCTGCATACAGGCTTTTCATTTGGGCAATTCAGAGACGTTTTATGGTTCGATTTTTCTTTTGAATTTGGCGCGGTCTCGATTTTACTTTCGAATGGCGCGCGGTCTCCATTCGCGTGGTCAAAAGAAGAGCCTGTATGCAGCCTCTCTCGGAGAAATTTTGGTTATTTTTGAGGATCTCTGGAGTCAGTTTTGCATTCACCCCAACAGCAGTGCTTGGTAGTAACCATGAATCTTCCTTCTTGAATACTTACTCTGCGATTTAACCTATTGTTTTGCTTTTTTGTTTCGCTACGGCCCTCCTCGCTCATACACTGATCCCTTCCGCATGAGGAACCGCAAGGAGGTTTTTTTGCCTGCCCGCAGGATACCTGTGTTGCTGGGGACGCTTTACTAAATGAGATTATCACACCATCTCACACAGTGAAAAGTAATTACTTTTCTCGCCTTGCTGGCCCAATCAAAAATGCAACGAAACATGATAATGCGTAATTTCTGTCAACGCTTTCATAAACCTTGAAGGGTTTGTAAGTAACTGAGTCTCTTGTTTCTGCGTGTTTCGGACGGCCTGCCACGCGGTTCGGCACGTACACGCGGAAATTCGCGCAAAATATAAACAGAGTGGCTCGCAGTTTATTTGATTGCTTAAATGTTCCATTCTCTTCTAAAGAAACAAAATCTATGCAACGAATTTGACTCAGGATAACATTGTAAATGTTGGTTCTTAACGGCTACAGGTTATGTAGCCCGTCAGCTGAAATTTTCCCTGAGACGGGACGATTAACTATCAAAATGAAAATATATAATAATAATAATAATAATAATAATAATAATAATAATAATAATAATAAAAAGCAGGGGCTGTAAAACGATAAAACACACACACTGAGAGAGAGAATGACACGTACGAGATCCTAGATCCCTGATAACGCCATTTTTGGTGCTCCCTCGTGCAATAAGAAAAATTTTAAAACGAAATATACGTGACAAGTAGTTTTTGAGCCTGCAATGGAGTCACTGTACTGCGGTATTTTGATACCGTACAACGTTCGCAAACTGTTGTACATTTATTGTCTGCCGGCAGTGAGACAATACTTTCGTAAAAATTTAACAGCAGAATGGCAGCAGTAATTGGATTTTCCTTTATATGGAGTTGTTTGGGCTCTGAAGCGCCAAGTTCGAAAATACATAGAGAGCCGGCAGTGTCTTCTCGAGAGATGGTGAGCAGTCAACGAATGACCGATGGATTCGCTCGGTGCAAACGAAACTTCTACTAGTGGATGTGAATTACACAAGGTGTTTTCGACTTCGTTGAACAGTACGACGACTTGGTTTGCTCTGAATTCAAATCTCTGTTTCTCCAAACCGTCTGTTTTCTGCTCTTCTTCCACGGCGAAGTTATTTCCATCAGAGTACGCGTGCGTTCGGTTGGAGGACCTGAGAGGGGAAGATGGTTTTCCTGCCCCTTCAAAATGGTTTTCGGGCAAGGGGCATTCAGAAAATGTGTACGTGGCAACAGCCTTCGGGATCCTTCTCGGTATTTTAAGACTGAAATCGCTGGAAAAGTGCCCGTTCGTCTACACGAAGTACTTTCGTTCTGTTGTGTCTTGTGTGAATGTGAATGCCTTCGAGTTCGACATACACGTTGAGTCTCCGGTAGAAAGCAGCGAATTGAGTCGCCTTAAAGCGCAAGAGAAAGCCTTGGAGGCAGAAGTGGCAGCGTGTAAAAGGGAAATTTCAAGTTAACGATGGACCCAGTCGAACATTCCACCTTGCACACCGAGCCCGCCAAAATGTAATCAAAGCGCGCCAAAATGTGACCAAAGTCCGCCAGTGCCTCCAACTCCTAAGCCAGCCCAGAAAAGAACCATCGCTGAATTGAAGGTAGACCAAGACCTATCACCGAAGAGAAAGAAAGCGAAAATCCGCGAGTCCACAAAATGCTTGGTGGCCAAGATCCAGCAAATTTGCGAAAGCGAGGGAGAGACTCTCGGAACTGTCCTTGGGAATGCTCTCTTTGGGCGGGAAAAGGGAATTTCGCTCAGGAGACTGTTCAGTCAATTTTTGATTTGGTGGTGGACAAGAAGGGAGTGCTCCCTGCATTCTCCAGTTTGTTGTCTGAAGAGGTATGGCAGAAGAGAGTCGAATGCATGCGAGTACCAGACTGGGTGTACCTTTTGTTTAAGCTTAAAACCAGAATTTCAGACCTTGGTTGGCAAGATTTTTTGAATTTGACCAAACTTGGAAGAACAGGGGTAAGTGTATTGTTCGTATATTTTTTGCATAATTTTTGATTTTTCTATTCTATGCAGTGGCATGGCATAGCCAAGATTTTTCCATAGGCATGCACAATTAACCAAATCCCTCCCCTCCCCCCACCCCCAAATTCCAAATTTTTTTTTACACATGACTTAAATTTTATTTACCATCAGCATGGGAGGTTATATTGAGTGTGTAATATAGCATTCTCACTTGGTATGTAATATGACAATTAAGTCATAAAATTCCTTGTTGCTGTTTTTACTTTATTGAAATGTTTTGATCGCTTATCATAAATTGAGCCAGTTAAGGTCATCCCCCCTTTTTTCACTTAGTGTTGAATGCGTTTCCATTGGGTCGGTCGGCTGGATTGAAAAAGAAACCCAAAATAAAAAGCACAAAAAGTCCCGGAATAGGAGGTCTGGTACCCCAGTATCATTGCTTTGGAGCCTAGAAACAACGAAACATGAACCCAAAATCAATATGGCAGAAAAGTTGGCTGATGTTATTGTGAAATTAAGACAACATGGGAAAAAAGATCAAACACAGAAACTCGTATGCAACATACCAGCATCCCTCACTTTTCAGCAACTGCTTGAGAAGGCAGTTCTGGATATGTCAAACATTACGGCTTCATGCTGGGTTAGTTTAAGTACTTTGTTACTGTTATTTTCGAAAATTCTAAAAATTTGGGTCAGTCAGATGATGCTAAATGAAAACAAAGAGGATGGCCTAATAATTTAGTAGTATCTTAGAATTTTGTGGTATGATCTTTGACTTTTGAGTGATTTTGTTTGTCTGCCACATAAGTTTGTGACTGACATTGTTTTCATTGTAAAAGTATCCACATAACCACATAGCATCCATTATACCCCAGCTAAGTTTCATCTAGGTTTGCACTTCTTGCTGAGAAATGTACAGAAAACAATCAATGTTAACATGTCTACATCAACAACAAAAAACTGAAAAAAAAAAATTTTTTATTTTTGACTTTTTCAGATATACACATGCATCTGTGTGTACAGGTAGCTATGCTGCTGTGATGTTGAAAAATGGAAATAAAGAAAACAACAGGCCATCCAAAAATTGAAAACAAGACTTTTCTAACAGAAAGAACTATAATTATTTTGGGAAGACCTGTTAAATGACCGTGAATTTAACCACTGATCATCACCACAGAGTTAGCATGTCTGACTGGTACATATTATACCATCCTTAATGTAACCTTAATTATGCTTTGCATCAAGATGTTGTTATATGGTAAATTTAGCCTATGAAGCAAGCGATTCCATGGGGGTTTCGGGGGAAAGAACGGCCAAGCATCCAAATTGGGCATTGCTCTTGCCCCATTTTTCATGCCACCAAAACATTGAAAAATTCTGCTCAGTCTTTCTTTGCCAGAAACCACCATGGAAACACTTGCTGTGCAGGCTACGGTAAATTGATCCATGTATTCTGGTTAGTAGATTTTCATTATTCTTATTCTTGTTTTGAATTACTTTTAGAAAAAATCAGATGAGTCCATTGTTCTATCAAAGAATGCCATTGTTGCACTTAAGCGGGACCAGTTTAAGGTCACAAGGAGTTTGATTGGCTTGAAGAGGCTCCCCCCAGAAGTTCCAGGGTTTGAAGTGAATCTCCGAGATGTTACTTGTTGGGTCATTCGTGACATGCGCCTCCATGGCCCTGTCCCTGAAGAAGTTGTATTAAATCTAAAGCTGGATGGGCGTCCTTTTTGTGGTGAGTTATTATTATTATTATTATTATTATTATTTAATGTAAAATTCCTATGAGTAGTTTCTTTCCTTTTTCCGAAAATCAAAATGGTGTTTGTGTACTTAAATAAATAAAATTGTGAAACTAATATTGCTTCAAATAAAAAAAATGCAAGATGGAATAATATTTGATCAGAAATAATAAGAACCCATTTACAGCTGAACAGCCTGTCATGACCTGTTCCATGTACCAGTCATTACGCCATCAATTTTAAACAATCATAGTGAGATATAGTGTAACCGAGCTCGATAATTAGCTCACAAAGCATTTTCTTTTCGGTATTATTTTTGCAGTTCCGTTTATCGTTTTCCCACGGTACGCGTTTCTTTAGTTCTGCTTTGTGGTTAGCCGTGTTTTATCTAGCTCTGCGATTTCTCCGCCGTTACACCCATAAACAGGAAAGAAATTAATTGATTTTAGCTCGCTTTAATTTGCCGCCATTGCTGTAGTTAACTGCGAAACTCTCCATTTGTTTCCCCCTATTGTATTATCAAAACACGTATGTATTCTGCGGTAAAGCGATAATAGTGTTTTACAATCAGGCGTATTGCCAAAAGGAAGATTTCACTGTTTTGTGGCTTACCTAGCTATAGTTGTCCAATTGCATTGCTAGTAACAGGATGCGAGCTGTTTGCGTTCCACGCGATATAAATACGCCTGCACGTAGCTTTTCTACGCATTAGTACAGTTCCAGTTGCCGCGTTCACTAGCCAAGCCGTAGGACATAGTTTTGTAGAGTTCTCCCCTCGCTGGAGTGGGTAAGTGTTCTCCTTTTGCTGTTTTCCCTAGGATGTTCTTCGTTCTCCTCCGAGGTCATTGTGTTTATGAAACGTCCAGCGACCGTAGTGTTACTTTCCTGTTGTAGATTTCGTCGTTTCTTGGTTTTGTTGTTTTCCACTGTTGTATCAAGCACTTTCGCTCTGAAATCATCATCCTTTAGTTTCTTAGCCATTGTTATTCCTTTAGCTTAGTGTTTAGCTTAGTTTTGCCACCGTTTTATGCGAGATCGTAGATCACAACCTTTCAGTTTGACCTTGTTTAGCGTGTGTTTTCTTGTCTTCGTATCATGTGACTCTTGACACGGGTCACGTGCTATTTGTCACGCTTGTTCTTCTTTCGTGACCTAGCATGTTTCTTTATAGCGTGTTTTGTTTACTTTTCGCATTTTAGTGTAGTTTTATTCTCTTAGTTGTATTGTTTAGCCGTCTTAGTAATTTTTAGCGTCGTTGTTTCCTTTTAGCGCTATTGCCCTTTTCATCGCCCCTTTTCTTTCCCTTTTTGTTGCTTTATTCGTTTCTCCTAGTATTTGTTTTTATTGTATTTCTTTTCCACTAATTGGCCATTAAATTCTTGTTTGTTTCGTACACATTTGTCTTTCATTGGCTTGTCATTCGCTACCTCCCCTACTCGCACGGCTCGGTCACAATAGCATATAGCTTATATAGCATGGGCGCTTTATAAGTCTTATATATTATTATATTATTATTATTATTAGATAGTTTTGGTGCTTAACTAATGCAGTGAAAAAGAGACTTTCACTAGACTCAAATAATCGTGATTCACTCAAAACAACCAGATAAAAATATAAAACAAAAACTGATGTAACTATACAGAAAACCTTACATAAAAGCAATTTTCCCTTTCTTTGTTCCTAAGGTAAAGACCAGGTGGCATTTGGTATTGTACCCCTTGATGATACAAATCGATCTTCACAGAGTGCAAAGAGTGTCAGGCCTCTTGCAATAGCTAACTGCAGAGAGAAAAGGTAAGCCAAGCTAAATAATTTATTAAAAAAAAAAAACAATCCAAAACCCAATGATCCTTGTTAGAATTAGCAGATCTAGAAGGAATTTTTTTTAAGCCACTCAAAAAGTCAGTTATGTTGTAATCAGTTTAAAGCAGTCAAGGCATTAATGCTTCATGTTTTAAACTTGATAAAATACTCTGACTCTTTTATTGACATTGTAACTACCAGTATTTGCAAATTCAAAATGAACAAGTCTCATTGTGGGCCAATTGTTAAATAAGCACTGTAAATTTAGACTACAAACTTTTGCAATGCTTTGAGTAACATTTGAAATAGGATATTGACCTCCAAATTCAATTAGGTATACTGGAATGTTTTGTTAATAACTTGAGCACTCAGTGTGTCTTACAGAAGTTAATGATAATCATTTTGTTTCTTAAGGGAGGATCTGAAAATACTAGTTGCCAACATAAACAAGCAGAAGGACATGCTGAAGAAAAATGGAATTCAAGTTGATGGCAAACACTATCGAATAAGTTTCAAGGGTACCTATGCTGGGATATGTCCTCATATGTCCCCTATGAAAGTTATTAATTTTTTTTTACTGTTTGTCTGTGTGAGCAAGTTGTGTTTGTAATGCCATGATGTCTAGAACTCCTAAGTGCGAATTGTGAATGCGACAGAAACACTAGGTGGCACGCCCGTGATTCTGTGAGTTAGACACCATGGCATTATGAACTTGCTTACACACTAAATGGTGATTTAAGGGTATATGTTTTAGTCTTAGTTCACGAGCAAGTTGTGTTTATAATGCCATGATGTCTAGAACTCCTAAGTGCAAATTTTGAATGCAACAGAAACACTAGGTGGCACGCCCGTGATTCTGTGAGTTAGACGCCATGGCATTATGAACTTGCTTACACACTAAATGGTGATTTAAGGGTATATTTTTTATTCTTAGTTCACGAGCAAGTTGTGTTTATAATGCCATGATGTCTAGAACTCCTAAGTGCGAATTTTGAATGCAACAGAAACACTAGGTGGCACGCCCGTGATTCTGTGAGTTAGACTTCATGGCATTATGAACTCGCTTACACACTAAATGGTGATTTAAGGGTATATGTTTTAGTCTTAGTTCACGAGCAAGTTTTGTTTATAATGCCATGATGTCTAGAACTCCTAAGTGCGAATTTTGAATGCAACAGAAACACTAGGTGGCACGCCCGTGATTCTGTGAGTTAGACGCCATGGCATTATCAAAACAATTGTATCCTACCCACAGCATTACAACTAAAATCAGTGCAAAAATATTTTCTTTGTTGTGTTTTCATTTTCTAAAGTTTTGTCTTTGTTTTGGTTAATAGTAACTCTGGATTACAAAGGTTTACTTCTGATTATGACCAAGATAACAGAGGAGGATTCTGTACTTGGTGGGAAAGGCCTTGTAGTTGAATTCTGTATATTTTGTTCAGCTTTAAGGGTAAGTGATTGAGTAGTTTTATTATTAACCAGACGTTTTCTTGAAACATTATTTACCATGTTTGCCTCGATCTGGACATACTTTTGTGTTTTATACTTCAGGTTGGAGAATGATTTTCTATTTTTTTAGATTTTACAATCAGAATGTCTTTTAGTAACTGTTGCTTTAAACCCCTTTGTAAATCAGGAATTACCAATATTAGTGCCCACTCAGGAGCACGGGTTATAAGAAAATAATTACTTCATATAAATAGCAGATCACTGTATTAACTTTGTATGTAAAACATTTTTTTTTATATAGGCATGTGACTGTGATTTAGGGCCAAATGAAGTTTGTCTGGAGCATTTTCTTCAAACAAAGGCAAATATTGGCGGGTATGGAAAACATGCATGAAGTGAAGAATGTAGCCTATTGACTAATGTTGCTATTAATCCTTTTGTCGTGTTGGGAACACTATTCATAGGTTAAGGTAAATTAGTCACCATAATCCCAATCAAGTGAGAAAATCATTTTACTGACTAAACTCCATCAAGACTTAAGTTACAATTTTCTTGATTGGGCACTGCGAGGGCTGTGCTCTGGCAGTGTCCAGTGGTCCCTGGCAACTTACTTTTGCCTTTTTTTGACAAAATACAATGCTGGGTACCCTGAAAGTAAAAGGTTTAGTTTTTTGGGCTTCCAAAAATTTTTCTTAGTGCACAGCGTTGAACTAGCCCGAGTTCAATATTTTATTTAACAGTTAGATTATGAGCTCGAGATTTCTTTCGCGTGATAGCTGATGAGGGCGCAGCTTGAATCAGCTATCACGCATAAAAATGGGGAGCGAATAATCTTATTGTTTTAGTATAAATCTACTAGTCGCTCAAAACTAAATAAGTAAATTATCAAAATTCTCCTCACAGACACTTTGAAAACACGAAGAAGTGGGCGCCATTATGTTGACAGCCGCTACTCACTATCTATCACAGAATAGCTGGCAAGTAGCATAGCCAATCAGAGAATGGCATTCATGATAGAACGCTAGTAGATTTATACTAATTTATAGTAGAAGATAGAGTTTAATTTTTTGCCTGCTTTGTCAACCGTTTCAGATTCAAGGGGCTCCGAGATGACTTGACTTGTATTCTTGATGAAGAATTGTCTTCAGTGTGTCTCTGTGCATTACATTGCGAAATGCGCAACACAGAACAGATGTTAAAAAGTATGGGTCTGATTGCACACCAGATTGGTTCCCTTCAGGAGTGCAATAAGGAACTTGCAAAATATGGCCCTTCTAACTTCAAAGGGGACAGGATTTCTGTTAAACTCAAACAAGGACAGCAGACAGCTCCCGAGAGAAATAATATCTCTGTTGCTTCATTTTCTGGTGAGCTTTGATCAATTAAATTATAAAGGCAGTAAATAATTAAAGTGGCTATGAGCCAGAACTTAGAAAATTATAAACCACTCACAGGTATAATTGGTTCTGAAACTTCCCTTGCTTTAGCTCCAAAAGAGAACATGACACTTGTTCTGTTATATTTTGCACATGGCTAAGTCTTTTGGGGGTCAATTTTAATATTATAACAAGCCTATTCACTGAACAAATTTCTGTTACCTAATAATCACAGAGAAAATTCTATATCTTTTTTATTCTCGGTTTGGGGTATCTTTTTTGTGATTTGGCCATCTTCTGCATGCATGATGTTAATTCTGGTTGTACAGTAAGGATATTTTCCTCTGAGACTTTGGTACTTGGAATAATTATGCCAGCATTATGCAAGCTGCAATGACTCATCAGATTCACAAAATATTTAACAGGAGCTGAAGGAGTGTAACCAGCCCCACTCCTGTAACTCCACAATATGTAAATTTTCCAAGTTAAAAATATAAAGTTCATGCTGACATATGAATCCAAATAATAATTGTTATAATGAACTTAAATTTTTCAGATACAATATTAAGTATTGACACTGAAGATTTGGATCCTTACTGGTAAAAATAGGAACCATTATAAGAAAATGATCTGATTTTCTCATTTAGGCAACACTGAAAGACAAATTCTTTCAGCAATTGAGGACATTGTGGAGGCATCATTGCCAGTTCAAAAGATGACATCTCGTTACAAAGACCATGAGGCTGCGAAACACTATGTTCTGAATAAGATAACTTTCTGTGTGGCACGTCAGAAGGTAATGAAGGGGCTTATGAAGTATTATAAATTACTTATAAACTTGCATAATCACTACTAGTGCACCTTACCTACAGAACAACCACAATAATGTATCATGAACCTCCAAATCACTGAGCATATGCTAACATTGGAGAATTATGCAGTAGCCTTAACCAAGTAATGCCCATTGTTCTCTTATTTATAACCAATTGTATCTGTTTTTAATATATTTTACAGTATTTCAGGGAAATGTTGGAAAGTGGGGTTTTTGTACGTGACTATGGTACAAGGCTGGAGGAGATACAGTTAAAAGACTCAGGTATGTCATGCTGTAAACATTAAAAAGTCTGCTTGCTTCCTTCCTTTCATTCTTTCTTTTTTTTGTTTGCTCGCCTGTTCTTTTCTTTGATTCTTTCTTTTATTTGACTTTAATGAACTGGATCATATTGCATGCCTCCTAAGTAAACACTGACAATGATTTGATACTCATCAGTATCAAAGTGAGTTATGGGTATAATGTACATCAAATGACGTCTTTCATCAGTTGTCATTTAGTTAATTACTTGATTTCTATTATTTATAGCTGTTAAAAATGAGTTGGAAGCACATTTGAAGTTTTGGGAGGGAAAACAACTTGAAATTGAAAATCAGTTCAAAGAAAAATATCCAGCTACTCCAGGGATCAGAAGCACTGGTAAAAACAAAGGAAAAAAGCAGAAGCAGAAGAAGGGGCAAAGCAACCAGGAAGGAGAGAACTATGTCAACTACAATTTAAGCTGTTATGCAGCTAGTCTTACCAAGGAATTTTTAATTAAAGTAAGTTTTTCTACCTTCATTTTTGTGTATTTTCATCTCACTGTGTTTCATCAATTCAATTTGTTAACAGAGATTTCTTATGTAAGCTAGCTTTCCTGTTATATCGTTTTTAGCTACAGTCATGCCCTCGTTTTTGCTGGGATAAGGTTCATGTGTATCTGGGTTTTCCTGTCTTCAAGCAACCCTAAAGCCAAAATATTTTTCTGCTAGTACAAACTGTTGCATCTTGTTTTTGTTGCTATTCCAAAAACATTTAGCCTTTATTTCTACTAGGTTTGGACTTTTTTATGGGCTTTAAAACTTACAATAAACTAAGCACCATTTGGTACACGTCAGAAGCAGAAGGGGCATGGATCTGTTCCTGATTTGACATCACAAACTGCTTTGCATGCATGTTTTCATCAGGAATAGACCCATGCCCCTCATTAGCTTGGTTGTGTAGCAGATGATGGCTAGAATTCTAATTTTTTTTACAGCCTATTAGAAGGGGTTACCATAAAACCCCCGTTTGGAAGTCAGTTTTTGAAATAAGTCCCCCATCTCTAATACCCCCCGCCCCCTCTTAGGACACGAGATTTTGTAATTAGTCCTTCTTATTTCCTCTTACGAACTCCACTTCATGCGGCCCAGTTGATTTGTTTTTAAACAAATATACACTCCAACACATAATACTGTTTGCTGCTTGCTGCTCTTTATTAAATGATAAAGTTTCACTGCAGTTGTTTAAGCTTTGTACAAAAACTATTTGAAAACGAAAATGGCGTGTTTTAAAGATTTGAAATAAGACCCATTCTATAATAAGCCCCCTTTGACGAGGCCTGAAATGAAGTAAGCCCCCCGGGGGCTTAATAGAGCTTTTACGGTAGATACACTTCCACATGCTTAAATCAAACAAATCACCCTTGAGTGCTAACTTTCAAAAGTGTCTCCTTCAAGACAAAAATAAACTTTGCATAATGAAATCACCTGTAAACAGTTAATGAGTAATTAAGACAATGAAAAATTGACGTTCTTACATTCCTTTAGGTGTGCTCTCAATGGAAAGAGATTGCCCTTGTTATGAGAGATGCTCACTTTTCTGAAGATGAAGAATATCGTATTGATATTTTTGACATCAAGGTGTGTACCGTGTTTTCACTTTGCTCATTTCTTTCAGCAGAATTTGGTTGGTCTGAATTAACCACTTTTCTACTTTCTTTTTCAGTGCAAGGAATGGGGTTTCTTACTTCTAGAGATGTTCGGGCGATCCCTTGGTACAGGAGATTATGGGCACTTGACAATAGAGCATGCGCCAATGCTCTTTCGTGTCCATAGATCGTTGCACCAACTTTCAAATCAAGGGTTTGAAGCTGCTCATAAGCTCCAGAGGCAGCTTTATGCCAAAGCCACATCTCATGATGCATCAGACAAAACTGCATCATGTAAGTATTATTAAAGACAAGTATTTTTGTTTTTGTTTTTGTTTTTTTTGTTTTTTTTTTGTGACATGTACATGCTTTAGAAGTCAGCTCTGTTATGCATGCCTATGTTACAGGTTAAATTTGAACTCAGGTTATTTTTTATTTATTTTAATCCAGGTCAAAATTAAATTCCTTTGTCTTCTCATGAATAATTTAGGGTTAGGAGGCAAAGAAATTTCATTTTGACCTAGTTTAAATAAAAAATAACCTGAGATCAAATTAAATGTAACATCTGACAGAATGTTCATTTAACCAGTTAAGCCTCATTTCTGAACAAAATTCTTTGGAGCTGTGGGTATTCCTTTCAACTTTGCCCTACTGGAAATATGACTAGCTATGAAAATTCACAAGGCCTTATTTTCACTGGGGTCTCAGTTAATGTTCACTAACAATTCCCTTTAATGATTTTCGTTTTTGAAAAAGTAGTTACATTTGCAAATTCAACAATGTATGATTTTGTTACACAGTCTTTCAAAAGGTGGCCTGCAAACATTGCACAATGGCCAACCAATATTTACCCTGTTCTGACAAAATAACACTTTAAAAATGAATTGAGTAATGAGATGGATCATGTTACTGCATTCTTATGCATGTACATGCTCCTGTTTTGTAATCACAACATGGTGGCCACGTTTTTGCTTTGTCTCAGCTGGACCAAAATCATTATTTAAGTTAATAGCTTTCAAGACTATTATTTGCAGCCCTTTTAGTAAGACACCAGTTAAGTTAAATTAAAACTTGTGGTAACATATCATTAATTTCATTTAGCAAGTGGAAAAACTAATATTTCCATCAAGGAAGTTTTCTTGCTTTACTCATAATAGTTTATCTTTTTCTTGTCTCATTTAGTGGAACAGATCCTTACACATCTTTATACAGAGCTGTTTCTTGAGATGAAATATACTTTTAGAGAAGCAATGCATTGTATGAATTCAGGTAAGAAATGAAAACACTAAAATACAACTTGCTGTTTTTCATCCTTTTTAATACTAATTTTGTAACTCACTCAAATATGATAAATGGAATATATGATAAATTGAATGGAGATTTGGATAAAGTGTAAATTAATTATGCATGTTTCACTTAGTTGTTATTTGGTACCAACGGTTTTTCAAATATTTTGTAACTGTCAATGATGTTTGAAACATTGCCATGGAAACATGTCTTATTACAAATTTAAAAAAATTGTAATTTTTTTCTAAAGTGCAGCAAATTGTGTTGTACAGTGGGCAAGTGGCTGAAATATTAGTTTAGTTTGCCAACTATTCTCATCGTGGCTCTAAATAAAATAACAGGAACATTAAAGAGAATATGTGTCAGACATAAGGAAAAGTTATTAAGTGTTTTATGTTGTGGTGCAAATATTATTTATCCTAGATTTAAATTTTATCTTTGTATTGTTCTTGGTTATGACAGTGTATGACAGTAAGATTGAAACTGTAAAAACCATAAAATTTAACACAAGAATGAAATTGAACCACAGTTATTTCATGTTTATTACGGTATATTTAGAATGAATGAATTTAATTAATTCCCAGTGAATTTTTCCATCCAATGGTTTCATTTCTAGTAAATATATTTAAATTTTTGAACCAACAATACAAGGACAGGTCCATAGTCTTCAATAACGGATGTAATGTAATTGTACACAGGCTAAAAGTTCATTTCCCGAACAAGGAATAAAACCACTTTCAAACATTGATTACATTGTAAATCATTTTTTTGTAGGAAAGTTGCAGTTTTATTACCGGGGATGTGGGTGGAAACCCAAGCAAGTAGAGTGGACAAGAGATGACAAAGAGTGGATCAGAAGGATTGACAAACTATTTGGTGACCTTTTTGGACCTGACTATTGTCAATATCAAACTGATGAAAAGAAGATCTGTGTACTTTCTCCAGGCCAGTTTCCCATTCTCGAATATGACCATGATGAGTGGGAAAAGAGTTATGACAGCATTGGTGCTGTCCCTGCTAGCAATGAGAAAAGGGGTCAAGGGATTTCCATGTGCAGTGCAGAAAGTGATGGTGACAGCTCTGCCTGCAGCAGCAACAACAGCCAATTTCCTACCTGTCCTGGTGCTGAAGTTGAAAGTGATGGTGACAGCTCTGCCTGCAGCAGCAACAGCAGCAGCCAATTTCCCAACTGTGTCAGTGCTGATGTGGAGAGTGATGGTGCCAGCTCTGCTTGTAGCAGCAACAGCAGCCAATTTCCCAACTGTGTTGGTGCTGATGTGGAAAGTGATGGTGACAGCTCTGCTTGTAGCAGCAACAGCAGCCAATTTCCCAACTGTGTCGGTGCTGATGTGGAAAGTGACAATGACAGCTCTGCTTGCAGCAGCAACAGCAGGAGCCAATTTCCCAGCTGTGTCAGTGCTGATGTGGAAAGTGATGGTGACAGCTCTGCCTGCAGCAGCAACAGCAGCAGCCAATTTCCCAACTGTGTCAGTGCTGATGTGGAAAGTCATGGTGACAGCTCTGCTTGTAGCACTAACAGCAGCCAGGTACATGGGAAAACAACTTCCCACTCTGACTGTAGAACAAACAGGGACAAGATGCATTTAACTTTGGCAGATTTTCTCAGTGGAAGATTAGAAGGCCTGAGCCGAAAAGAACGGGCAGCATACTTGTTACCTAGAGTAGCCTTTATTGAACCCGAAGATGTGGTAATTGCCGAGAGTGAAGCAAAGGCTTTCAATCCTTTACTTGCAAAACAAAGGCCATCAGAAAGCACAGTGCAGATTGCATTGGATTTGCTTAGAGAGAGCAGTAACAACCTCGTCAAGATTGGCAATCTGGGTTGCTACACCCTGCAGTCAGTAAAGGTGTTTGCCAAAATGTGTGCACTGGCATCAGAAGCGCTCAAGCTGAGAGAGGAGCTCCGATGGCTTTCACAAACTTTCCAATCCCCAGATATCATGAGAGTCAGAGACGTCCTGGAAAATTCTAGGCTCAACGATGTTATTTTGCAACAGAGGCATAACATTATGGATGTGAAAGACTTTAGTACCTTGGCATGTGAACGATATGTCAACAGTTTCGCAATTGACACAATTTGTCTCAGTATCCTCAAAGAAAGCAGCCAAATGGACATTGTGTACCTGCCTTCCTACAGCCAGACCTGGGCTAAACAAGGGACACTTTTCTTTAATCATAAGTGTTCTTGTTATTTTGACTCTTGCCCAGTGGATAGAGCAAGGATTATCTTCCTTCCACTTCATTTTCAATCTTGCAACCATTGGGGATTGATTTGCTTTGATACCACAACTAACACTGTCTATTTTGATGATGGCCTTAAGATCTTTCCCTCAAGAGACATTGTTACAGTTGTAAGGAACATGCTAAATGGTTTTGAGGTTCTGTCGAATAATTCAACACTCTATAAATTGGAGAAATGGAACAATGGCAAATTGTCGCTCCCTTTTCCCAGAATTGACATGCCAAACCAGACCACTGTAGGCATTGGGGCAGGAAGTTGTGGAGTTGGAGTCATTTTGTCCTTTAGAGACATAATCAGAAGTGGATGCCCTCCATCATTTCATTGGGAATTCAGTGATACGGACCACTTAAGATTAGAATTGATGTCCCTTGCTTTACAATGGAGAAAGTAAATTGTTGATTCCTATCATGATCGAAGAAGTAAGTGCAGACATGTCATAATAACCTTTTGCAAGAGTAAGGACTTAAATGGATGCTTGAGAGTCTTTTTACCCCAAGGAATTGTCCAAACCCACCTAAGGAAGTTCGCTGGAATTTTCAAAGGGATGGGAGGATTTTAAAAAGTTTCAAGGGAGATATTTTCTGGAGCAACATGAATTCTTTAATCTTTTTAAAAATTTATAAATAGGGTTACCAGAAAGTATTTAAGTAGGCAGTTGTATTGATGAAGAAGGCAGCTATTGTGTCATCAGCTGCTGTTATTAACTCAACCGGAATAACGAATCAGGACTATCCCAGTGAGCTAGGAACTAAAACATAGCGGTGATTTTCGCCAACTGCTGAATACTTTTCAAAACCCTGATTATAAGTTTAAACATTTTTTTCTTATGGCAAGTTGTTAACAGTAAATAAATATGTAAGAAATATATGCCTGCATGAAAACATAACCCTGATGTAGGTCTTTTTCCATCTTCTGATGCAGTTACACTCCCTCGATACATGGCGGTTTTACTAATTAAAAAATTACACCTAAAATTTTTCCTAGGGGAATATTTAAAACAGTTCTTGAGCTATTATAATTATGTTCAGGAGCCTCCTGTGGGAGTGGGAATGGCCATTGTTGGAAACAGAGGGCGCTTAAAAAGGAAAAAGAAATAGATTAAATGAAGGGGTGTAAGGAATAAGGACCTAAGTGACTGCTGATATCTAATGTGAACTTCTCTTTGTGTTTTGCAAGTGAATACAAGGTTATTTGGAAGGAGAATCTAGCAATTTACCAGACTTCACTTAGGGGTTTTTCCAGGCACCTGGCCGTCAAAATAATTCCTTTCTACCTTACCGATCTACACATTTGTTTTGTTAGTTTATTTAATGTAGTTGACTGTTGGGGCTTGAGTGAGCAGCTGGGGAAATGGCCATATAAACAAGTACACTCAAAGTGCTCTTCTTAATAGGCCATTAAAAAAGTATCACTCAAGACTGTGCTCTAAGAAACATTTTTAGGAGCCCAAAACTCTGTACCTTTGAAATCCTTTGAAATCCAGGGTGTCCAGTATTTAAGTTTTGTGCAAAAACCAAGATTTTATTGGTGCCTAGAGGCAAAAGCAAGTTACCAGGGCCCCCTGGGCACTGCTAGAGCACAGCCTTGATTACTAATGTCAGGTTAGCCCGAGAGACATTGAGGTATTTTAAAAAAATAGAAGTTGCATATCCATGTTTACTCTTCAACCCCGAAGATCTGATTATTAATTCTTCTTTCTAGCTGCTATACAGTTCCTTGTGCACCAGTTAATAAAATACATTGAGGTTATATCAAGATATTAACACCCTCCGGCTGATAAGTTTGTTTTCTTGTCACCTTTCTGACGGACAATGTATTGATATCGTTAGGAGAAGTTGCATGCTAATCACTTGTGGAGTTGAAGGGTTAAGTTCCATTAAGCTGTCAGAAGCACAGCAGAGGGACGTTCAATCTTTTTTTTTTTTTTTTTTTTTTTAGAATTCACACTTTTCTAGAATTCACACTTTTCAACAAACAATCTCAATGTCATTTGTCCGTGTTTTGTCAGGGAGTATAAATCTGGCCACCATATCACTTCAACCTCCCTGGTGGACCTTCCTTCGCCTCTCCCCACGACTAAAACAGATTTTGAAGAGGGCCTCCTTCCCCGCCTCGGTTGATAGGCCCTTTGTCGCGCTCTTGCGATTTCGTCGTCGGCTGTACCATCATGGCCTGTTTCCTCACACGGAGTCTGTCCAGCAAACAAAATGTTGAAATTAAACGGCACGAGATGTTGTTCATCCAGCGCGTTGCGAAGCTTTTCAAGCTGGAAAATCTTGTAGGAAACCTTGCGTGTGGTGGATTTGTATACTGGCAGGGCCTTGTGTGGCATATCGCGAACGGAATTAGCTTGCACCTGAAGTCTTGCCAAGAAATGATGAAAGAATATAGCAGGCACTTGATGCGAGTCAATCCTGACCCATCTCCCTAGGAATAAAAATGAATAAATTAAACTTTGCGTACCAAATCTTAGGCAGATTGATATCATCGCCTTAAATTGAACCAATCCAATTATTTTACCTGGTAAACGAGGATGAAACGTTGCATTTATCCTTTCTACCAGGCCGGCCAACCACATGATGTAACTAGCATGGTCTTCCTTTATTTCTTCTGGTTTTGGCAGTGAAACCTCTTTACCTGTCTCGTCCTTAAAGACAGCTACTAAAGATTCCTCGGTCAAATCTTTGTGCCGCTCTCTTGTGTGTTTCTTCAAAGAAAACAGCGTTTTAAATTGCTTCTTGCAAGAAGAACACCCTGTAGTCAAAGTCGACATGTTGAAATGACCCTGAATAGGCTCACAACGGAAGTGGTCAAATTTCACATACAAAAATCTCACCCATTGTCCACGTCTTCTTTTCAAACAAAAATCAGGAAATGCCGAACTTTATCTAATACTGAATAAATTGTTCTAAGATATGACCAAGAGTTATCATACTTTTAGACAAACGAACAAAACTAAACCGAGGGTGTGATTTCAAATAAATAGAAAAGAGCCAACTCGAAGCCGTACCCTCCCGTACCCTCCCCCTACGAAAGAAGAACAACTACAGGGAAGTCCTGCTGTTTTTCAATTTATAGGAGGAGGGTACGGCCACACGTAGACTAAAATGAAAAGGCACTAGCGTCTGTCTTTGACTTACCCTCCCCTTCCAATAAAAAGAAATGCCAAACTTCATGTGTCAATTTTTGATAGTCTGTGAATATTTCTTCACTGTACTTTGTACATGCAAAAGGATGAAATGTCTGAGAAAGCTAGAGTGAAATCAAAAGAACAACGGTATCTATCTCGCCCCCATTACAAGGAAGAGAAGAAAAAGCAGAAACGAGATTGGCAGAAAAGACTTAAGGAGGAGAGACTGAGGCAAAGACGAAAACAGCGTGGAAAGCAACAACATGTGCCGGAACCAGCCCCGCAACAAATAAACGCACCAGTCGATAATGAAAAAGGAAAAGCTGCGGATGATGAACCTGTCTCGCGGCAAATAAACGTACCAGTCCATAATGTGGGAGATGTTTCGGATTCCGCAGTTTTTCTACCAAGTTGCGTTCAAACAAGCCGTAAAAGGAAAACTGTTGACGTCCATGAAGATAAAGGAAAAAATACCCTCTCGACCACGACCTTTAGCAGGGCGCATAAATTGGTTGCAATGGCGCTTAAAAGACCTGAGCTATCGACGCAAGGTATGAAACGCACATTCAACAAATCAAGTAGAGCACCTAGTGATATTGTTGGGAAAGCCATGTCCAGTAGACAGAAGAAAGCACCACAGTCTGTCTGTGAACAAGAGATAGATCCATCGTTGATTCGAAAGATTTCTGACGAACCAATCGGATCAGGGACTTTTGGCAATGTTTTTCTTGCCGAATACCGGGGTATGAAAGCCGTTGTTAAGGAGGTGAAAAGAAAGGATGGGTCGCTCAAAGAGACTGAACGTTGCAGGCAAGAAGTGTTGCATGAGGCCAGTGTTTTGAAAAATCTAGGTGATCACCCAAATCTGCCATATCTTTTTGGCACATGCACAAAAAATCAGCCATTCTCTTTGGTTCTCCAGTTTTATGGCTCGGAAAATGAAAGTCTAACCCTTCATAAAGTCATAAGAAAACGAATGCTGAACATGAAATGGACTGCTTTAGTTTTCAAAGATATTGCCCAAACACTGCATTACATCCATAGCAAGGGATTCCTGCACAATGATTTGAAAACTAACAATGTTATGATCCATCGCGGACAAGTCCGAGACGAATTTTGCCCGGTCATCATTGATTTTGGAAAATCAAAACACCAGAGACATGTAGCGGGATATAAGAGGAGAACACCAAACAATTACATTGCACCGGAAGTTCTGTCGGGCGAGCCAGAAAGCACCGCAAGTGACATGTTTTCTTTCGGAAAAATGATCGAGGTGGCAGTTGCTGGGCGAAGTTTTTTCTCTTTATTTTCCGATATTGTTTCGAACACTACTTCATTGATCCCTTCACAGAGAAAAACCGCTGATGCGGCGTCTTTGTCACTCGAGAGGTTACGCAATACCTAAAGTGTCGCGGTCTCGCGTTCTCCTCGCGGTCGCGCGCTTTAGATACCCCGGGGACCATTGACTTTGCATGACTTCAGCTTCGAAGAAAAACCATAGAATTTTTTTAACAAATCGACTCAAATTCGGCTCTGTAGTAGTAAAAGCGTTTAAAACAATTTTTGACGAATCTGGAATGTTAAAGTTTTATGGAAATTGCCACCGCGCAATTATTTTGTAAGAAATGTATTTTATATGTGTATTGTGAACGCAGACCATTGTTTTTTCGTTGTTTTCCCAAGAGATTGAAACTTTTTTTCTTTGAAACAGCAAAATGAACACGTTACAATTTCAGTTATCCGAAATAAAAGAAAATAGTTTTTGTAATTAATTTTGACAGGCGACAACGTGTGATTTACATGTTCCGTGCATTTTCTGAGAACCCCGATGTGCGGTCTCCCTTGGACATTGCTTATTTTGTCAACGCCTATATTGTTTTATATTGCGCAATTGGTCGCATCTCGATGTTTGTCTGAGTAAGGCGGGGGGTCTCATCTGTCAAAATCTATTTTTAGTAATAGTGCAGAGCGCTATTCCTTCACGTTTTTGCCGTGTACAGTAAAAAACTCAGTTATTTCATGGATTGAAATGATGCTCTTTGGATTGTTAACAGAAAATATCGCTGCTGGCATGGTCACAGAACAATCTTCCACCTACAGTGACAATTACACCAATGCTACATCAGCTGAAGCAGTGGATGGGAATTCTGAACCTGATTTTAATTGTTCGCGTACTTTGGAAGACAGTCCCAGCTGGTGGCGAGTGGACCTGGGTGATCGCGTGCCAGTGTTTGAAGTGCGCATAAGCAACAGGCTTATGTGGTCCTCTAACAGGTTGTCTAACACGAGCAATCGGGATTACAAAATAACATTAGGTGAGCACCTTTGTAGCGATCAGTGTAGAAATGCCTATAGAAAACTAATGATTTCTAGACGTTTTGGGCTATCTCTCCAAAATAAAGTGTTTTTTATGCAAATTAACAGGAATTTTCAAGTTTAAGTCTCCCCGGCGTTTCTCGCTATTTACAGTCAAGGCCTCTTGTGGACGATCGCGCCAGTTGTTTTTTAGCATCCCTGATTCGCAAGAAATGCGAGTCGCAATCTCACTCCACCTCATACATCGAACGCGAGGGCTTATGACGAAATGGAAGCAGATGTACCGCTGCTGATTCGCCGTAGTAAATTTCCATGGAACTAACTCTTTTGAGTGCACGGTGGCTCCTGATTTTCTGTTGATAGACCAGGTCCGTTACATAGATTGTTTACCAAAAAACTTTCCGTAAAGTTTGGTTTTGAATTTTCGTTCGGAAAGAACGGTACGTGTTGTTTACCAATTTCGGATTGTTGCGCCGCGCTAAACTGGATTCTAGTTAATACAACATGCAAGAGGCCTGAAACTAGTGGAAAACATGAGAAATTTCTAAATGGTAAACGAATTTCCATTGGAAACGTCCCAACCGGTAAAAAAGGACTACCTTTTCAGAATTCCCGTTTGTCCCGGTAATTTTCCTGTGGAACGAACCAAAAAAAAGGTTTACCATTTACATCCAAACCGGGAATTTTCGGGAATTTGTGGTAAATGGTAAACAACCATACTCACTCTGTTTTCACAAAGAGAAACACAAAGGAGTCTAAAAAGCTTTAATGTTTCTGTTTTTCTACTCTCGTTGCACCTCATTTTTCCAGTGTGCTGTTAAGCCACTAGCCTTAATCCTTTTGAAAAGCCGTAAATTCTTCCTGTTAGAATTGCAGATGTGATTAAAATGTAGACATACTGTTTGAGTTAAGACCAACACCAAAGCCTAGACTATACCAGAATAGACTTCAGAGGCATTTTTTTGGTTGCGATAAAGCAAGATAATCTACCTTGCATTAATTACCGTGGTCTCCATAAACATTGTGGTCTTTTGTACGGTCTAAATTCGAGACGACTCCGGTGAAACCCGATTTTTCTTTCTTTTCTTTACTTTTTTGTAGTTTTGCCTGTCTGACACGATTTAGCCAATTATTTAGCCAATTTTCAGCCAATTATTCTCTTTGTAACATGCAACTCAAATATTTTTCCGCTGAATAATGAGCTGGAGGCGGTCGAACAAAAGCATTAGTTGCCTTTCATTACCTCACCATTCAAGCGGCGGAATGGATCATAAGCAAGGGAGTGTTATTACCTCCCCTGATATGCATGTTTGAGTTGAAAGGTTGTCAACCAACAGACATCCTCGGGCGGATGATTTTCTCAGTGAACGAAATAGAGTGCCCGGGAACTGAAGTGACGTTTATAGCCAATTTCTCTTGTTCTAGGATATGCGCTAGTTATTAACGATCTCTAGATTCCACGGGAAAGCTATCGCAACGATAGCCACCGGACGGAGATAAAATGGAGACTTTTGTTTGTGTTGTGTTTTGCTGTTGTTTTTTTAGTCGATAAAAATGTCCTTTCCATTTTAACATCTCGCCAATTTCACTTTTAGGAAGCGTACAAGATATGACTGTACGGATGGACCCTATATCACCTGATAGTGCCTTCCCCAACTACACATTGGGCGTTTTCCATTCGAATGGAAAAAACCGGGGAGAATTTTCTGTCAAAAGGAACAGAGCAAAATTTCCTCAATCAAAATGAAACGAGACGAGCGTATTTCTTTTGCACTGAGTCACTCCTTAAGAGACTGGGTATTAAGCAAAACAGCACCAAACCGCGCATTAATTCATCAAGGAGCATGGGACTAGTGGGACGCTGCAAATGGTACAGGATTGTTCGATCATTCCGGTAAAAACGAGAAAAGAGGAATACCTCAGAAAGTATTCCTTTTTGTTAGAAAAATTTCCAGTGGAAAAGTCTGTTCCATTTGATTTACCACCGGAACAACCGGGTTTCCTTGAAAAAGGAAAGCGCCTATGATGAACTATTTACATCAATATGATTCTGAGAAAATTCTTTCTCTGACAGTGTGTTTCTGTGGTATGAATACCATCACGTCGACCAATCATATAAGATATTTATGAGCTTCCATTTGTGTTAGCATTATTTGTTTGTTTGTTTGTTTGTTTGTTTTTTTTTTTGCTTGCTTGGATTGTTTTCTTGGGTGTCTGTGGGTGGAGCGGGTACCTCAGGCTAAGCCATCACTCTCTTTAGTGATGTAGCTGTTTTGTTTTATTTTTACCCTGTATGCAATTAATTAAATTTTTCACATGCGTCGCCATATCTCATTAGCATACTTGTCTATAATTTGGCGATTATCGATTATTTGCTTTTTTAAGCAAATCGTCAGACACCTGTGGATGCGTAAGCAAAAGTACAGTTACTCGGTCATACTTGACGATGCGATTTTCAGTTTGTGTGAAGAGAATGGGCACGACCGAGAAAAGAGGGTTAGAAAATTGGGTGATTGGGAACATTTTTGACTTGACTGTACTGGCGAAGCTATCCAAAGAAACTTTAACTAATTTAGTTGTTTGTTTAATTGCAGGAGACAGTCCAAATGTGACAAGCAACCCTGAGTGTGTGGGACGGTACAGTTTTACTGATTTTATAGCATCAGCTGTTTGTCACTTTAAACAGAGCCGGTCGCCGTACTACTTATATTTTGACACTGGCAGATATGTTGGCATCATAACCACAAGAACACAGTTTCTTCAGCTATGCGAGGTGGAAATCTGCTCACGAGGTAACTCTAAGAACAGTTTTAAGCAGTTTACTTCCCTCATCTTGTTGCATTTCCTCTTTTAAATCAAAAAAGCAATCTATATATAAGAGTGTCTTAGCATTCCTAGCGTTAGAGAATTTTGTACCCATCTCCAGGTACAACTTACAACTATCCACGAAAGTCCAATTTTTTATCGGAGGTCATCGCAAATGTGTAGCCAGTTACTTAGGCTGACACTTAAAGATAAAGAAACAAACTTTGGTTTGAGTGAATTTCTTGAAACTGTTAACTGGTGAACCTGCAACTTTGATGATCTTTCAGATCCTTAAACTTCAAATGCACAATGTGGCAGGACGACAAGTGAAGGTGGGGGGGGGGGGGGGGAGGGGGAGGGGAGTGGGGGAGGGGAGGGGCTGCCACCCCCTTTAGTAATTTAGGCAATAGTTTCAGTAGCTTTCATCTGGGCGCAAAAGGCATTCAGCAACGGATATTTCGTTTATTTTTATATTTTTCTTCTGTTTTGTCTGAGAATGAAGTAAAACTTTTGAGGTTTGGTGGGCATATCAAGATTGATTTGCCATACAAAATTCTGTGTTTTGAAAGTATTTTATAGTGCTTTTATAGTCTATATTCAGCGATTATTTGTTGACTTCCATACGTTCTGGTGTAATTTACATAATGTTCTGGAAAGTGTGTTAATTGGGTTACTTCATGATCAGCTTTCAGTTAATTTAACGGCCAATCGTAAGCTATCAACCAGCATTTTATTCATTCATCGGTTTAATTTTAACAGATGCCAGGAATTTTTTTACCAGACTATTAAGTATGCGAAAAAATGCCGGTGCAAAAAGTTCAAAATTAGTATCACGGACGAAAGAAAGTTTGAGCGTTTTCCAACTCGTGTGAATCATGCAAATAGCTTGAAATATTTATCATGTTCAATATGGAAGGCACTTTCTTTTCCAACTATTCTCACGGCAGGGAAAAGTCTTGTATTAGAAACTATCTTTTTTACCAAGAAGTTACCGCAGTATATTTTCACCAGAAAATGAATCAAAGCTGTTGCTGCGGTGTTACTTTTTAGTGGTTAAGTTTACTTTTTGTACATCCCTGGTAAATGAACACGAAATGAATAATGTTAAATCACCTGACCAACTGCCTGAGGAACTGTGCGGGTAGATGATAATAGTGGGTAATTAGTCAGGTGCCGCAAACACCTGATTCTTAGACATGTGTTAAAGTCAGACTGAAGATAATAAAGCACACAGTGCAAACTGCCAACAAATGAACTTGATGACAAGACAGCTCCTGGTGACAAAACTGAGACACCAGCGCACTCTACCCTTGAGTCTACCTGAGGCTCTTCCTTCTCTTTCTTTGCGGCCACCGTTTTGTTTCCATAGAGCCTCTTGAGATTGCATGCACTTGTTAGCCTTTTTGCCTGAAACAACTGGGATCAATTTTTAACTATTAGTTGGGGAATGCCGTATTTTTAGCTTATGGCTGCGATATTTTTAGTGGAAGTTTCCCAGGGGCGGATCCAGGAATTTTTGATGGGGGGGGGGGGGTCCAAACATACCTCAAATTACCTCTCCTCGCCACTCCGTCACTCTCCACAACAACTCTCCCCTTCTCCCTCCCCACCCCAGCCGCCGTTACAAAACGGAGTTTAAGAAACGAGGGCGGGAACGTCAACGAGAAGGAAAAAAACAACAGGTTTAATGAGCGAAAGCAATCGCTCTAAACGTGCGTTTTACATTTTGGTTAATTTCTTTGCTGTCCTCAGCAAAACAGCAACGTGAATTGACCAAATTTTAGGTTTTTGCGAGGACGCCAGCACATGATCGCAAATTTTTCTTTCCAAACAACTTTACTTTAATGCCATTCATAGAAATTTAGTTCCTGGATAATTTTAACAAGTTGAGCAAATTGTAATAATATCGAAAGTGCTACAATAACTAGAAATTATATTTTGAAATGACGTTTTCGTTGCCGTCGCCATCCTCGTTTCTTAATCAATTTAAGGAGACGATCACGTGTTTAACGCTGGTTGGACAAAACTGCTTTGCGAGCAGAGGAGAGCGACCATCAGATGGTACCGCTAAAAATAACATTTCATCGTGGAAATATGCCCGGAATTTAGATTAGTAGCAAAATGCAATGGCTTTCCATGAAAAAACAAGTCAACCAGTTGAGTAATAATAGGCGATCCTGTCGATGCGAGAATTTCAGCGTCAAACAAGTCATAATAGAAAAAATTCGGCTAAGGAAGGGGAGGGGGGTTTCGGACCCCCCCCCCCCCCCCCCAAACCCTCCCCCTGGATCCGCCACTGTTTCCTGATCTCAGCTAAGTTGATTATAATTTTGACTCCAGCAAATGATTTGCTGGAGTCATACCGGGTTTCGTTTGTTGCTCTGCGGGAGTGTTCTGTTGCCTACTCATGACAAGCTGTTTTGTTAAGGAGTTAGTTTGGTGATAGTTAGCAATGAGCGCTATATTATCTTAAGTGTCATTTGATCAACATATGTCTTTGGTTCTTTAAAGAACCAGGTAATTGTGTGACTAACCCACGATCAGCAGATACCCGCACAGTCACACAGGCAGGCGATCAGGTGTTGTAACTCTTGCCTTTCTGCATTACTGAGTTAGCCTGCGCTAAATCTAAAATTGGCCAAAAAACTGTAGCCATAGCTACAACTTTGATTCATTTTCGTCTGGGTCATTAAAGTAAAGTGTTTATGATGCGAGGCCATTGCTTGCCTCGAAAATAGTGGGAGCAAAAAGTACCAAATAGTTCGTAAGAAACGATCTGTGTTCGTAAGGTGGTGTAAATGCATTTTGTATTCTCTCTCTTTTTCTTTTTTTTTTTTTGAGGGGGGGGGGGGGGGGGGCGGAACGGGGCTTCTCACAAGAGTTGGAAATTGATTATGCTTTCTCTGGTCTTTAACGTTAGTTTGAATTTTACCTATTGACACTGCATTACGCATCAGGCGTCTGAGACGCGTAATGTAAATATGAAAAATAAAGCAGACGCGGTAAATGTTTGACGAAATAAACGTCTGAAATTAAAAGCAGTCAAGAACGACTTAGCACACATCTGAGCTCTGTTAACTCCATGCATATTCATACCCGAGAGTTAGCTCTGGAATGCGTGTCGTGAAACCGCTTCACGTTTGCTAGGGAACAGAACAAAGCTGACTCAGATTGGTCTTAAATATTACACAACAACAAAACCCTTAAGTGGGGGGGTTGGTGGATAACCACCTCTTCGACCCTCTTTCTACAATACTGTGCATGAAGGCTGTTACAAAAATGCTTTCAGAGCGATATTTAGGAGGAAATAGCAAAATACTATAAACTCAAATGAAGAATGATCCTCGCAGTTGTGAACGCAATTTATGCAATTGCGAAAAGAAGCCTGAAAAAAATTCAGGACTTCAACGGGGTTTGAACCCGGGACCTCGCGATTACCGGTGCGCTGCTCTAACAAACTGAGCTATGAAGCCACTGACGTTGGGAGCAGGTCAATTGTGGGTTCATATGTTCCCGTGAAAGAAATGAGCGTGAATGATATATGAATTGAATCATATATGAAATGCGGAAATGAAATTAAATGAAGAATGATCCTCGCAGGTGTAAACGCAATATACGCGAATTTTCAGGCTTCTTTTCGCAATTGCATAAATTGCGTTCACAACTGCGAGGATCATTCTTCATTTGATTTCATTTCCGCAGTTCATATATGATTCATTTCATATATCATTCACATACTATAAACTGCCGCTTATAAGCTCTCAGCTCATACATTTTTTTAAGGGGGTTTAAGAGGGCTTATAAACGGTGGGGCTTATATCCGAGGGGGCTTATAACCAGAATAGAAAAAAAGCGCTTTGAAACAAGCTATAACAGTGCTGATCAAAATACGTTTTGCATTTACTGGTTTTTAATTAAACTTCAAAACGTAATAATAAATCTAATTCACTTGAATACGTTGGAACAGAACTAAAACTAGTAACAACACGAACAAAACTGGAACGTAACAAAACGAATGTTCTGACCTTTCCATTGAAGTTCATCTTATTGTTCTACAATAATCATTTAAAATTCTCTGTTTGAAATAGTACAGAGTTACTAAAAGGTGCTTACGAGCTATTCGGTAGCCCCCAAGGGGTAGAGGGGGGAGGGTGGCGGGAGGGTGGCACTCCCTATAATGGCCTAAACGGAGAGCGCTCATCTTGGTCAGTGGCTTATTTTGAGCGGGTGCTCTTTTTTGCGCGGTAAATTTGACAGCTGGCCTGTTTTCAGGTGTTTTGGAAATTTAAAAAAGATGGCGATCTCTGTAAAAACTATGTGTCTGTTGGCTTTTTTGTTGGTGCTATTATCGCGAAGTGAAGTTGAGAAAACGTTCAGAGCTGACTTGTTCCCTAATGGCTCTGAAGCTTCCTGTCGAGGCACAACTCACAACTCGCACAAATTACAGGTACGAGTTGAACGCGTAGTCCGCGTAACTAGTTTGCTTGATAATCCGTTTATTCACGGGAACCCAAATATGTCAAGTTGTTTCCGATGTACCGTCGGATATCCGAGTTCTAGGATTCAGACGATAATCAGTGTAATTTATTCGCCTAACCAATAAAATGCGGGTTTGATGGTTCCAAAACATCACGATAGGCATCGCCTCTTCAACCGACAACGTTCAATTTCATTCAACACAATATCTACTGGGAACGTGTTCTTCTCGCCGAAACACGAAAAACTGCTTTTGCAAACTTTCCTGTATATCAGCGCGACGTTTTGGGTTGGGGAGATCTGAAGAAAAGAAGATTAAAAAAATGTTATTTCATTCGACCCACCAAAAGTGCTACTTTCCATTCTTGAATTTGTTCTGTATTCAACGTCGGCTGCGATCCTTTCAGCTGCGAATGTGCAGTGTCTCCTGGAACTGATTATAACATCAAATTTCGGAACAACAGTTGTTTTTACCAAGCCTATCTGTCTATCTAATTGTACGTAATAATTACTAAATTTCAAATTTTGTTTTAAAACGTGGCTATAACATTTAACTGTACAAAAAGTGGATATCATCATCGCCTATTTTTGCTTTTAAATTTCCCGGGCGCGGCCATTTGGGATTTGATGACGCGTAATGGTTGCCCTATTGTTCAAAAAAAGGATTTTCTGCTTCATTTGCCTCCTGACAATAGCTGCAACCATTACACGTCATCAAATCCAAAATGGCGACGCCCAAGAAATATGAAAGCGAAAATAAGCGATAATGATATCGACCTTTCTTTGGTACAATTAAATGTTATATCCACGTTTCAAACCAACATTTGAAATCTAGTTATTATTTCTGACAATTCAGCGTGAATTTGTAGTAAGAGTGGAAGTTCCCTTTAACTTCATGACTGTCGGCCCTTTAAGGGGGGACTAACATAACTACAAAATGAGCCAACATTGTTGCTATGGAAAGTTCCCAACGCTCATATCTTGGAAACCCTAACTTGCACAGGCAAGCTGTCTGGCTATGTTTTTACAATCAAAAACGGTTTACAAGATTTTTGAGTCACAACCATATTTGGTAAGTCACGTGACCAGAACAGAAAAAGGCCTAAGACTCGATTGGCGTACACTTCTGGATATCGAAAATGGTGCCAATGGGTTAACAATCGCCAAGGTGCAAAACTCTACGTATCGATTTTTGGAAATTCGCATTTTTCTGAGATTTATGACGTCATAAGCACGCAAATTCATATCATTTCGTCATTATCATTGCAGTTATGTACGTTAACAACAATTGCTTACGTAGGCTTGTAAAGAAGGCTGGAATATCTCCGATTGGCAAAAAAAAATCGGAACTTCACATAATTTTCTCCGAGTTTTAGGGATTTTTCTCACTAAGGCGCGGTTGGGGCCCGGGGCTAGTTAGGCATGCGCAATAGCAATTTATTAATTTAACATGTTCACCTTTTCGCACCTTTCACCAATACAGTGGCAAAAACACCGAAAAACTGTGTTTTACAAATACAGTCCGCAAAAATCCCTTGGCAACAACGCTAAGTCTGTAGTTAAGTTAGTCCCCCCTTAAATGAAGAGGAGATAAAGGAGCTCCGGCCGTTAACTGTCAACACAGAGCACCTGCAAGGCAATCTTTGCTCTGTTGGAATCGGCCTCTTTTGCCACTTGGATATAGTGAGGTCTTTCAGGAAATGGTTAAACGATGTGAATGGAAAAAATCGAGTTCTTTGGTATCAAGACAGGTGAGAACTATGAGGCGTCTATCTACATCAAAATACCAAGTAGCAAGCCCCCTGTTCAAAAAAAAAGTTCACCCTTTGATGAGTACACATGTATTACTACACTGGCAAGAACCATAGAGAATGGCTTCGACATAAAAGATTTTTACCTAACATTAAAAGGGAGAATTCTGAGGGATCATTTGTCTGCCAAAGAGGAAAAAATCCTCCCTTCATATATTATAGATGTACGATTGCGCATGCGCGGTGGCGGTAAACAGTGCTGCTTTGCTGGCTGCATCAGTGATGCAGGCAGTTACCCCTTAACTGCCTGTAGGGGAAGTTATGAAGTCAAAGGACAGAGCCTTCAATCCAAACATATGTGTTTTGAACACTACAGTTGGGATAGAGACAATCACGTGAATTATGGGACGGGTGAAATAGCATATATTCCGTGCTGTTCATGTCAGAAAAACATCAAGCGCTTCCGGCCATATGGCTGTTTACACAACATGTCCAACGTCTTGAACAGTACATTTCATGTTACGTGCAACAACGGAGATAACGTGACTTCTACAAGTGATAAAGTAAAGTAAAGTAATTTATTTAAGCTCGATAACGTGGGGAGTGGTTGCCCAATCTCCCGATCCGGGGGCTCATATAATAAACGCTCGAGCATTCCGAATTGAATTGGAATTTAGAAGTGTTGGTTTTTGAGGAGAGGGGAAAACCGAAGTACTCGGAGAAAAACCTCTCGGAGCAGAGAAGAGAACCAACAACAAACTCAACCCACATATGACGTCGGGTCATGGAATCGAACCCGGGTCACATTGGTGGAAGGCGAGTGCTGTCACTACTACGCCATCCCTGCTCCCCAATGACCAGAAACAAGAATTTTATTTGTTTTTCCTGCAGGCAAAGCCTCAAACATTCTCGTGCGCAACAAGCTAACACTCAGTCATCAACCCTTAATGAACAGCATGTCCTCCCATAATGGCATCTCATCATCTTCACGTTTGCCATTTATACTCTTTATTGGTAACGAAACTCCCTCCCAGCTGGAAAATTGCAATCAGTGGTGATAGAACAATCCAACTGTTATTTTCTTCTGTAAGAAATGAAAAACACAATATCAACGTGGGACAAATTTTGCTCACTGAAACTGGCACTCTGTCTGTTAGACTGCTTGATCGTGACGTTCAGTGGTATGAAGATGAAATTAATGGTGAAACATATGAGCAACTTGTGCATAACATCCAACATGTAATGAGAAAGGTAGAATTGTGCAAAGTATGTTCTGGAATTTACAATCAGGAAATTCTGATATACTGAAAACAAAAGCTTTTGACTACCACTAGTGACTTCATTGTAGAGTCCAACCGGACAATTCCCCATAATTTTAACAAAACGCCACTGTGGAATAACTCTTTTCATTTTTAACTGACATCCAAGCAAAATACCTCAAGTGAAACACTGGCTAACAGCAGGGTAAGGTTGTCACTCTTATCGAATCAAAAGCTTCTTGAAAAAGCTAGAAATATGAGCAAAGAAATTAAGAAACTCAGAGAGAATAATTGGAACTTGACAAAGCTCCTAAGAAAAAGAAAGGAAGTAGGTGTTGAGAACTTTCGCCCTTGCAGTGATGATGTCGTTAAGATGATGGACTTTGCAGTCAACAACAACATCTTGAAAAGATCAGTACTGTATACATTTATGCTGGATGCAGTAAATAAACTTAATTTGGCCCACAGTAGCAATAGCCCCACCAAACCAAAAGATATGAGGTGGTACACATTAACTATCAAGCTGGCAGTAGCCTTGGCAGTTAAATGTAAATCGAAAGGCTATGAGGCAGTTAATACACTGTATTTGTATGAGTTGAAATAAAATTGAATTAATTGAATTGAGAAAGTGGCTACCATTACCTTCCTGGAGACTTGTTCAAGGGTACCGTATGGCCGACATGAGTACCAATCCAGTTGGCATAAAAAATCTTGAGCTCTGTTGGAAGGAAAATAATACAAAACAAGAAAATTATTATTATAGATGGGCGTACGTGACGGTATCAGATGGTGCAGAAGAACAGGGAAACTCACAGGGTTTGAGAACTTAAGTATTCCCAAGAAGTTTGACTATAATGTTGAGGAGTTATGCAATGATGATTTTGAGGAATCCCTGGTGACTTCAAATGGTAGTGATAAGGTTCTATGCAGTTCAGGAAAGCAGTGATGAAGAAGATGAGTACTTTGATGATGAAGACAACAGCTATTATGAAGAAACTGAAAGGGGACAAATTTACAAAAGACTGCAAGGCAAATATGTCAGGTTTTCCTCACCAGCCTTGAAGGGGATTTTGCCTGGCTTGTGGCTTCATTCCCTGTCTTAAGTGTCACTGCCAAAAAACTTGAAAGGAACATGCTATGCCCATTAGTGCGAGCACTGGATAAAGTTTCAAATGGTAACATTATTATTTCTTATGGAGTGTGTGATGGAGGGCCATGGAATTCAAAGTTTTCAGAAAGTCAAACAGATGCTCTCCCTGGGTGACTACAAACCCAGTGACTGGAGGTTATATCCACTGGATTTCAGACTTCCCACATATGATCAAGAAACTAAGAAATTTTGTTTTCAATCAAAATTACACATTGAGGAAAGATGGAAAGAGCATCTCATGCGATCATATAGTTGCTGTATCAAAATATCTTGATACTAAAATTTCTGATAAACATGTACTTTTGGATGGCAGAACTAAAATGAAAGTCAAATATGCAAGGGAAGTACTAAGTGAAGACACCACAAGCACAAGGGAGAGGAGTGACTTTCCTTTTACGCTAAATGAAACTGAGCAGACTCGTGCCTATACCAGAATGTGCGACAAGCTTTTCAAGACAATGAACATAACTACTCTTGATGGGGCATAAATGAACGATCTTATAGCTGTCTTGCGTTGGTTCAGACATGGTTTCATGAGATTAACAGAGAGTCACAGCAACATCGAGGTTCAACTAGAAAGCCTTCGCTACTTTGACCACCACACGCATTTTATAACCCACACTGTAATTATTTTATCTTGTAATCATCTGTTGTAACTATACTTTTCTCTCTATGTTAATTTTATATGTATAGTGTGAAATAAATGAACCGAGTACTGTATGGCAACAGTTTATACCCCACAAAACCTATCAAGATCTGTTGGTGATAATCAGAGGGATCATTGGCATAATAGGATACATTAACATAAACTACCCTTACATCAATGTGGTTCCAAAAAGTATGTGTCAAGATGAAGTTGAGAATAATTATTACTTCACCAACAGTCCAATTTGGAACAGTATTCCTCAAAGTATCTGAGTACTTCCTAAGCACAAATTTATGGTTTCTCTAAATCAGTTCCTTTTACATATTTTGGAATCAGAGAATACTTATGTTGACACACCTACTTTAGTAAATAAATTAACCCTTTAACCCCTAAGGGGTCTCGCTTTGACAAATAAAATCGCCTGGCATTAGACAGAGGAAAATATATAAAGTCACTCTTAGAGGAGAAAGGGTTAAGGGAGATAGCTTTTTTTTTTAACCCTTTAACCCCTAAGTGGTCTCCCTTTGACTAGTAAAATCGCCTGGCGTTAGATAGAGTAAAATCTATAAAGTCACTCTTAGGGGGGAAAGGGTTAAGCAAGATGTCATGAAATCTAACATTAGCTTGTAATTTTGTAAAGTTGAATTGCAATAATTCTAATTCATCTTTTTTGTATCAATTATATAGATTTATATTCCTTTTCCTTTCCTTTTCTTTCCTTTTCTTAATCTCTTCCTATTAAATTACCTTATGTTTGTTTTCCTCCACCCGCCTCAACTAGCTAAGCTATATGCGAGCAGAGGTAGTTGATATGTGTGTTTATGTATAATTTTTTATTTATTTTGTAACTCTTACCTGAATATCAATAAACAGAAACAATGCTTCCTTGAAATAAGAAAGACCCTTGTAGCTGACTTTAACATAACAAATGAACTTGGCATGATGGAAGGTTCATCATCCTTGTATGATGCTCCAGCTTTGCAGATGAAGCCAGGTGAAGTGCAATTGACAAGGGAATCAACAACCTACAAACATAACAAGGCTGTGAGAAAGGAGCAATATCTTAGTAAAATTAGAGCATCACTTTTAAAGGCCTCAGCTAAGTCTGCTCATCAAACTCATGTAACAAGTTTGCCAACGTATTATTCCATTGAGCCAAATTACAAGAACCAACTTATTAATCAACGCCATGCAATTGTGCAAATTATTGATCATGCTTTACCCAAGGCCTTGCTTAACAGAACAATTCAGACAATTGAAGCTTTGAAAGATGCTAATAACAAGGAGATCATCACAAACTTTAACATTTTGCTAGACAGAAATATAAGATCTATAACTACTTTAAATTGCCTGGGTTTTGTGACCAGTCATACATCACAGCAGAGAATGGAGTATTTGAAGATGATGCTGTGTATTCATGGTGGATAGCTTTGACCAGACTCATATTGTGGTGGAAGTGAGCTGGAACAGAAGAGGCCATGTTTATGTACATAACAAAGTTTCTTGAGAGGCGATGTGCAAAGGATGGGTTAAGCCCCTCATTCAAAAACTCAAAGGCAATAAGACAGTGTATCACAGATAAAAGGGGCAATTCGTATAGGTAATCACATGATTTCTAGTGCAATTTGGAATAAATAAGCACGAGTAAATTTTTTCAAAGACTCACAAAATTGTGGTCTTTGAAAAAATTTACAAGTGCTTATTTATCCCAAATTGCACGAGAAAAATCATGTGAATACTTATTAATAATATACTGTACATGAAAAAATTGCGGGATAGCTTCTTAACTTTGCAGAAGCAACGCAACGAAGCTATAAGCTTAAAGGTGAATCAAAACAACAGTTTTCTCAATGTTTTTAAAGCGTTTTTAGCTGTAAAAACTGGCTAAACAATTACAGGCTATAGCTATAAGGCTACTTTGTTTGCTAAGTGTCTATCAAGCGCTGTAATCATTACCTTCAGGTTTTCTAGTTCGTTATCTTCGCCTTGTTTGTCCTTGTCTGTTTATTAATTCTGGCATCACTCCAGTGTAGTGTTGAATTCAACGGACTAGTAATTCCAATTACATCGGTAATTCCCTTCTCTGGACACCACTGTTTCCAAACAGACAGCTAAAATACAGTGCTTTTCGCAGCCATTTCTCCTTTTTAGAGCTGTTTTGCAGCTTCTCTGCTAATATTGCAGCCACAAAGAAAGAAAACCTGCTCAAAAAGCCAGCCATTGTTTTCACTCTCTTCAGACTTTGCACCATTCAAAGGCTGCGTTTGATTGGCTCAATTTCAGTTCCTTTGTTAATTAACCAATCAGAATCATCTGTTGTTTACCACTTTTTTTGCACTGAATTACCTTTTTTCTACACAGTGTTTCCTAAAAACTGCATTACTCTTAGCCAATCAGAATCGAGAAATGTTTTCATGTATATTATTATCAAAGAAAGACTCCCAACAGAAAGCACAGCCAAATGATGTATGTCTTAGGGGTCGGTATGCTGGGTCACTGGGCAAAAGATTGTACCTATCCTCCACAGCCTGAATGGTTAGCAAACCAAACCTGCTTTAAGTGTGGATGCCTGGGTAATCTCACAGAAAACTGCAAGTCCAAAATAATGGTTACCAGTAGGTCCAGAGTCTCTCAGCAAGCCACTAGAAGACCTAATTTGCCAAACATACCTAGTTAGTTCACTTCTAACTGTAAACTTGAAAGACCAGCAGACCTAAAAGATGTTACAAGAACACCAGACGTAAAGTATCTGACAAGAGAAATTATCTGAAACAGAGAACAGAGAATGGTTTCAGGAAAGAAGAAAGTACATTAATGCAAACAAAATGGGTACAGTGTTACGCTTCCATGGAAAAAAAAGAATTTGCACTATACTGGTCTACATGTACTTTGCATGGTATGAGTTCCGATTCTGTTGAAGCACCCGGCCCAGCAGCATTGCAAAGTTGTCAATGGAGTGGGGAACAATATGTGAAGATAATGCTAGAGTAACCTACTTGGACTACATTGGCCAAGCAAATTGTTACGCTACAGTACATTGTGGATGGGTGATAAGTCAGAAAATTACAGAGATAATTGGTTGCTCTCTCAATGACCTGGTGGAGAGGCACAGTACAGGTATAAAGCCAACAATTAGTGGCCAAGGCATAACTGAATATAAATGCCCCTTTAAAGGAGGTTTTCCTTGCCATTATAAGACTATTCCTAATAATAATAATAATAATAATGACTTTATTTTAAGAGGGTAGCACTTAACAGTTTAAATACAACTGATGACCCTGTGGCCCTCTATTCTTTTACGTCCCACAGAATCAATTATGAAGGGTTGTGAGACGGGGCCTACGGTTTATCGTCCTTATCCGAGAAGACTAGAAAGTCTAACCAAATGCAGATGTTATTTCAAAGGCAGCACTTTCTCCTCAATTATTTAAAGACCCTGAGTGTTGGTCCGGCCGGGGTTTGAACCCGCGACCTCCCGCACGCTAGTCCGGTGCTCTACCACTGAGCTAACCGGTTGGTGGTATGTCCATGTTGTCCTCCATCATATTATCTTCAAATGCAGCTAAATATGTGGGCCACAACCAGCTTATGGTGCCACCTTGTTGTATGAACCCCGAAGACAACAAGGACATACCTTGTCCAAAGAGATGATCAGTTTTTGGATAACTTGCTGAATGTGACTTTCCATCATTATTGGAACTTGATAACAAAACCAGATAATCCTCATCCTACATACATACATACATACATACATACATACATACATACATACATACATACATACATACATACATACATACATACATACATACATACATAATTATCCTTTATTTCCGTGTCTAGTTGTTCTAGCGCCAAGGCACTAATTAGGGACACTCTAACACATACATGTTACAAAACTGATAAAATATTAATTAAAATAATAAAATATTGATTAAAATAATAATTATTAATTAATACTGATTAAAATATTGAGTAAAGTATTAATATCCTACGTTACTTGATCTTAAAATGGAAGCTGAGAAAAACTCTAGAGAGATCATAACAATTACAGAAATGCCATCCTTGTGTTCAACATCGTGTCTTGACCAACTATCACAGTTTTCACCGCAAACTGGTGACTCCTTAGTAAAAAAAGAACAAACTGGAAATAGAAAAGTGATGCATTGTTCAAAATGCCACAGGCTGCTAACAGTTTGCAACAAAGACAAATGTGAAGAAAAACACAAAGGCGCTTGTCGATCGTTACCATTTAACGCAATAATTTCTTCAGTGGTCACAGCAAATGCAACACCAAGTAAAGATGTGTTCTCTTCATTCAGAAATGGATCTGAGGAGCTATTCCAAATTCCTGTCACCAAGATGCTTTACTGGTAATTCCCAATGAAATTTTCAAGAGACATCCACACTTCCTTAATGCAACTGGAAGCACTGAGTCACAGTGCATGCAAACACTTAAGGAAATGCACAAATTGTTTAAGCATGAAAAGTTTCATGAAAGCAAAATGATGCTATGGGAATGGTTACAAAACAGAACTGATAATGGAAGAATGTACTATCAATGGCATAGGGAAACAGCGCTCCCTTGAGGCAATCTTACCCTCCATCAGGCATAAGCTTACTGAAATCAAAAGTAAGTTTCTAACTATAAATATTAAGTCAAGCAAAAGATACTTAAATTTAAGCTGATCACCAACACTAACAAAGGAGAGATCCAAGGCAACATTTAGAGTAGTGGAGGAGAATTTCCTTTCTGAAGACAGGCTTTTTATCAGTAATAGTACCAGTCCTATTAATATAACAAAACATTTCCAGCGGTATGCAGCCACTAAGGGTATAACTTGGACTTCCACATCATGCAGCAAAGTAATACAGTGTAAAAGACCTGACAACCGATAAAGACCTGGTCAAACGTGTACAATGTGATTCACCAACAACATGCAATTCACAAATCAAAAGTCTGCCAGACATTATTGTGCTTCAAATTGTCAAGAAAAATGATGGTCCACTGCCATATCATCCACACTTGGGGGATCGGAGAACAAGCTTGTTCAGGGAAATACTTACAAGCTTGTGGGGATTATATGTTGTGGTTCAGTTTTATCCTAGGTTCAATTTTTAATTTCCTTTGTTTTGTACTCATTGTCATACATTACCATACACAAGAACAAAGGAAAAGAAAAACTGAACCAAGGATAAAATTGAACTACAACACATATACTATAGTCATGCAAGGAGCCATTACTGGAGTGATCTTTTTGTACAAGGGACTTCTTTAAGGAACTTTAAAACAGGACGTGATAGCCATAATGGACTCAATAATGGTGGAAATGCTACCCACATAAGTGGAAAATCTATTCATTCCGATGGACAGTATCTTTCTTTGATCTTTTACGAAAAGATTTACAACACTGGAAAGAAAATTGGATGCAGTGGAAGACAGAATGTGAGAACATGGCAGGAAAGCCTTTTAGGTGAAAGTGGACTGACTCCACCAAGAAAGAAATAGAAATTGCCTAAAATGAAACTGTGTATATTTGCTCCAGACATGTAATTGTTGTGTTTTTATTTTTTTTTTCCAAAAAAAAAAAACCTTGAGTAGAAAACTTTTAATTAAACCAGTTTCATTTTCATTTTTCTTTGTCTCAGTGTCATCACAAAGTGGAGCAAAGAAAACTAAAAATGAAACTGGTTTGACAATTTTATAACCAAAATCAAAGGGAGGGGATCGAGGGGGGATCCTAGAAAAAGTGACAGGTGTGCTCCAATGTGCCTGAACTGAAACAGAATTAAAATCTGTGACTCAGAACCACTTACAATCATTACGTTTAAACTCTTTCTTCTCTTCTCTTTTCTTTATAATTTTCTTTCCTTTTGTATTGATGTCTGTGGTGTGGCAAAAAAAAATTAATAATAATAATAAATAACAAACAACAAAAACTAACCTGATCATAGAGTTTACTTTAGTGCCTTTCTGGCGAAAGACTAAAAGCCAAACAAAAGTTTGTTGGAAAGACTATTTTAGTTCGTTTTAAGGCTTTGTTTTAAAATTCTGATGAGCACTCCATCACTTTTATGTGGGAATCCCCCCCAGCCCCCAGAGTATAAATCTTTGTGAATGGCAGAGGGAGTATCAATAAAAATCCTCAAAGAAAAGAAATACATTTGAAGTTGAAATTCTAAACTAAACAAAACAAAACAAACAAGCAAAAGAACTCTTCCTTAAGAGAGTGGGATTGGTAGGCAACACAATACAATTTTTAAATGCCTTGCAGTATAGCACTCAATGAGAGCAAATTTTCACAAAATTCTGTTTTTGCAAAAGAATTTCTTTTTACAGGCGGTAATAAATGCACAACTGGGTCCGTGTGTCATTCATCCATTTCATTTTCAATTTAGAACAAAGATGAAATTTTGCCGTTTATTTTTTTTATTTATCAATTCGTCTCGGTTTTTCTTTTAAATAAAATAACCATATTGTAGAAATACAATGATATTTAAATAAAATAATTGCCTTATTAAACACTATTTGCCATTTCTAAGTTTTTATGAATGAAAAATAGATTATCGTTACAAGAAAGCAATCTTCCTTTAGAAACAAAAATGAAAAATTGATTCTATTCTCAATTATGTTTGAAGTCGAAAATCGAAAATTCATTTAGTGAAATTGAAAAATGGAAAATTGATTTCAATTTTCAATTTTGTATTTCGAATACAAAATTGAAACTTGACCGCTCGGACCGAGAACAAAAGTTGACGCAGGAGGGGTAGGCTAAGTTGGTCGTTTGCTTACACCTCTCGTGACTGTGGACCGAGGGCAGGGAGCGTACTTTAGTTGCAGAGGTCATTGTCAAATTGCTGCGTCCCGGGGCACTAGTAACGTGGTGCCCGCTAAATTGAAACATGGATGCCACAGATGTGGTCTTTGCTAGAGATTTGTTTCTTCACCGAAACAAAACTCATACAGAAATCAGTAACATATTAAAACAGATATCCTGATGATATATTGTTCGTAATCGTATGATCACTGATGAATTCGAAGGGCACGTTCGAGCTGCAGTTAAACAGGTAGCTATAAGGGCACTATAAGCTCCGTCGTTATTTACATGGATCATTTGCAATATTTTCCGAATTAAACTGAAAAAGATTTCGATTCACAATTATTTCCGTACATTTATTTCACTATTACAAGTTTGACCAACTTGGAGCCGTAAAATGATAAAAGGATTCTTGAAAAGAAAGGAAATTGATGCTGGAGATAGACGTATTGGGAAAGCTTCGTCTGTAATCTCTCCGCTTTCATGCGGCAAGATGTGCTAATGTTCAACGGAATATAAATCCACTTCCTTACAAGGCATATTACTTTGGACACAAACTGCGCATCGATCAAAATGAAAAACTTGTTATTTTATGTATGGGCTAACTCATGCGCGCGTGCACTTCAGATGGGTACAGTGGAAAACTGGTGTCATTTGCATCAATGCCAATTGAAAACAACTCGTAATCTATGATCATATATACAGGTGAGCATATATTAAGTCCATCATTGTCATGTTGCATGGAACAAAACAAATAAAAACTTAATTTCTATATTTTTATCGCTCATTAACAGACCTACAGGTTTTTGAGTTCGGCATGTGGGACCAGATAAGAGTTGACCATGGAAATGAATTCTACCTACTACTTTATGTCCAAGAGAAAATGGCTAATTACAGAGCTAACACAGGAAGAGCGCCATTTATTCAAACAATGTCCAAAGAGGTAAGCCCGCACGTGGCCGTGAAGACAAGATTGGAAGATTTTACAAAGGAAATCGAAATTAAAATTATTGGCTATAAAGTAGCTTGTCCCTGATGCACCTGACAGAGAATGTAAATGGTATTCCACCACTTTTGCAGTTTTATTGCTTAATTCAATTTGAATTCCCTTGCTCTCTTACAGCAGAATCATCCAGCTGAAAGGAAATGGGTGTGAGTTCAATGCTCGTGTAAATTCCATTAAACGTGTATTAAATACCATGGTTAATGATTGTGGTCAAGTTTTCAGTGTCCACCTTTACAACCCAGTGGCTGCAGTTGGAATAAAACAAGTGTTTGACAACTGGGAACCAGCACCCATACCTGGTAAAATCTATTCACTTTTCAGTGTT
>JAEMWC010000036.1:0-47500 GCA_016490735.1 Pachyseris speciosa
TTTGTCTTCATTTCTATATTTTTCTTCCTTTCTTGTTTTTTTTTGTTTTTGATTTTTTATGGAGGTTGAAAGGCTAAAAGAAAGTTAAACAACAAAGCTTTATTTTCATAACTAAGCAACCTTGTTCCTCAGTGCAGCGCCTGTATAACCGGCCACACCATTTGAGATACCTTGATGACATTTGCAAGCATTTCTGAGCTTATTTTATTTCTCTTGCGATCGCGTGCATTTGGCGCAAACTTGATTTTCCCAAGAATTTGCTCGCCAAGAAACACTGACCATGCAAAAACAATCATGTGGTAAAAAAACAAAAGAGCAACCACCGCTAATTTCGCAGACGTGCAATCATTTTTTCCTGTTTCAGCTCGGACGATCATGCGGAATTGCAATTAAAAGAAAATTACACCAAAATTAGTCTAGATAAAAGCTGGGCAAAGTAGTCCAGTGGTCTCTATTGCTCAAGGGTACGATAATTTCCTGTTTCATGTGATGTTTGTGTGAAAAAAACGAATAACATTATTACCATCAGAAAGAAATCTACATGAGAGATAAGGTGGTTTAAAGGACCTTTAAAGTTTAAAGTCCATTACTCCAAGAAACCATTGTTATGTTGTGTAATTGCATACTTTCTTTTTAAATCAACGCGAAAAACAACACCAAATTAAGCAGACCTTCGCAAACCTTTTTCATAGTTGTCGTAGCACCCTTTTAGGCTTGATACGCCTTAAAAAGCAAAAGCTATGTTTAAATGATGCTAACTCTGGCAGAAAAAGAACCTAATTTACAATCTTGGAAAACGTTATTTTGGTCATTCAACTCTTCAGTTTGGCTAATCGGGTTAAGCTGCATATTGTGGCAGGCATTTTCAAATATTTAGCCCTTTTTCTCAGTGAAAATTTAAACGAATCTGTTATTTTAAGCTAAAGGCATTATTTCCAGACTGATCTAGTTTAAAATTTCAAGATAACTCAACAGTGCTTGACTTCCATTGACGGCCATTATTCGCCAATGAACAAATTGCTAGCATCCAACAAAGGTGAGCCGACTTTTTCCTGTTTGTACACAAAAGGTGTTTTGAACATACTTATCGAGCACAATGGGTACAATATTGTCATTGCCCCTGGCAAAAAAATCTTTCCGGTTTGCCACTGTTATATAAAATAAGATACCACTGTGTTGATAAATATTACTGATATGGTAGATGATAACATGATTGTGCCATGCCTTAAAAAAAGCGTAAAGCGCAGCATTTCGTGAAATTTTATCCCCTGTTAGAGAGTTGTAGCTTTGTTATTCCTTATTAACGATCTCTGTGACAACGTACTTGTAATGCACATTACATGGTGTTGCTAGGTTATGCGAGGCATACGTGCATGAATGAGTTTATCGAGTGTAGCTTAACGACTAATCATCGCAAGAACAAACAGACTTTAATAAAGTTTTCATTCCGAGAGCTCTCGAATTGTAAAAATATAAATTTGGTGCAAAAGATAGGAAATCACCATCAAAATGTAACTCTACTGAGAACTTTCATGTGCACAGAACTGCAAAACTTGAGTCAATATTGGACTCTTGGTTATACAGACACACTGAAAAGTTGTGTTGATGATGTAGAAATGGCAAATTGCACAGACGTTGAATCCCTTTGCATTTGTTTCGGTCCAGAAAGAATTCTCTTGTGGTCAAATGAAGCTATTGCTTAATAATTTCACTTATTTCGCATTACATTTTGCGCCGGTCGAAGACGGTTGCGAATTAGTAGCTTGGAGTAACTTAGCTCCGAAAATGCTTGTCTCTCATGTCACCATTCCAAGTAATGAGGCCAGCAGATAGTCTGCCGAGCCGTTACTGAAAAATGCAGCCTGTTCTTATTCGTTTAAAGTTTTCGCGATGACTGAAAATGGAAGAATCTGCCACAACAAGCTTTGCAAACTATTTCACCTTGACAAAGTTGACCAGACTTGTTTAAATCAGAGCAAACCTTCGGATAGAAAATTGAATTCGAGGTAAGGATAAATTAAAGAGCAGGGATTGTTGGCTTTGAAATTGTTAAAACGTAATACTACCGACAATACTGGAACATGTACGACTGGATGTTTCGCAGTCATAGCCCGTGAAATGGTTGTGTGAATTCCGATGAATATTCACTGACATTCTTAGCTTTGAATGATGTGAAGGCATTTCATTTAACTCTTATTAAATGCAGCAACATGATGCTCATTTCCGATAGCATATTTTCGATCTAAGTTGTTGGAGCTTGCTTCTCTTGTCTTTAAAGCTCCGTAACCAAGGGCAACTACTCTGCCTGGTGCTCAAAAGTTCAGCAATTCACCTGTTCCCCTGGGTGAATGGGTTTGAGCTAAGGTGTCCTAAGCAGGGAGGGGTGGTGAACAGAAAAATGCTTTCAGAAGAAACATCTGTGGGTGCTGCGTGAGAACTTCAGAAAAAGCACAAAGCTATCTTACCTTCCTGTATTCTTTAAATAAGACTGGTAATTTACTGTAATTGATCCATGAACGCCAGGGATTGTATGGAGTACTGTACGTTAACTCGCATGTAACCCATTATTTCACAGAGGAAGAAGGTTTTATTCCATAGATGCAGCAGTCCAACACAGAGGCAAATGGGATCCCAGCATGTCTTGCAGTCGAAACTGTTACTAACTGCACTAATTCCCCCTACAATACTTTCATTGGTGATACACACACATGCGCCCATACTTGAAGCGCCACAAAAACCGAAGCGATATCGTAAAAAATCCAGACAAGAGTCTTCCGCTGCGAAAAGCATGATACTAAAAGCTGCTTCAGATACGTACACAACCAACAATGAAGGAGGCGGCGAAAAATGCAGCGAAACACCAACACCGTCTTACGACAATGGGACTTTGCTTTAGCTCCTGTTACTGCCTTAATGAACTTTGCTTCGTACGCTGAGGTTTTTAAACTGCGCAACCTTTGGGGTCTCATTACACAAATGACATTTATTGTAATTCTTCAAATGTTTATTTTCCGTTTTCCATTGTTGGTATACTTTTTCCGCGTTTAACTCACAAAACGGGAAAAATCAGCGAGGTTCTGTCGTCATCGTTGTAATTCTGAGAGGATTTTTTTCCGCATTCAAAGCTTACGAAACGTGGAACTGGCCAATGAGAACGCTTCATTTTGTTACCAAAAATGCCTCAGATAACACAGAAACATCAATAAAATGTGAAATTATTGTTGAAGACACACAGAAAAATAAGTAAAACGAAAATCCCATGTCTGTCTTGAATTAATTTTAGTTTTCAAATGCTAATAAAAGTGTCTTCCGCTAGTAGCAACACTGATAGCGGTAACATGTCATGAGGTTGCATTGCTTGTTGTATACTAAGTTGACCTCATTTCAGCCTTCACCTGTTTACGCTCATTGTAATTATCTTGACTAAAGGCCAGTTTTAGTATTGAAAAGTAAAATGGTGGCTTGGTTTCAATAATTGTTGAATATTTAATATTGTGTTCAAACATGATTTATACCCGGGAACCATTTCCTAGAAGACCAGTTGCGACCCGTTAGGACCGTGCTAGCTTATGTAAGTGAGTTGAAATGATATGAAGGCACTCAGTCTAACAACTGTAAATTATCGTAAGAGCAGTTATAGACTAAAACGCTCGAAGTGTTGAACCCGAATCAGTATTGGTCGATTGTAAGTACAAAGATGAAGTACCTTGGTTGTGGTAGTTGTACTTCAAATTCTCTTTGTTACGATTCCTTTTCAAGTTTTTGTCATTCGATTTGGAAGAATTTAGTTTTCAATTGACAAGACTGATGTCTTGATTCTCGTGACCTGATTGTAATTGGATGGTCTTAAATTGAAAGAGAATTTAGAATTTGATCTGTAGAAGAAAAGTTTCAAGGGATAGAATCTGGTCACATGGCAAACTAAAGATGTTATCTGGCTTTTGAAGGTTTTCTTTTGCCAAACGAAAACCTGATATGAATAGCAAAATGTAACTGAACATGCCGGGGACGTTAGAGGCTCTTCTTGTCTCTTTCCCTGCGCTGACTACAATTACGTACAGGTGCAGTGAGTTGAGATGAAATATTTTTAATAAGTTATTCTTCTCAAGGCGGTGTTCTTAGCACTAATAAATGATCTCTAATTCAAAGTCCAAGTCCAGTCTTTTTTGAGTCTGTCGTTGAAAATCTGGACATGTCGTTAAGCAGCAACATTTTCACTGAGGAATGTACTTGAAGCCTGTCTTCGTCATGCACCGATGGGCGGCACTGATAATAAACAAAGACCTTCAACATCGTTCTGTGTTATCATTATTATTATTATTATTATTATTATTATTATTATTATTATTATTCAACATCGTTCTGTGCCTTATTTGTGCCATACAAACCTTTTTTTTCTTTTTGGTAAAGCAAAGTTCTTTTAATTGTTGTGAGGAAATTGAGCATGGTATTCTGTGGAATGAAGACCTTTTGGTCCGGCATGAATAAATTATCCTGATTTTGTTGAACCCTTTCCAAACCCAAGAGAAACGCCGGAATCGTTTAATGTGTTTAAAGCGAGTTTTGCATCTTAGGGCAAAATATCTCAAGCGCAGAAATTCAAATGAAAGCTCCTGAGCAGTGCTTTCCAGTAATACTAATATTTTAGGAAATTATTTTAAGACGTGGTCTCTGCTTGTCTTTCTGGATGACGAGTGGAGACGTTACGGGCTGCTGCGTCCAACGATCTGAACTGGATGGTGACATAAGACGTAATTTAACGAGAAATGGAACTCCTTGTGGGGGTTGTAAGAGAGATTCGAGTCTCAGAAATGTCAATTTTCGAAGTGGCATTTTGAGAAACTTGTATTATGGTATTATGATTGGGAAAGATATTCAAAGTAGCCATACAATGCAATTACAAGCAATTATATCATGATTGAACATTTTTTTATGATATCGAAAATGTTTTACTTGATAAATAGAACTGAGTATGGATAAGTTTGATCACTTTTCCTACTGAGGGTAAGACGATTTGTGGGAATTCACGAAAATGTCAGATAGAACCCGAAGCGTCAATATTACCATACATGGTTTTATTTAAAAAGACCTCAGTTGAGAGACAAAGCAACTAACTAATTTGAATGGACATACTTGACAAAAACGGAAGAGACTACAGCCGAACGTCACATTCGAAAAGAGCTCCAAAACCTGATGGATATCTTCAAAATTTTGTGTTTAAAATATCTGTCACTTTGCTCCAGCAAATGAAAACTCCCTACCGATCCATTCAGGTTGCGTGCTATTTTCCATACCTTTAATCTCCTGGCGGTTCTCTTTGAAGTGAGTTTTTGGTGCCCTTCATTGTGAAGCCCTTTGTTCAGGCTTTGAAGCCATTTCCATATTTAGTTCGGCATGGGATCATAACGAGAAAAGTGCTTTTGGAAGCCCTGGTGCGTTTGACATGAACACTTGATCCACTGCCTCAAATGGTGAAAGGCTTCTTCTGATATGCCCCTCTTTGTGCTTTGTACCCCTCCTCTTACGTATCAGACCTACCAGTCACTGTTTTGTTATCAATGATAAATGAATAGAGTTACCTAAGAATGAACTAAGGAAACAATGTTCTACTATTCAGGTTATGAAGACCTTGTCCCTGATCAAGCATAATTCCATCCATTCGCAAGTTCAAAGTTGTTCATCCAGTTGTGCTGCGGGCCGCAAGCACCTTTTGCTGTGATTTATAAATTCGTGGCAAAAAAGTGCTTCAAAGCATTAGCTATCGAAAGACAATATAAATGAATAGAATTAATAACGAAATAAACGTGCTATTATTCAGGTTATAAAAGCCAACATAATTCCATCCATTTCGCAAGTTTCAGAAACCGCTTGTCCATCCAGTTGGAATGCTTGCCGCAAGCACCTTTTGCTGTGATTTACAAATTCGTGAGAGAAAAGTGCTCGGAAGCGTTAACTAATCGAAAGACAATATTGTGCAAAGTACAGAGTTGCGATTTGAAAGTAGTTTTCTGCAGACAATAAATCAACACGGAGTCACTAATGTACCTTTATCTCCATTTAAGACCCATTTAACAATGGATTTAAAAAAAAAAAGGACATTGAAGTGTTTTGGAATTCCAATTTGCTGTTCTTATTATGTTGTGTTTTTTTAGAAAGCGGAACTTTTTCGTACCCTGGGGCGTTTGGTCCAGATGAAGATAATACCGGGACTTTGTTTTGCTCAAAAGTGATTAATAGTCAATTTTCATTATTATTTTTAAGTAAGGTCGTGGCCGTAATAACGTGATTGCTGGCATGAAAACGAAACAACTTCTTCCTTCGTTGCCTCCGTTATATGTGTAATAGAAAGATTTATATCGCAGCTGAATGCGCAACAGCAACTTTTATCGAGCTTAAGTAGACGAGCGTAATGATTCTCTGTTCTCCTTCAATTATATGGTGGGTAATTAGGGATGTATAGGAATTTCGACGTAGGTGTGGAGTTATCAGTGATCAACACCTTTTGAAAAACAAGGCCCTCTAAGAAATTAGCATACTCTGTTTTTGATCCTGATCAACTATGCGTTGGAAATTAGGTACCTCAAAATCATGGAGTTTATTTCCACTACTAAGAAAGCTAATTCCACTGTCAGCAGCTAAAGATTGCGAAATGTGGCTGCCTATAGCGAAGTTTTGAAACAATGCAGTCTGCAGTTATTATTTTTCCAACGTAGCTCGCCTAACAATAAGACAATTGAAGGACTTAATTTTTGACGAGGAATTTGGATAATTGAATCACCTAAATAAAATAAGAGTTATGTAGGCTCTTTGTTGTGCACCAGTTCTCTTGCGCACGTTTAAAGTATCTGTTGTTTAACGTCTGCAAATATTGAGGTTTGTGAGTAATTCTTAATCACACGCGTGTAATTCATTTCCACGTGTAAGTTATTCTTTCAATAAATTAACCCCCAGTAATTATTTTAATTATTTTATCATCAGAATTAATTGTTGATGTCACGCACTCCATCCTCTTCCTGCAGCTGCAGATTACTCACCGGGTGAAACGTTACTATTTTCAAACAGGCCATTTCCGAATAAGCTTTGGCCTCTTTTTCAAAGCGAGGCCTTCGCAATCAATCCTATGAAAATGAGTTTAATTTGCATGTGAATGAAAACTAAATTTTCATATGAAAAGATGAGCACCAGGACTCGCTTTGAAAAAGAGGCCAAAGATAATTCGGAAATGGCCTATTCCTTGGACCCCTCCCAGGACCCCAGGATTTGTTTTCGTGTTCGAGCGCTGAGTGTAAAATCGCTGGGGGTGTGGAGGGTGGGGGTCGACTCCACGGCGTTTTCTCTGGTGGACGATTGTCGACTGATGGTTCTGAATGTACCCGGTCAACACGTCTTTCCCTGCCCGGCTCTACTCTGTCTCTTTCGGTCGCCACTCGGTCCCTGTCGGTTGTCTCTCGGACGTCAGGCGGACGGACAATATTAACCGCAAGCCATATGATCACAAACGATCGCAGGTCGCAGAGTGCTCTGTAATCGTTTGGAAACAAACGTTTGCGAATGTTCAATCGTTTTCACAGAAGATCGCGAAAGGTAAAACCATCATAGTGTTGTTTCCCTGCGAACGTCTCTGATCGTTTACGATCAGCTGCGACAGAAGCTTCTGGCTGCGATCAATTTCGATTCTGGGAGCACATGTAAATCAACGTTTTGGGATTAGGAGATAGAAATTCATATGATGATAGTTCATAATGATTTGACCAAAGAATAGCTTTCTAGAACTGAGGTTCTTAGGGAGAGTAGATAACTTTAATTATTTTTCGATTCTGTGTGGAAACACCCTTTGCGATCATTTGTGATCGACTGGGGGAGGAGGGATGGCCTAGTGGTGAGAGCACTCGCGTCCCACCTATGTGGGAGGGGCGAGGTTGTTGTTGGTTCTCGTCCTTGCTCCAAGAGGGTTTCATCCGGGTACTCCGGTTTTCCCCTTTCCTCAAAAAACAGCTTCTCCAACTTCCAATTCAATCCTGAATTCGAGGGCCACAGGTTTGTCAGTTAGAACGACTGTTGAGTGTTACCCTCATTAAACGTTTGATAACTTCATTTGATTTTGATTTTGATCGAGCAAGTCAACCGTTTCTGCGATCCTGCGATCGTGTACGATCATATGGAAATTAAACAAAACTTAAGGCTTCATGTCTCCGAGGAATTCATCGATCGAACAAATATGAAACGCATGGCCTAATGTTTATAAATTACACGAAATGCGGGTATTTTAGTCGCCCATGACAATCGTTTCATTTGAGAAAGGAGATGGACGTATCGATGACTTACTTAATAATAGGCACCTGCGGCCGCCCGTTGGCCGATGCTACTGACTCTACTCGGTTTACATGTGCATGTCGATAGTTATTCAGTAATTTTACGCAAAAGCGTTTTTGACCGACGTACGGCTACCAGAAGTGGACGTTTCTCATTCATGGTGAGTGGTTGTGCCCAAATGTTCAAGTACATCGTCTCTATAAGAGTAAAGACGTGGTAGCGGCAAGGCGAGTAAAAAGAGAAAACTTTTCATTTCTGGTAGACGTCTGTGGCTCAAAAGCGCCAGTGCTTAAGTTCACTATTATGCGGACGATAGCCGAGGTCGAGGTTTGACTAGCACAATCGCTACAACTTGCGCAGACCGGCATTAGGTCGCGAGTGCCGTCAGCCGTCAACCGTCAAAAAAGGGCAATTTTTACCATCAACCGTCAAGAAATTAGTTATTATTAACAGTCAACGGTTTCAAAATCTTTCAAATGTCACTATTTCTCTGACTTCTGGCTCTTAAAGAATGGTTTTAACTAGTAAACCGCCGGGTTTCCATGCATTTTCCACTTGATGGTCTTTTTTGCAATTAATTTGCGTCTAAATTGACATCACAGCTGACTTCCATTGATAACGTTTTGCCGTCAACCGCCGAAAGCCCTAAAATTAACCGTCAGCCGTCAAAGCTACCTCCCCATTGAGACCCTGCTGTTTACCCATTATACTTTGAGGCGTTTACTTGAAAGCCGTGATTACCCCTCATCCCGGGATGACCTTCGTCCCGGAGCAAATTTTCATCGCTGTATACACGTACAGGCTTCAGTCATCCCTTGACGAACGAAAACGTTTTCTCCTTTATCCAGTTAAAGTTCTATTTTTCATCCCGGGAAGACAGTTTACGTATGGAAATTGTGGTCACGTTTTACCATAAACAAATTTCATCCCGGGATCATGCAAACGCCAAGAGGTAAATAACCGACACCGAGGTGAAACTCACCCCGGGATGAGTTCACACATGCACACAGGCGCAAGTGGCTACCGTCGAGTAGGCGCATGAGCAATTAACATTATTCTGTGAAAGGTGAACATGTTTATTCTTCTTCTTCTTCATTTTTTTTTTGTGGGCAAGGAACGCGTGACGAGCCAAAAGACGTCTGCGAAGGAGGCTAATGAGTTATCGGCTTCATCACGTTATTTTTATAGTTCGTTTGAAGTTATTTTCCATGGGGACCGCAACAAAATTTTTTGTGAACGTACACAAGTAAATTTTTTCTGCGGACAACTGTTTTAGTCAATTGTATATTCTTATCAAAATAGTGACCTGCTGTTCGGTGAGTTATCCTTGTCAATTCAAAATTTGTTCGTTCAATTAAATGAATAGCAAGTTCACAAGTCCAACCAAGAACTTGGTTCAAAACATGAGCTGATCAATTGTGAATTCGTGCATGGTGAATACGCGGAAATGAAGCACTTTGTAAGTGGCCTTTATATCAAATTAAAGAAGACAATTTGAGAGGCAGATGAAAAATAAAAGGATTTCAGCACATGTTTTCGCATGTTTTATTAATCCCAACTTTATCTTTGCACATTTGTGAAGGACTATTATATTATTAACATTTTAATTTGAGTGTACGTTTTAACTTTGAACTCAAGCTGTCGCGTTTGATCTTGTTCCTTAAACACGTTTTCCGCTGTGATCAGGAGGCTCACTTAAGCTGGGGGAAAAAGGAAAAAAAAAACAACTCCATCAGTAAGGGAATTTTGTACTTTAAAGTTAACTTACCGTCATTTAACAATTGGTTCATGCGTCAGCGTGCGTTCATCGAGATATGAAGCACGCGGGAAGTTTGGAGAGCACGAAAGATGCGTAAGAGTTGCTCGAGCCGTAGCCGAGAGCAACTCTAGCTTCTTGAGTGCTCTCCAAACTTCCCAAGTGCTTCATATCTCGATGAACGCACAGCTGACGCATGAACCAATTATTTCAGAACACTTTCAAAACGGTAGTTTAAATATTGTGTAAAGAGAAATTCCCTCTGGTTCGACATCAGCGTGAACATTAGTAATATGAAGCTAGTGCAATTGCCTTTGACTACACAAATTTACCATCTATGTTATACTATATCATAAGTCTCAACTTTTAAGAGAGAAAACACTCGGAAAGGAAAAAAATACGTATCAATAACACAAAATGCAAAATTCAAGTGTAGTGACAATTAAAAGTAATGTTGTTGAGTTATATAACTTGGACTTTTTCTTTTACCGAAAATCAAAGGAAAGTCTCATTGGACTGCAGCCGAGAACAAGGTAAAAGAATGCGGGTTATGATCAATATATTCCCTTATTTCGTTGTTTGCTTTCCCCAAATAAACACTATATAGTGTCAATATTTTGAATTTATCATGGAATAAACGTCCACACAAGAAAGCATAACTCTTTAAAGTGGACAACGTAGCGGCTGTCATAACATCCTGATCATAGCGGTATAGTAAAAGTAACTGCCATCAAATTTGGTAATGTATGGTCAAGCATAAATTGTATGAAAGATAATGGCAATCATGCATGTTAACAATACTTGCAGAAAATCGAGTCGGAGATAACCTCATAGATAATGAAAGAGGCCTGCCGGGTCTAGTTGGCTAAAACGTTGATGTAACGCAAATTGAAAATATTTATCCATAAGAAAGCTCTACAGCTCTATAGTTCAGTTTCCTGTTTTGAAAACTCGAGCATTCCCAATAAGGAGATCATAGTATATTACTGGCCCCAGTTGTTCAAAGATCGGGTAACTCTATCCAGCGGATAAGTCGCTATCCATCGGATAAAATGCATCACGGTTGCGATACATTTTATCCGCTGGATAGCTAATTATCCGCTGGATAGAGTTATCGGCTCTTTGAACAACTGGGGCCTGGTCAATACCCCAGGCTAAGTATAACTGTTTATGCAGAGAAATATAAGGTTGTTTATCCTTGGACGACGGTGTACAAGGGAAGATGAGGATAGGAAAGTTTGGGGAGCGTTGGTTTGGCGAGGGCCGCATGCTGCTGTGGATAAACGATGCTTTTTATATGACACCAAATTTATTTAGGAAAGGCTGCTACCCACCGGGTATTTTACTTGGTGCTCTAGTTGGTGGCCTTGATGGTCCCTCAGCGGGGTGCTCAGTGGGAGGAGGCATTTCTGGACGACCATAGAAACACTTTGGACCCTGGACTGTATCGTCAAAACAGCAAGCTTTGTCCTTTAGGCACTCTTCTCGAGATATTCCTTGATATCCGCATTCCTTTCGATTTTCTGGAGCAATGCCATCGCATTTCTTGTCTGTGGAATGTCAAAGTGATCTCTAAGTATTATCAAAATACAAACTGACTCTATTTAAGGGGGCATTATACCTGGATGCTGATGAAATAAGAAGTGATTTGATGAAGAAATTAAACGGGAAAATAAGGCATACACAAACACTCAGACAGTCCACTACAACACGGGTGCATGTCAGGTTGAGAACGAACGTTTGGTGTTTGTCCATTAATTTTAAACCTCCAAATTTAATTTTTAATCACCTTAAAATCTTCATTTTTCTCACCATTCCTTTCAATCCCGGCCTCTCCCCTTCCACCTTCTCTTCTTCCTCACAAACACTGTAAAAATCACCCAAAAATTCTGAGATATTTATTGGGCTATGTGCTACAAAAATATGATGGGTTTTTTGGACGGCATGAAATCTCGAGAAGATAATAAGGTTTAAAGATAAAAAAGTGACAAAAATGTAGCATTCATTCATTATTCCGAAATTACCGGCATACATGGCAGCTTAGGCAGTCAAAGGAGAGGGCATTTGCAAGAATCATACATAATTCTAAGCCATAATTTTAATTTTAAGAGAAAAATATATTTGTATCGTCTCTCTCTCTCTCTCTCTCTCTCTCTCTCTCTCTCTCTCTCTCTCTCTCTCTCTCTCTCTCTCTCATTAGGAATATAATTCAAATTTTGACTATCACTGACACAGCACTTTGCTATGATGCTGTTTACTTACGCTATTCTAAGCGAAACTAAAACTAACATGTCGAAACACGAGTCAGCGGAAAACCTTTAAATTAAAGTCACTTGTAATGAAATGCATATTCAGGGAAGAATACTTTTGCTGAGGCTATTCTTGTAATCCCTCGACTAAGAGCCTTTTTTGTATGCAAAAACAGATCTTTTCCTGTAACTATATTTACAAAACTCACCTCCTTCAACAGGATCCACTGTTAAAAGAAAAGAACAAAACTTAGTACTCGTTGTAATTAATAACAATAATGATAATGGCAACATAATTGCTTCACTGCTTTTTATACACAGTTTTCAAGCTCAATGCTTGCCACTTACCTTCTCTAACAGCTGGTACTGTAAAAAGAAAGAAAACGACTTAGTAATCGGTTAAATAACAACATGAACAAACTTAATAATGATATAAGTAACAATAATAACAATGAATATGTGAATGACCATGGCAGTTATGAACACTACTTCAGCAGCAGTGAAAATAAAGCCTGAAAAAATTCAGGCTTATACGGGATATCAACTCACGACCTCTCCGATACCGCTGCAGTGCTCTACAAACTGAGCGAAGAAGCCAACTGGGAGCTGGTCATCTGGTTGGTTCGTAATATACCCGTGAACGATGAATATGTGGTAATGAATATATGATTTTCATATATCTGAACTACGGATTAAAGAATGAATATGCGCAGGCCAATTAGATGACCAGCTCCCTTTTGGCTTGTTAGCTCAGTTTTTTTTAAGGGGAAAAATGTTTTTTTTTTAAACAAAAAAAAAGGTATACCGTTAAGTAAATTACAGGTATATGGCAGCCAAATACAAGAAGTACAGTAATGAAAAGCTATCTTAGCTTACAGGTAAGACGGAACTGTTACAAGTATAAATGTACATATGTCTATTTGTATTAATTGTCGCTCAATGTGAAGGGGAAAAGGGAGACTTTGAGACTTTTCTGTCTAACTTAAGTTTAAAAGTTCTATCAAAGAATCCCATTTCTTATTCTCCTTGGTGTAAGTGTACGCTTCGATCTTATATTGAGAAAAGAGTGGGGGGACAAAACCGTTAATGTTTGGAGGGGTTTCCCTAATTTTACAACGCCAAATGAAAAACTTGGCAATTAGGGAACAAAAATTGAGTAAAATATTATGACGTGAAGAGGTTTCTGGTTTCAAACCTAATAAAACAGACATACTCTTCTGGTAAGTATCTGGCATTCTCCTTTAACCACAGTACTAAATCGTCCCACAAAAGAAGTGGATTTTTCACAATCATGCCAGAAGAGATGAGAAAATTTTTCAGGGAAATCTCCGCAAAGGGTGCAGTTAGAATCATTTTTAAAGCCAATTTTTGTCAAAAAGCAATTCTTCGGTAATATTCTATGTAAAAACCTATAATGAAAGTTGGCCAATAATTAGTACTCTTGGTACAGCGAAAAGCTAGTTTATAGGCGTTTTTCCAGTCAGGTGTATAGCAATTGTCAGGTTCACAGTTGGCATCCCATTTTGTTTGGCTTTTTTCAGGACTGTTAGCTTTCAAAGATATAAACTTTTCTAAAGCAGTTTGTTGGCCTTCCGACTTTTAATGAAAGAAATATAGAAATCTTCACGTCTTGTTTCACTTGATTCTTTTGTCGCAGGGGTTCTAATAGACCGAACTGAAGAAACGAGCCCAAAAAAGGTTAATGGTTGTATTTGTATGTTGTAGACATTCGATACTTCAGCTAAAGAGAAAAACCTATTGTGGTCTCTGATTATATGTTTTACTTTAGAAATGCCTTTCGAAAATAACTTTTTGTAAAAAATGGGCTTATTCCCTACTTTAATTAATGAGTTGTACCATAGAGGTTCTTCCAAAAATTGATTCTGTGATTGGACCGAACCTTCGAAATTAACTTCTGCCCATATACACAGAATTTCTCGAATTAGTGCGTTTTTAACATCAATAATTTCCATAGTAACCTTTTTATTGAGGTTACCACTGAAAAGAAGTCTTCCACCATATTTCTCGAGCTCTTGCTCAAAAAAGAGTTTCCATTTTCCCGTATTTTCCACATCAAGATACTTTTTTACCCAAGCTAATTTAAGGGATTTATTGTACGAAAAGATGTCGATCATTTTGAGCCCTCCTTTATCATAACTGTTAAACAAAACATTACGTTTAATCTTATCTCCTTTGTTATTCCATAAGAAGTCATAGAATATTTGATTTATCTCTGAGAAATTTTTCGTCAATTACCAACGGCACTAATATATAGGGTAAATGTGAAGCAGCTTAACTCTCAAGAACAACAATTTTTCCTATGAGTGTCAACCGTCTACGTTTCCAGCAATTTAAAACAGTTCGAATATTTTCCAATTTTTCATCATAATTAGTTCTCATGGTGATGTTGGGATCTGCAGAGAGCCAGACACCCAGAAACTTAACTTTGTTTTCATTCCATTGGACATTATTTTCTGGGAGGAGATTTTCTTTTTTACCTGCACAAGAACCGATCCATAATGCTTCAGTTTTTATAATTAATTCTAAGGCCAGAGGAGAGACTAAAATGCTCAAGTAGGTGAAAGGTAGCCGCCAAGGACTCTTTCGTTCCATCAAGAATAAAGGTAGTATCATCAGCGTATTGGCTTATAGTTTTATATCTTCATTTTTAACACTAATTCCCTTAATTATACTACTCTTTCTGACTGCATTTTCTAATATTTCGGCCGATAAAATAAAAAGATAGGGAGAAAGAGGACAGCCTTGCCTGACCCCTCTTTGAAGCTTAAAGCTATTGCTAGCCCAGCCATTGTTCAAAACGCAGCTCTCTATATCTTTGTAGAAAAGCTTGATCCAATGAATAAAAGTTGGGCCAAAACCAAAATTTTCTAAAGTTCTGATAATAAAGGTCCAATCCAAGGAATCAAAGGCTTTTTCAAAATCAACAAACAGTAAAAGGCCTGGGATGTTTTTTCGGAGGCATATTTAATAATGCTGTGAATTAAAAGTATGTTTTCCCCTATAAAGCGACCTTTAATAAAACCTGTTTGGTCGTTGTCAATCAGCTTAGGGATCACATTCTTTAGCCGATTAGCTATGGCTTTCGTAGCTATCTTATAATCACAATTTAAACGAGTTAACGGCCTCCAATTTTTTATCAAAAGTGGATCTGCATCTTTCTTAGGAATGAGCTTGATGATTCCACGTTTTTGAGTAATGGAGAGTTTACCTATCTCGTAGGCATAATTAAGAGCTTTTAACAAAGGACTGGCTATTTCGTTCCAAAAGGTTTTATAGAACTCTGCGGGGAGGCCGTCGCTACCAGGGGATTTGTCTGAATGCATGTCTTTAAGCGTTTCAAAACATTCTTGTTTAGTCAGCAGCCCTTCACAGTGACAAACTTCGCTTGGGTCTAACTTTGGAGTATTTACATTTTCAAAGTAGTCATTTTCTGTCATTGGAAGGATCGGAGATTGATACAAATCCCGATAAAAGGCCTCAGCGGTAGAAAGAATGTCTTTATCGGAAGTGACGTAAGTATTGTCCTTCGTCTTGAGCTAACTTATAGTACTACGTTTAAAGTGACGTTTTTCAAGATTTAAAAAATATTGCGTATTCTTTTCTCCTTCATTGTACCATTTAGCTTTAGATCTTAGAATAGCTCCTTTGGTGCGCATTTTAACTATTTCCTCTAGTTCTAGTTTTGAAGCTTCAAGATTATCAAGTATGGACTTCCTACGTTGTTGTTCTAAGTTCGGCGATTCAAGCTGTCTCTGCAATCGAGAGATTATATTTTTAAGGGTAGCTTGTTTATTACAAATTTTACGTTACTTTTTTTCCGCAGAAAACGTAAGAGATTTTTCGCGCACTTTTAATTTAATCATATCCCATAATAGAGTCGGACTTACTGACTCGTCATCCTTGTATTCCTCTCGCGTTTAATGAATAGTTTCCTTTTATCAGGTTAATGTAAGACTCGTCATTTAAAAGAGATGTTAGCTCAGTTGGTAGAGCACTGCACCGCTATCGCAGAGGTGTTTCAGGCGTTATTTTCACTGCTGCTTAAGTAGTGTTCATAACTGCGATGATAATTCACATAGTCATTCTTTTATCCGCAGTTCAGATATATGAAAATCATGTATTCGTTATCAATAATAACAATAATGGTGATAATAATATAAAAGATGATGGTGATGATGACGACGACGACGACAACAAGAGTCTAACTGATAGGCCTAAATTCGGGCCTGCAAAAATACTGTATCCCCAATTTAGCGTCAAACAAAGCAAAGGAGTGTAGTCTGTCGGTTTATTAACAGCATGAACAAAAACAATAATGATACTAGTAGCAACGAGAATAATAATAATACTAATGGTGATAATAATTTTAATGGTGATGATAGTTCTGATGACGACAACAACGACTAAAGCCTAAGATTAGCCTAAACTCGGGCCAGCAAAACATTCGGAAAGAAAAAACTGAAAATGTGTATCAATGACACTTGTAGTGCAAACTTCAAGTAGTGACAATTAAAATAATGTTGTTGAGTTATATAACTTGGAATTTTTATTTAACGAAAACCAAGGGAAAATATCATTGGATTGCCAAAAACAAGGTAAAAGAATGCGGGTTATGATCAATTACCGTTATTGCTTCGTTTGCTTTCCCCAAATAAACACTATACAGTGTAAATATTTTGAATTTATCATGGAATAAACGTCCACTGAGGAAAGCATTGTAAGTAATACATGAAATATGAGCGGGAGACCTTTATGGGCATTTAAAACGGCGAGCCGCAGGCGAGCCGTTTTAAAGCCCATAAAGGTCGGACGCGAATATTTTATGTTACTTGTGAAATGAAACAATAGATTGTGTTTGCCGTGTTTGTAATGTTAATCAGTAGAGATCTTTATCAAAGTTAATGCATACTAATCAGCGGAGCAGGACACGTTTATGAAAATTAATGATTTTTATTGGGGTTTAGAGAGGTATACATGTGACTCAAATACTACCCGTAGATTGGTCGTTAGTCTTATGAATTATTAATGAATTTTACAACTGTCTTTAAAGTGGACAATGTAGCGGCTGTCATAACATCCTGATCATAGCGGTATAGTAAAAATAACTGCCATCAAATTTGGTTATGTCAGGGTCAAGCATAAATTGTATGAAAGATAATGGCAACCATGCATGTTAACAATACTTCCAGAAGATCGAGTCGGAGATAACCTCATAGGTAATGAACGAGGCCTGCCGGGTCTAGTTGGCTAAAAAGTTGATGCAACGTAAATTGCAAATTTTTATCTATAGAAAATCTCTACTTCAGAAAATGGGATAACAGTTGAGTTCCCTATTTTGAAAACTCGAGCATTCCCAATGAGGAGATCATAGTATACTACTGGTCAATACCCCAGGCTGAGTATAACTGTTTATGCAGAGAAATATAAGATTGTTTATCCTTAGACAACGGTTTACAAGGGAAGATGAGGATAGGAAAGTTTGGGCAGCGTTGGTTTGGCGAGGGCCGCATGTTGCTGTGGATAAACGATGCTTTATATATGACACCAAATTTATTTAGGAAGGGCTGCTACCCACCCGGATCCCTCAGCGGGGTGCTCAGTGAGAGAAGGTATTTCTGGACGACCATAGAAACACTTTGGACCCTGGACTGTATCGTCAAAACAGCAAGCTTTGTTCTTTAGGCACTCTTCTCGAGATATTCCTTGATATCCGCATTCCTTTCGATTTTCTGGAGTAATGCCATCGCATTTTTTGTCTGTGGAATGTCAAAGAGATCTCTAAATATTATCAAAATACAAACTGACTCTATTTAACTGCATTATTCCGAAATTACTGGCATACATGGCAGCTTAGGCAGTCAAAGGAGAGAGCATTTGCAAGAATCATACATAATTCTAAGCCATAATTTTAATTTTAAGAGAAAAATATATTTGTATCGTTTCTTTCTTTCTTTCTTTCTTTCTTTCTTTCTTTCTTTCTTTCTTTCTTTCTTTCTTTCTTTCTTTCTTTCTTTCTTTCTTTCTTTCTTCTGTAGTTGCCATAAAAAGAACATTTTAAGGGTGATCCGGCATAGTCAGGGGAACTTTGGTCTACCGCTATCGTGCTTGTTTCATTGATGCTTTGAGAATACTCGCAAATTCGTAACCTTGAAGCGGGAAGATTTTGTGGTGCTATTCAAGGTTCTCTTAATAACTTTAAACTGCAAATTAGGAATATAATTCAAATTTTGACTATCACTGACATAGCACTTTGCTATGATGCTGTTTACTTACGCTATTCCAGGCGAAACTAAAACTAACATGTCGAAACACGAGTCAGCGGAAAACCCTTTAAATTAAAGTCACTTGTAATGAAACATATTCAGGGAAGAATACTATTCTTGTAATCCCTCGGCTGCGAGACTTTTTGTTTTGAATATAAAAACAGATCCTTTCCTGTAACTTTGATGTTCACAAAACTCACCTCCTTCAACAGGATCCACTGTTAAAAGAAAAGAACAAAACTTAGTACTCGTTGTAATTAATAACAATAATGATAATGGCAACATAATTGCTCTGCTTTTTATATACAGTTTTCAAGCTCAGTGCTTACAACTTACCTTCTCTAACAGCTGGCACTGTCAAAAGAAAAGAAACAGACTTAGTACTCGGTTAAATAACAACATGAACAAGAGTAATAACCATATTAATAACAATAATAACAGGAATATGTGAATGATCATCGCAGTTATGAACACTACTTTAACAGGTGTGAAAATAAAGCCTGAAAAAAGTTTAGGCTTGTACGGGATTCGATGCCACGACCTCTGCGATACCGGTGCAGTGCTCTACCAACTGAGCTAACAAGCCAACTGGGAGCTGGTCATCTAGTTGGTTCGTAATATACCCTTGAACGATGAATATATGATTTTCATATATCTGAACTGCGGATTAAAGAATGAATATGTGAATGATTTTCGCAGTTATGAACACTACTTAAGCAGCAGTGAACATAAAGCCTGAAAAAAATCCAGGCCAACTAGATGATCAGCTCACAGTTGGATTGGTAGCTCAGTTGGTAGAGCACTGCGGGTCGTTGGTTCGAATGCCGTACAAGACTAGATTTTTTCCAGACTTTATTTTCACTGCTGCTTAAGTAGTGTTCATAACTGCGATGATAATTCACATATTCATTCTTTTATCCGCAGTTCAGATATATGAAAATCATATATTCATTATCAATAATAACAATAATGGTGATAATAATATAAAAGATGATGGTGACGATAGTGATGATGACGACGACGACGACTACAACAAGAAGAGTTTAACTACAACAAGAGTTTGACGATAGACCTAAATTCGGCCTGCAAAAATACTGTATCCCCAGTTTAGCGTTAAACAAAGCAAAGGAGTGTAGTCATTCGGTTTATTAACAGCATGAACAAAAATAATAAGGACACTAGTAGCAACGAGAATAATAATAGTTTTAATAATAATAATGATGATGATGATGATGATGATGATGATAATAATGGCGATGTAATGTTTAATAAATGAGCAGCAGTGTTTTATCAATTCTATAAAACGAGGCGCAGCCTAGTGTTTTAGGACTTGATAAAGCATGAATTGCGAATTTATTCAACGGCTTAAAAAGCTTTACTGTGCATCTATCCATTCTTACACTAAAATTTAGATTTTGGGTTATTTTGGCCTAGAAAATCAAATGTAAAATGTAACCGTGTCTTTATCAGATATAAAGACACTTATTTAAATTAATTTCTTTTGTTATATACCTATACTTTCACTCAACAAAACGAGCACTGCGATTGGTTGATTCTTGGTCACGTGCCCCTGACCAAATTCAAATGTATCCCGACCGGTATACAATTCCGCAGTTGTTGCCCGCGCGCCGGATACAACAGCACGTGATTAGTGCGTGACTAAAAAGTGGCATGATCTTCAGCACGTGTTCACGTGAGATTGATTGACGAGGCGGACCTGAGAACACTGCCAGTTTTCAGTTTAAACCAAAGATAATACAAAAGTTATGGAACCTGAGACTAAAAGGAAACGTTTTTCTCAAGTATCAGCAGAAGAAATTCAGCATAATAGGAGGAAAAGATTCGGAAAATACGAAAAAGGCATATTCTACTTCTTCAGGTACTTTTAAACATTTGCGAATTATTCATTCAGCAGGCTTGTGAATGAAGACGTGTTCTTGTAGTGCCGTCTTTGTTTGTTTGTTTGTTTGTCAGGTGATTTAGCTGTGATTGTTGAAGGGAAAAGTCTGGGTATATAACAAAGCACTTAATGTATGGTCCCTCGGAAACTAGTTAGTTTTGTTTTCCTTCGAGTCCTGATGTTTCCCGAGACGTAGTCGAGGGAAACATCAGGACTCTCGGGAAACATCAGAACTTTCTTCCATGAATTATTAATGAGGTTATAAAAATAATATTAATGGTGATAATGATGATGACGACGACGACGACAAGAGCCTAACATTAGCCTAAACTCGGGCCTGCAAAACATTCGGAAAGAATAAACTGAAAATATATATCATTGACACATGTAATGCAAAATTCAAGTAGTGACAATTAAAATAATGTTATTGAGTTATATAAACTCCTCTTCTTCGCTTTAAGAGAAAAAAAAAACAAACTGCGGATATAAACATGACAAAACAACGCATGTTTTAAGAACTTGAATTCATTGAACATATATCTTCAGAAGTGACAGTTATAAAAAATTGGGCAAAATTTAAAATTTAAAGTGAAGTACTGCTTCAGAGGTTAAAAATATACAGCTAATATAAACAACAACATCCGGCCAATTTAATAAAGCCAGAGTTTTTCACTGCCAACGTTATCACTTAGGGCAGGTTTTAAGTCCCTTATCAGATGGACGATCCGATTTATATTGTAAGATAAAAGAGACGTTATTGATAGTAGGGCCTAATTCCACTATAAGCTAGCGCTCAATCCCGAGAAATGTAAATGTATTATTCTTCCAAAAAACTATCCTTGCGATCTTTCCTTTAATATTAGTGATGTGCAGTTTCCCATCGTAGACCATTTAGAACTTTTAGGGTAACTATCGATAAGCAAGCTTAACAAGAACGTTGGAAATCAGTGATATGTTTTGAGCAGGTAAAGAACCGACGCTACCAGTTTCTTCGAAGATCGTATGTCATGTCTTATTTCACTTACTGTTCTGCGATTTGACATAATCGTAATGAGTCTGATAAGCAGAAGCTGGAAAGGCTTAATGTGAGAGCTCTAAAGTGTGTCTACAACAAACGGGTGCCCCTTCATGGCGATGATGACTACGGCTTAACTTTGTCCAATCGTCGCCTACAGGACATTACCATATTAATCATAAAAATTACAATTTCCTCGATTGCGATTGGTTTAAAAAACTCCCATTTTCCACTAATCCACGTGCCAAGTTGTTATCGGACAGTTTGTTATTGGACACTTTGTTATTGGACAGTTCGTTATCGGACAGTTCAATAAGCCAATCACATTCAAAGTAGTATTTTAAATCCACCAGTCACATTCAAAGCTGTAGTTTAAATCAACCAATCACAACCTTGGCTACAATCACTATACATTTTGATCGTAGTCAATTTCAGTGCGACATTAAACAATTGACGCTTCCTTTGTCAGTCTTTTAATGCAAAATTTCCTTCCCTTTTATAAGTTGGCTCTTCCTCGTTTCTCGCAAATTGCAATTTTTATGATTAATTGGTAATAAGATTTCGTGTCGTCTAATTCGGTCTGTAATCATACTCGTGATAAACAAATCGGACTCCGCTGCGCGGACGTCCGATTTTGTTATCACTCGAAAGATTACAGACCGAATTGGACTCCACTCAGTCCTATTACTATTACTAATTTTTAAAGCTGTAAACGGTATGTTACGGGATATATAAGTGACTTGTTCGTCGTACGCAATAATGTGAAGTGCTTGAGAGGCACCAACAAGCTCGTCGTCCCACGTAACTACAAACTTTGGCTTATAATCTACAACTTTTATTGGTGCCAATGTATGGAATTCTTTACCGGATGATTTATGTTCAACGACGATCCTTAAAGAATTTAAGAATGCTGTAAGAGAGCTACATTGGTAATATACAGTTTTCTATCGGATTCACCGTTATAATTTTGAGATATAGGATTGTTTATTTATTGATATAGTTAAAATGTTAGTCATAAATTGATCATGTAATTTTTGATATTTTTATACTTTTCGCGGCATGTTAGTATGTATTGCTAGGGGCCTAATCAGCCTCGTCAACCCGAGTTGAAATAAATTAAGTTACCTACCTACCTACGCTAACGATGCACTTTGCACACAATAAAAACGAGGAAAACCATTTAAATCATAGTCACTTCAGGTGAGGGCTATCAAACTCAGTTTACTGCTATCTTTAGACAGTAGGATTTATTTACGTGTCCTTATTTTCTCGTTATGTTAGTTGCTAACTACATACATGCAACTCACCTGCTTTAACAGCATTCACTGTCAAAAGTAAAGAACAAAACAGTTAGTACTCGGTGTAATAAAGAAAAACAAACAACAAAGGTTCAATTCCATCGAAAGTACTACACAATTTGTTCTTAGAGCGCTTTTCAATTGAGTGTCGTAAAACCAAAACCAAAGCAATTACTCCGACCAATCACAACAGAAGTAAGCAATGCAATGAGCCAATCAGAATACGAAGATATTACATGTAACCGGCGCAAAGCGCGGGAGAATACGCGCGTGCAGGTCATGATTGGTTTTGGTTTTGCTTCTCATTGGTTGAGAAAGTGGCGCGAGTTTTCCTAGCCAATCAAAGAGCGAGGCAATGCAAAACCAAAGCGAAACAAGAATTACTTTCGACACTCAATTGGGAATCGCTCTATTTGGTCGCCAACTAATTAGTCTTGTGTGAATTTAATTGAAAAAATTGTCTTGCTTTGGAGTAAAATATACAAGGTTAAAAAAAAATGGAAGCTAATAAATGCATCAGTTTTGTTTCGTTTGCTAGTGAGCGAAATGCGTTGCCATTGGGCTTGTTGTAAGGGAGATATTTTTTCCTATATGGTACTCCCTAGCGTGAGTAGTGTATTAGGCACCGGTTACTCCTTTTTTGTTTTGCTGTGGTTTCTCATTAAATTGCTGTGGAATACACTAATGTCCATGACGTATTTATAGTGGATGTATTCCTTTACACAACAGAGACAGTGGATGAATTCCTTAGGATAATACCAGTGGATGTATTCCTTTACATATAAATAGAGACAGTGGATTAATTCCTTCGCATAAGAAGAGTGGATTTATTCCTTTTCATAACAGAGACAGTGGATGACTTCCTTAGCAAACCAAAGAAACTAGATGTATTCCTTTGCATTTTTATTTTATTTTATTTTATTTTATTTTATTTTTATTTTATTTTTTATTTTTAATTTTTTATTTCTAGTTTTTTTTAACCTTTTCGTTAGGTAGACATTCGCAAATCCTCTCTCTGACGTTTGCTAAAGTTATTTTTTTAACTCAACAAAGACGGTAGTCGTCACGTTATTAATGTGATAATGGTTAATTGAAAACTCTATTGTTTCCCAACCCATAAAAGCGCGTTCTGTGCCTAACACATCCTTCATAAACGTCTATCGGTCGAGTTATTTCTTTGGTGAGGTGTTTCCAAACATGCAAGTCAAATCAAGCGCTAATGTTTTAACTTAGTTGAAAGCATTAAAATACAGGAACTTATTTGTTGTGTGGCAACAAAACTGATTCATCTATTCGAAAAACCGCTTGGCTCTGACTGTTCTTTTATTAAGCGATAGTTCCGTTCACACAACCAAAACACACACACATGACAGAAATTTTAACCGAAAACTGCGTTCTCTTCTATCTCAATACTGAAAACCGATACTATCTGACCTCTCAGCTTTGGCGATGAGAGATGTGAGAGAGAAAATAAATTCTTAGCTAACTTTTTTCGTTTTCAATCCGCTCCGTTAGTCACGCCCGCGTTATGCAAAACGGATCTCAGCTCTTCTCTCAACCTTATATTTACATACAAACTCTAAAGTAAAAAAGCCCATGGGAGAACCTTCTACCATTCAACAACAACAATGGACGTTCGGAGCGCTTAATTTTCAACACGCGTCTAATATGAATTACACGTTTCTTGAGAGACAAACATAAACTTTATCGCCTTTTCTCAGCGAATGCAAAAACAGTACAGAAAGAGATTTGAAATGAATAAAAATCCAGAACCACCGCCACATAACATGTTATCTTCACATGTGAAGAGATCACCGTCGTTATGGTTACATAATAAATCGCGCCTTTGAAACTGTTAGTTTTTGACGTCTAGAAGTGGTCAAAAATATTGTTGTTTACAACTGGCTTTCCTCGGAATCTAGAATTCTAGGGGCCATCATTTTAGACTTTATCAAATGAATTTGGTTTTCGTCCATGTACTTCTTCCATGTTTAGTAACGACACGTTCTACTTTAAGACCATTGAAAATATTAAAGTAAAATGGTTTGGTATTTCACTGGTGTTTATATAATAAACAGAATATTACATTCCCGCTTATGGATATGAATTTTATCTTCTCGTGGTCAACTCGATATCTCACTCGTTCGCTGCGCTCACTCGTGAGATATCGAGTTGACCACTCGAAGATAAAATTCATATCCACGCGCGGGCATGTAATATCCTCTATGTATTTTAATGCTTTCAACTAAGTTAAAACATTAGCGCTTGATTTGACTTGCATGTTTGGAAACACCTCACCAAAGAAATAACTCGACCGATAGACGTTTATGAAGGATGTGTTAGGCACAGAACGCGCTTTTATGGGTTGGGAAACAATAGAGTTTTCAATTAACCATTATCACATTAATAACGTGACGACTACCGTCTTTGTTGAGTTAAAAAAATAACTTTAGCAAACGTCAGAGAGAGGATTTGCGAATGTCTACCTAACGAAAAGGTTAAAAAAAAACTAGAAATAAAAAATAAAAAATAAAAAATAAAATAAAAATAAAATAAAATAAAATAAAATAAAAATGCAAAGGAATACATCTAGTTTCTTTGGTTTGCTAAGGAAGTCATCCACTGTCTCTGTTATGAAAAGGAATACATCCACTCTTCTTATGCGAAGGAATTAATCCACTGTCTCTATTTATATGTAAAGGAATACATCCACTGGTATTATCCTAAGGAATTCATCCACTGTCTCTGTTGTGTAAAGGAATACATCCACTATAAATACGTCATGGACATTAATGTATTCCACAGCAATTTAATGAGAAACCACAGCAAAAAAAAAAAAAAAGGAGTAACCGGTGCCTAATACACTACTAGCGTGATATTAGTCAGAGAGGAAAGTCCGCCCCGCTCATCCCTGTTACAACCAAAGTACTTCCTTCTTTTTAAACAGTTAGTAACTTGTAAGAGGAAAGGAAAATGACGAATATCAAAGAATTTCAGTTTTATTTCTCTCCTTGAAGACATTGTTCACGCTCGCCGTGATGGAGTTATGTTTTTTTACTATATGCTACTTACTAGACTTGAATGAAGCCAAATGTAAAAACATATTTTTCTCTCTCCTTGAAAACAAGAAGTTATGTTATTATTTGTGCGTGAAATAATTTTTCAGCAGTATTTTCATATTGTCAATTTCTTGTCCCTGGTAATTCTATGTTTATGCAAGCAACATAGCAGAGCCTTCCTTTATCTCATGAGCAATATTTCTATGTACATTGACTCTCTCAGAAATTCACGGCATATATATTTTAATAACGAAAAACCCTTCCTTTTTATGGATCTCGTACTTTTTCTTTATAGCTTGGTAGAGGTAATACGCAAGCGGTGACTTTAACAGTTTCGATATACCATCCAAGTACGTAGAAAATTGTGAGCGAGTTAGGGGAAGTTGAATTATGGAAAACTTTGGTTTAAAATCGTAGCTCCTCAAAAATGTGGTGGATTATCAGAATTATTTTAAAGAAACGTTAAACGCGAAAAAAAAATTGTGGTAACCTTATTTGAAACAGAATAAATGAAAACTTAACTTACCCGCTCCTAGAATGAACAAAAAGAAGGCTGTCCACTGCATTTTGTTCTGGATGAACTTCACTCTCAGAAACCAAGGTTTAATGTGATTAAACGGACTCCTCGTGTTCCCCTTATAACACCACTCAATGCTAACTGAAACGCGTGGTGTGTCAGGTGTATTGGGAAAGATTTTGCTCTGGCTACTTTGAATGACTTATTTCCTATTGGCTTATTTCAAAATGAAGCTTGCTGATCGCAAACGTTTTGACGGGGAACCTCAGAATTGTATTAAGTCTTTATTTGAATTATTTGGAGTTAATCATGATATGAATGCCTAACCACGTGCACTGATTACTGAAAGTCAGGCAAAAAAACATAAACACAGATGTTGTAGCTGATCTAATACTTTACATTTGGGTTGCGAAATCTAGTCCCAATGTACTTTATTAATAGCTAACGAGTCGCACAGCGCTCAGTTAGACGTGAACTCAACTGCGAGATTAACTCTGCTTGTAGTGTAAGTGCATAGCGTGGCATCACTGGAAAAGTAAAGTCAAAGGTTTATTTTCCGTTTGAGTTTGACTGCTATGTGGGCGAAACTAGGTGTTTCAAACAAATCGCTGCAAGAGTCGGACTTCACAATATATAAACTCACAAAAAACGTTTGCCATCACGTGAATTGGCCTAAAATTGTCAGTTCCCTGAAGTATACTGAGCCAAACATCTTTAAAAGGGGTTACTCTTGACGAAATGGCGAGTGGCCGCTTAATCTATAGGGAACCGAGAACACTTTTTGGGTGAAGGCGTGGGAGAAATGTTATTTTTTCGAATGCAAATAACCTTTGAGACTTGCGGCATTTACCAGCGAAAGTTAGAACCAATTTCAACGTTTTGCGCATTTTCAATGTCTTCAATGTTTAGCGACCTGTGCAAATGTTTCAGCAATTGATTCAACAAAAATGATGTTAAACGGGTGATCATGAGCAAACGTTGAAACCGTTTAAATTTGGCATAATTTGGAGTAACTATAAGTTCACAGGTTACAAGCATTTCTGGAGGTAAATGACGGAAACATGGTCAAAATAACTACAAACGTTACTCTTACTAGTTAAAAACAAAAATTCTTTTTGTAGCAATAACAGACTGAAAATGTCATCTGCAGTATTCCATGTACTAGCTGATTAGTTTTTCCAAAGAAGCAAATATTACTAGTTCAAAATGTTTGAAAGCTGATATCGCAAAATGCATCGAGTATAATGATTCTCTAACTGTGACTGGTTTATTTCTACTTAACAACATGCTCATACTGTGCAGCCATATAGATGTCTCCCTTGGTTTGAAACTTCATCTAAATTGCCGTGCTTTAATTTTAAAGAAATTCGTCTTAAAATGCCCCATTAAGGTGGCCGAACACAGTTTTCGAGTTCTTATGCCTAATTCACCATTACTTTTAAACTATTTATGCTTTGGCGCCAGTTTTTTGAGAGTCAAGTTTTTTGAGAGTCAAGATTAACCACAGAAGTATTTATTCTCGCATTTTGGCTAATGTGTGTGCTGTTGCCATGGCAACGGAGTTGGTTAAAAACAAGGCTTATACAATGGTTTTTGTCTATTTAAAAAAAATCCAGTCGTTAGATTGTTTTCATCGTTTGCCTACTACGAAATGACATTAAATCCCTTCTGTCAACACTGTTCTAATAAAATTTTGACGTAGGCGATTTTCGTAATTCGCCGTAAATCGTTTTCAGTATTATTGAAAATTTCCTATGTCAAAATTCAGATTTTTCGTGATAGATCATTCGCGTGGTTTGTGAACTATTTTTTTGCCAAATTTCTTGAAATTCTAACGACTGGATCGTTAGAAATCGGCGAGTTTCTGCAAGAGCAGCCGGTCTCAATTTTTCGAGCAACTGCGCATGCGCTGCATTTAACCGGGTTCTTTCGATATTGAAAAATCCGAGAAATGCTGAGTTCTTTGCATCGTTATCTTTTCTAACACACCTTTGTTATTAAAGACTAAAGCCATCAACACACTGCGTTTAATTACGAATAAAAATAGCAAAGATAGAGCGGGCATGAGCCCAAAAAATGATCGCGGTATCAACGGCATGTTTGTTTTTGCAATCCTCGTCCACGTGCTGAATCGCATCAGCAAGAGCGCGCGCGAAAACTGTGTTCAGCCACCTTAAGGTGCGGTAATACGTGCCACAAAATCGAGCTACAAAACGTGCAACATTGTTGCGTAGCGAGTTTCAGAGTGATGTAGCACGAATTACTACGCGCGCTACAAATTCATGTGTTGCGTGATCTTGTTGCGCTAATTAAGTGTTGTGATTGGTCAATTTATGACATCCAAGATGGCGGCCGAGAAGAGGCGCCGCAAAGCAATGGCCCTTTTGTTTATAGCTTTGTCAGTTGAAGATGAAGGGTCGGTCCCACGAAAGAGAAATAGGAAGTTGTACATGAGAGAATGGATTGCTAGGAGGAAGAATAAGGGAATTTATCATCAGTTGGTTAAGGAACTGGAGGTCGAAGATCTGGGAGCGTATCGCAACTTTTTTAGGGTCACGAAGAGTCAGTTTCGTTTTCTTACCGAAAAAGTCAGCCCAATCATTGCCAAAAAGGAGCAACCTTACCCACTAAACCATCTTCGGCCTTCCATCAAACCTGACGAGCGACTGGCTGTGACCCTAAGATATTTGGCTACTGGAGAAACGCTGCACTCACTTGAATACAGTTTCAGAATTTCACGCCAAGCAATTTCCGCTATTATTATTGAAACATGTAATGCTCTTTACTCTGTCTTGGCTCGAGATTATTTTAAAACACCCAAAAGCAAAGAAGAATGGGAAGAAGTATCTTCGAACTTTGCTTCAAGGTGGAATTTTCCAAATGGCATCGGAGCAATTGACGGGAAGCGAATTATAGTCCAACAGCCCAAAAATTCTGGTTCCCACTTCTATGACTACAAGGGTCACAACAGCGTAATATTGCTTGCAGTATTTGGACCTAACTATGAATGCCTGTGGGCCAGTGTTGGTACAAATGGGAGATCGTCAGACGCTGCTATTTGGCAAAATTCAGACTTGAAGGAAGCTCTTCAAAGTCCAGGAAATCCACTGAACCTTCCCCCTCCAAAGGAATTACCCGGAAGAGAAAAGAAGGTACCTTACGTGCTCACAGGAGACAACGCATTTGCGCTAACGCGCTACCTTATGAAGCCATTTCCGCAGTCTGGGCTCTCAGTGGAGCAACGGGTTTTCAACTATCGGCTCTCAAGAATGAGACGAATTTCAGAGAATGGATTCGGCCTGTTGGCAAACAGATTCCGTGTTTTCCGAACTTTCATTCTCCTACCCCCCGAAACAGTACGTTCTTTGGTTTTAGCCGCCCTGGCATTACATAATTTTTTGAGGTAAGCCAAAAAGGTGTCAATTGTCAGGGCAAATACCTAAAATATGTAAGGTCATCGACACTGTCTGAAGAGGGGGCAAGTTGTCTGACATTTGTTTTATTGAATACTGTATGGATCTTCCTAAATATATTATGAAAAACAAGATTTCAGTGTATTCCTTTTTTTTTCAATATCACTTAACTAAGATTGTTGTCAATATTCATTGATTGCTTTTGAGAGTTATTTTTGCATTTTCTTTTATTGCATTTGCTTATCATCATCAGAGTGTCCGACCAATCCACTGCTGAGACAGACCACGAGGACACACAGGGAAATGTCATTCCTGGAACATGGAGGAATGGCAGTGATAATTCAGCTGTGCCAACAACATGGTTGGATTACCGTCCTGTGTGCAGCAACAATTATTCCAACGAGGCAAGGCTCATCAGAGAGGAATTCAAGGAGTACTTTAATTTAGAAGGGGCTGTCTATTGGCAGTGGAGGCAATGTGGCCTTGATTGTGTAACATCTAAGTAAGCGTATAACATCAAAATCCTACTTGTTTCTGATTGACAGTTTAATGGTGTATTTACAGAGATTTGCAGTTTTAGAATTTTCTAATTCATAACCACCCCTTTAGAGATCAACATATGTAGCATGAAGGAGTGTCACATACCACCTGGTATATTAAACTAATACACAGATTGCAAACTATTAACAACTGTTTATTTGGAAATCAAGCTTATCCAAAACAACAACAGGAAAAAGAATAATATTAGCATCATTCAGAAATACACTGTATACAATAAATCCCTTTGTACTGTCCAAAAAATGTGATGTTGCCAGAAATTCTCTGATGGCTTTCATTCAAAAAATTAATACTTTGAAGTAAGCTCAGATTATTGAATGTAAATTTTTATTCACAATTTCATCCATGAATTAAATTTTGGTGACTTTAAACAGTTTTGTCTCTGCTTCCTTTATCTTAAGCTATAGCATTACAATATTTGGCATCTTACTTGTACAAATTAGGTAAGACTGATTTACCATATTTCCTCAAATAAGCGCCCGGGCGCTTGTTTAAAATTTTAGCCAAAAGAGGGGGTGCTTATTCGAAGAAGGGTGCTTAATCGAGGGGGTTCTTATTACGTTTTTCTTAAAATGAAATGTAGCTCTATTTTGGCTAATGCACATACTGTCATGTAAAAGAACTTTGCGAGCACAAGGAGATAGAAATAACTGGAAGGGACTTTTGGAAAATAGACTGTTCTCCTACATGCACTGATGCCGGTGAAGGTGAAGCTTGATTCCAAATAAAGTGACAAGGAAAACCTCTTTTCATTGTCACTATTTAAGAAATTGTGTTGAAGGGGAGGGGGGGCGCTTATTTGCTATTTTGGCCAAGGGTTGGGCGCTTAATCAGGGGAGGGTGCTTATTAGAGCATGGGAGCTTATTTGAGTAAATATGGCAATACAAAAACAAAATAGGGTGTAAAGCGTGCCCATCATACAGGTATTAACCATTCTCACAGACTGCAATAACCCTATAGAGGGTTTTCATGTGACATCAAAAAACTTAAATTCAAAACTAAACAGACTTTTGCATTTTTATCTTCATCACGTAAAAGGCATTTTAGAATGTAACTGCTTGCATGTTTTCACCTCAGTAGCTTGCTTTGTTTTGAAAATAGAGCAGTTTGAATTTTAGAGTTTTTCACAGTGCATGACATAAAGATGTCTGCTCACAAGATGTCACTTACATGAAAACATCGATTCACTGTGTGTTTTTGAGGTTTGAAAAGCCAACATGGTAAGAGAAGCATCTGTGTGAATGTTTGAAAGCTTGACAGAGAGAACAACGTCTTTGAGATAGCTAAGGTAAGAAATATGTTTTAACTCCTTTCCGGCCGCCATTTTGGCGTCCCTCAGACATGACCACGCGTGACTGAAAACGCTCTATATGCAGTCCAGGGAAAGTAGCACAAAATGCACTTGAACATTATGTTAGTACAATGTGTGAAAGCTGATGTCTGTAAAGTTGGCATTCTGTAACTGGCCAGAGTTAGTAGAGGAACTGTGCTGGCCTTGGGAGGACCTGAAGGCCTCCATTTCAACCTGATAAATAACAAAATAAATAGGCCTTTATAAAGTGCATCTCTAAAAATTAATAAAAAATTGAAAGACATTAAAAAACTTACCTCAAATATGACATCGTTAATTTTCTTTTTTGCTAGTATCAACTGTCTGCCTGACATTTTTCTAAGGGTTGACTCAATTGACTTCACAAAATGACTAATATCATCTTCACTGGCAACTTGAGGAGTGGCAGCAACTGGCTCACGAACTGGATCTCTTAAGCAGTTGATAGCTTCTTTGAAAAACTCGAGCTTTGCCTCCTCCATGCTCCTTGACAATTCAGTTTTCATCTTTTTTGTTGGACGGGCAGTTGGCACAGAGCTGGGCTCCTCCAGAGTGCTTGTTGGTGGGTCAGCCTCGTCAATTCCTTGAATGAACGACATATTTTTATAGAACTTCCAGCTGGAACAGTACACAGCATCAGTGCCAGAGCCACTGACTTTACTTCCCTCTTCCCTTTTAAGCTCTCGATTGAATGTGGTCTTCAGAAAATTCCACTGCTTTTTTATTTCGTCTTGTTTCCTGTTTGGCAAGATGTCGCATGCAGTTTGGTAGTTTAGGTCCTTAAGGGCTCTATCTCTGTATGATGGTAGTTTGTGATTCCACAGTTGCTCGTTACTACGATAGAAATCTATCAGTTTCTCAGTTTCTTCGTCGGTCCACTCTCTGTCCTCTTTCACCTTCGCTCCCCGTAGAACATCCTCCTTCATGTACGCTACCGCTTGATAAAACTTCCATTTTGGCCTCTGCCCATCCTGTTCCTTCTTTATTTCTCTTGACAATGCAGACCTCACGCTATGAATAAGACGCTTCAAGTTGGCGATAGGAAATTTGTAGTCCTGAGACAAAGTTTGTAGTGCTTTGGCCCTTGCGTCCCGGTCTTTATATTCAACTTTTGACGAGTCCCAAAGGCAAGGGTGTTCCTTCAGATCGTTTAATAGACGAAATTTGTCTTCCTCTTTCAATAAATCTTTCGAATCAGGTGAGACTTCTTGATTTTCATCCGTTATTTTCTCAGAGACTTCGTCTAGATCTTCACGATCAATACAGTCTGCCATCTTTGTTTTTCAGGCAAGTGTCGTCATGACGACATGGCTGATCAGCCAATCAAAAGCGGGGTTGGACGATCACGTTGAAGCGCAAACGGAAACATGTTGCACGAAGTAGAAGTTCTTTCTACTCTGTGCAACAAATTCTGAAACGTGCAACAACAAGAAATTGTTGCACAGCATTTTGTAGCGCGTGTAGTAATTCGTGCTACATCACTCTGAAACTCGCTGCGCAACAATGTTGCACGTTTTGTAGCTCGATTTTGTGGCACGTATTACCGCACCTTTAAGGTGATTCCTCACATTTGCATCACGCATCCTTACTGCGCTTAATTTATGGCGTCATTTAGCGCGCGCTTGTGCACGCGCACATTGAAAACATGGCGGATTTGCTTTGAAATTGAGCTCTGTCAGTTGAAAAATGTCTATAGCTCACCAACGAGTAAGGGTAGCCCACCTTTTTTCCAGTCATTGTAATCAACTTATCACTAGCTTTGTGAGAGAAAAGACTCATCTGATTTCTATTGCTGAAAATTGAATAAATGAGAAAAATAGCAGATACACTGTGGTCTTTTCTATTTGCAGTTTAGTGACCATGTCAAGAAATTTGGATCAAATGTTTAATCATGGATTCAGTTAGGTGTCTAAAATGAGTCAAACTTAAAATGTCTGTGTCCAGCATAATGTATGGACTGTAGTTTAATGCGTGTTCTCATGAGTTTTGCTTAACAAAGATTTTACAATAACTTGAAATACATTCTTACAATAAGGATCAAATAATGCCAAAATGGGGCATTTTCAATTTTTTTATTTCAGAGGAATTCCCTTTAATTCTTTTGCTCAAGCTTAATTCTTTTGTTTTTCCCCGTATACTTGCAGATATTACCAGACAAACAGAAAAGGCAGCATCGTTAATTAACGTAGAGGCATACCCTGGAGACGAGAAATCTTGCGCTAAATGGCTCCCGCGATATTATCTTTTATTATTCAACACATTGTGGCAATGTCCAAATATGGTCATAGTGCGCTCAATATTCGTCGTGCGTACTCAACAGATATCTTGCGATATACGTAATTTTGTGTGCCGCGGAGAAAAATTGCGGCTCTTTCAGATTTTTTTCCGCGCGATTTCGCAGGATAGTTGTTAAGTATTCACCCTTCTAGTAAAGGAATCGCTTGAACATACGTTGCTAAATCATATATAGCTCGTCGACGCTGTGCGACTCGTTAGCTATGACTAGCTACATTGCCACTCGATTTCGCAAGGCAAGAGTTAAATATTAGATCAGTAAAAAATAGGTCTTTGTTTTCCTTCCGAATTTCAGTATCAGTGCACGTGGTTGATGCCCTCATCATGATTCCCACGAAATACTTTAGATAAAGACTTGCAACTAGGTTCCAAGTCGAAAGGTTGGCCGTTAGCCAACAGGATGTAATTCAAATAAACTATTGAGCAATACATTTTGAATACACCTGACAGAACACGCGGTTTTGTCTTCAGTATATTTCTAAGAGACTAAAGACCAGGCTCCAGCTGATCACAGAGAAGTAACATCATCCAGGAGATAACAGTTGTCAGCTACAGTTCATTCATCCATTGCTTAGCAACTTATCAACTTGGTAAAGTTTTCCGCTTTTGAAAATCTGTGACCTGAACCTGAGAGAAGGGTGTCACGTTGCCTTCCGGGCTTAGAGCAGATCATGAATGACATTTGCTATAGCCACTGTATTGTACTGTATTGTTATTCAACAGATGAGTGGAAAGAGGTCTTAGTACGGGAGGTAGTTCCCGGTGTGGTGGTCTATCTCTATCTTTCATCTATCTTTCACATTCATGTTTGGGGTGGATAGGTGAGATCAAATCTGGACTGATAGCAGCTGTCAGAGGCGCCTTTACAGGTTGACGTCCGATCTCACCTCAGAGAAGAATTGTAAACCGCCATGAAACTATATGATATGTGCGGTGTATAAATTCATTACCATTACCATTTGTAGGAGAGCTAACCTCGAAAACCTCTTTAAGAACGCCTAGTTTTCATCAGTTGACATTCCCATAACCCAAACTGAGTTCTATAGTTTTTATTTAGCGTATGTTCAAGGTATAGAATTTTTGATTTCTTTTTTTTCCATAAACCCCCCCCCCACCAATTATGCGGTATGCATACTTAAGTTTATGTGTGACGAGAAAGGGTCATTGTCATGGACATCTGGTTGGCGAAGAACAATTGGCTTTATGGGTTATATCAGATTCTTATATAGTGCTAAAGACGTGTCGCTAATGAGAGGTGCCCTCTTTGCTCCTAGCCGCCCGAGTGTAAACGTCGCTGCTCGTAGCTGCAAAAAATATTCAACCCTCCTCCTCCGCCGCCTGTTGTTCACCTCCTTGACGTTGGCCCTACTCTTTATTTGTGATCTACTGTTCACACTCACGTATTAAGCGTTTTAGCTGTCCCCACCTTTGATGAATGGTGGTTATTGCTATCATCCCTTTATTACTGGAAAGGATAAGAGATTATTGCGTTACGTTTGAATAAGAGCCACAATCGTGGCAAATTAATCCCAAGCAGTCGTAGTTGTCTCCATTCATCAAACCGAGCTCGTCGCCGTCACGCAAAGAGCTAAAATGTAGCGTCATTGTCACTATGTCTTCTGTCGAGTCGTAAACTTTTTACTGTGATCTTGCAAGCAAAGAAAACATAATTCAAAACGAGTGAATAGTCGCCGAGAAATTGTGATATAACATATTTGCACCTGATGTAATCCTTTACAGTATGCTAAAGCGACTGCAGCCAATTCCAACCGGTGCGATTTGCGCGGGAAATAGTTGGATGCGAAAAAGTTGCTTTGCTTTATGAAGGTTGCGGACTGTTAGTTTTTCGGCTATATGACGATGGGTCAAGTAAAAGTAAAAGCCGGAGAATATGCGACAAAGTGATAAACTCGAAAACTGTTTGAACCACGAATGTTTGTCATGTTTGCGTGGAGATAAAACTGTACACGGAAAATTTCCAAAGTAGGTAACAGGAAGAAAAGTTAGCGTAAATTGATTGGCAGATCATCGATAAAGGTGTTTGGGGCGGTTTTGTTTGCGTAGTAAAGTTTGTTTGCTTTCGCAGTTATAATTTTTTTTTTGTCTTGAAGGGGACACTTTCAGAAGCTACAACACAAGCGCGAAATGTTCGATTTGGATGAGATTTGGACAGTCGATGGATTGACTTATCTTCAACAAAACCGTTTTGGGGAATTGGATAATTCAAAAACGTTTTTCGCTGAGAGCCATCTTCCATGCGGTCCCTCAGTATCTTTTTCTAGCGAATTTGAAATGCTTGGTACATTTTGAACGAAATCGAATAAAGGAAAATCCCGGAGCAGCGGATAATTCAGTAATTCACTTCATTTCTTACAAAATTATTGAAATATTCGAATAGCTAGCTGTATTAGCTTTAATTTGATATAGGGTTTATGGTGTCTGGGTTGTAATTAGGAGACACTACAACCCTTAGATTAGAGACACCCCTGAAGGCACACGGTAACCTTAAGACCTGTAATTTTTGCGATAGACCCTATGCAAAAATGGCTGCCTTTAAATTATTCTTTTGTTTGCATTTAAAATAGCCTCACTAACCATGCTCGGGATAACAAATTCTTTAGAATTGTTTCTCTCAAAAACAAGGTTAGTGAGGCTATTTTGAATACCGGCAAACAACTGGGATAATTTAAAGGTCACCATTTTTGCATAGGGTCTATGGGACTCATTTTTTGGGGGTGAAAATGACCTTGCTATGATTTAGCTCAGTTTTCGAATCACTGGTTTTGAGAGTTTGGTGCATCGTTATCGCCAAGATCTTCGTACTTTAATTTATGTTTCCCTGTTTTATTGATAAATGTGGATAAAAATGTCATACCATTAAAGGGAACCTCCACTGTTGCAACAAATTGACGTTAAATTGTAGGCAATAGTTACTAGATTTCAAATTTTGTTTTGAAACGTGGATATAACATTTAACTGTAGAAAAATATCGATATCATTATCGCCTATTTTTGCTTTTAAATTTCCCGGGCGCGGCCATTTTGGATTTGATGACGTGTAAGGGTTGCCCTATTGTTTAACACAAAAGGTTTTTTGTTTCATTTGCTTGTTGACAATAGTTGCAACCATTACACGTCATCAAATCCAAAATGACCGCGCCCGGGAAATTTGAAAGCGAAAATAGACGATAATGATATCGACTTTTTTGTACACTTGAATGTTATATCCACGTTTCAAAACATAATTTGGAAGCTAGTAATTATTTCTGACAATTTAGCGTGAATTTGTTGTAAGAGCCCTTTAAGGCTATTACGGATGTTTCTAAGTGTGTCAACTTTTCGCCCTAATGACCATCCTTAGTAATATCTGAATAAAGGGGATTAGTTTCTTAAGAAACTGTCGTGCTGCGTCGGTGGGGGAGTGAAACACGAAAATTTGGATTATCAACGGAGTTGATAATGTAAATTGGCCACCGTACAGGGATTCGATTAGCTGACGTTTCGAGCGTTAGCCCTTCGTCGGAGCGAATCGAGGAATTGTGGGTTGTGTATGGTTTATATACAGAAAATGGAGCTACGCTATTGGTGGTAACATGGTAACGTGAAAAACGGGAATAAATTAATTGAATGAAAAGCGCTCGTTGATACCGTGGGGATTAAGAGTGCCAATTTGAAAGATCAGTTTTTGCTCGAGATTTTTACGGCTTTCCGTGGTACCTTGATGTAGGGAAAGGCCGAAGATCGACAGTGTTGTTTGGAATGGTTAGGGAGATTAAAATGCCGAGCGACAGCGACATCTTTCATTCAAAACACTAACAAAATATCGGGCCCTAAGCGATCTGTTAAGAATGTTAATATCTATTGCATAACCTGCAGATTATGCAAAAAGTTATACATCGGCGAAACAGGAAGACGACTAGGTGACCGATTCCGAGAACATCTTCGTGATGTTGAGAAAGATGACAAAGACGCATCCAAACCTGTCGCTCGGCATTTTAATCTCCCTAACCATTCCAAACAACACATGTCGATCTCCGGCCTTTCCGGCTACATCAAGGTACCACGGAAAGCCGTAAAAATCTCGAGCAAAAACTAATCTTTCAAATTGGCACTCTTAATCCCCACGGTATCAACGAGCGCTTTTCATTCAATTAATTTATTCCTGTTTTTCACGTTACTATGTTACCACCAATAGCGTAGCTCCATTTTCTGTATATAAACCATACACAACCCACAATTCCTCGATTCGCTCCGACGAAGGGCTAACGCTCGAAACGTCAGCTAATCGAATCCCTGTACGGTTGTCAATTTACATTATCAACTCCATTGATAAACCAAATGTTCGTTTTTTAGCAATATCTGTTTGTGTCTTAACATGCATGGCTTCAAAGTGGATATAGTCCTTTTAAAAGCAGCACTGGTCGACTGACTATGCTGTTGGTGCATTTTATTATCGTAGTCATGGTAGAAACTTGTTATTTATAGAGACAGAGCAAACATAACGAAATAATGTCCACGTTTTCGCGTATTATAATATATACTATTATAATTTCGCCGATATGTTAACTTTCAAGGTTTCGATTTTGGTCTGGTTCCTTTCTTCTTTCTGCCACGGCAGAAAGGAAAAAGGCTCGACACCGTCACGCAAAGAGCTAAAATGTAGCGTCATTGTCAGTATGTCTTCTGTCGAGTCGTAACATAAACTTTTTACTGTGATCTTTCAAGCAAAGAAAACATAATTCAAAACGAGTGAATAGTCGCCGAGAAATATAACATATTTTATTACCCCCTTTTTAATAATATAAACTTGACCTAACACTAAAAGCACAATTATACTATTTCTACTATTATAATTTCTCCGATATGTTAACTTTTAAGTTTGGATATTGGTCTGGTTTCTTTTTCCTTTCTGCCAGGATCATGAGGCTCACTAAGCTGTTGATATACAAACCAAAAATACAAATCGATTAGCCAACTATGGTACTCTAAATTTTGCTAACTTTCCCTACTGATGGCGAATCTCAACTTCTCCTGAGAGTAAACAATGTAGAAGAAGGAAAAATTATGAAAGTCTGGCACACAATAAACATCATTAGCTACTTGAAAGCTGTTCAGTCATAATTGAGTTGTTTACAGAGAGACAAGGGTAAAAGAGGAATTTATGAATTAAGGTATAATTATTCCATTTGCTTGCGCCTATTAAACACTAATTTATTGTAAATATCTGAGTAATCCTGTACCTCTTCCAGACCTCTATTTTCATTGGTCGCTATGATCTGTAGCTTCTTTTGTTATCTGGTCTAAGGGTATTGTTTGTGTTGTATTATCTAATGTGTCATTCTCCCATCACTGACCGCGTTTGCAAAGCTACAGGCTCTTTCAAAAGGTATATCTTAAAATACATACATACATCACATTATTTACCCTCGGATTTTAGAGTAGCTTGTGCAGCTAATATCTCCGAGCATTTAATCATCAGATGAGAGATAGACCATCACACCGGGAACTACGTCCCCTAATCTTTTCGAACAGTGTGTGGGTTCTTTTACGTCCCACAGAATCAATTATGAAGAGTTGTGAGACGGGGCCTACGGTTTATCGTCCTTATCCGAGAAGACTAGAAAGCCTAACAATTTGCAGATGTTATTACTAAGGCAGCACTTCCTCCTCAATTATTTAAAGACCCTGAGTGTTGGTCCGAAATGTATTATAGAATTGTGGCACTCAACAAGCTCCTTTTGGGAAAGCGCTGTAACAGCTTTCGGAATTTTGGTAATAAAAAATAATATAAAATTTGGAGATGAAACTTCGGGCATACAAACTTATGATTAAGAATAATTTTAGAGATACGAATTTCATATGTCAGTACATAAATGCACTGACTATGGTGCGCAGCGTCGGATTGGTTAGAAGGCAGATTTATAAGGCAAAGTGAAGAGAAGAGCATGTGTTTACATCCACTGACTAGATAACCTCTGTGTTGCTAGAAGAAATAAGAATTCGGAAACGAAAATTAACGAGAGAAAAGTTCAGTGGCCTATTTTAAACAATCGACACGCGCTATTCTGATATATGGAGGTGATAAGAAATAACGCCAATAGCTTAGGTAAAAACCAATCAGTGGTGTTGGATAAGCTATGGAGAGTTGTGGTAGCACGGACATGGCGAGGACTACATTTGCTCCTGTCGATAAAAGATGCCTTATAGAAGGCTCTAACAAACCAATCGAAACTCAAACGCTTTCCCAACTATATTCAGTTTTTCCAATTCTTAATTTTTTCGCACAAAATGCCATTTTTATCCTTCTTTTGCGGAATTCTATTTTTAAAGTTTAGATTTTGTCGATTTCAGCGGACTAAAAAATACAGACACCAAATAATCTAGTTTTTGGCGGAGAGATTTTTATTGTCCTCAAAAATTAACAAGCTGAGTGACCTAAAATATTAATGATAAAATAATATTGCTCTTAAAAAAGGGAAATGGGTTTTTTGTTTTCCAAAATGCTACAGTTCTTAAACTAATTCTGACCCTTGCTTTTAATGAATGAACAGAGGTAAAAACTACCGCTAAATATGCGACATTCACAAGTTCAGGGGACGGAAATTCGGACCCTTGCTTTTAGTGAGTGAACAGTGGTAAAAACTATCGTTAAAAATTCGGCATTCACAGGTTGAGGGGTCCGAAATTCGGACCCTTGCTTTTAATGGATGAAAAGAGGTACAGACTATCGCTAAAAATGCGATATTAACAAGTGCAGGGGTCCGAAAATCGCACCCTTGCTTTTAGTGAGTGAGCAGAAAGAGGTAAAAGCTATCGGTAAAAATGCGGCATTCACAAGTTCAGGAGTCCGAAATTCGGACCCTTGCTTTTAGTGAGTGAACAGAGGTAAAAACTATCGGTAAAAATGAGACATTCACAAGTCCAGGGGTCCGAAATTCGGACCCTTGCTTTTAGTGAGTGAGTATGAGTATGTGAGTGAGTATGTCTTTCAGGGAACGCCCTCTCTTGTAGGATATAAGTGGCTATTGTTGACGGGCCCATCATAGCGCGTATTCAGATTCTGGTACACAGAATTCGGCGCTGCTTCGCAGACGTTACTAACCGGGGTTAGTTTACGTCTGCGAAGCAGGCTAGACTAAAAATCACCGCAAAAATGAGGTGCGAAATAATTTATTTCATTCTTGCCTGGCGGTTACAATGAGACAAAATAAAATTACTTAGGTTGTGATGTAGTCAAAGGGATAAAGAAGACAAAAAAGAATCAGGTAACAAATATTGAGAAAATGAATACCTTAGTATTTAGTCAATAGAAAGACTTCGCTTCTTCTTTACCGTTCACAGATTTACACGGGACCCTATAGGAACCTTGCCAGGCGAGCGCAGGATGTAAGATGATGTCGACCTTTTACAAGAAGGAGATTTCGTTGCAATAGAACTCGAAAATTATCGCAGGACTCCAGTCATTGGAAAAGTCTTTGAAGTTAACGACGATAGGTTTGTTATCTGTTACTGGAAGGGCTCTTACAACAAAGAATAGAGTCCTCACACTCTTCCCGCACGTAGGGGGAGGGGGGGGGGGGGGGGGGGGACTGTAAGCCAGCTATGGACACAGCAACTACCAAAAAGTTGCATCGTGTGTTTTGGATTTGAACTGGATGAAAATTCAAAACTTTTACTAGGGGCACCCAACGACAAGTTTCGGTAGATATCTGTTCGGTGGAGGGTAGTTCGCCTAAGGCTTTCGGCGTCGATAAAAGAGTGCACTCGGATTTTCGTAAGTAAAACGTGGCCTAAAAGATTCGTAATGTGGCAATCATAACACCTGAGGTTTTCGGAAAGGTCGTTATCGCTGTTTTTGGTAGTAGAAAACGTCAACTAGCATTTTCGGAAAGAAAAAAAGGTTCCCTAGAAAGTTCATTTCAGCTAGTATTTTCTCAAAGCAATATTTTGCTCCCTAAAATTTTCGGGCAATTAACATTTCATCTAGGGAATCCGAACAGATCAAAGTTTTCTAGCTAACCAAAACTTCACTTTAAACAGACTTCAAACACCATAACGTACTTAAAAATGCCTTTCTACAGCTTTTGGCTGGTTTGGGTCGTTGGGTGCCCCTGTTTTACCAGGAACAAAGTTGTATTTGAAGAAGGCTTACAAGGCTAGGAACAAGGACCCATCTGAGGAACAGTGATTTATCGCATTAAAACAGATGAAAGTCTCGTAGATTTTGTCCAAATTTATATAAAATGCAATCATTATACCCGTTCACTGAAGAGTTGTATCCTAATGATTACCCCCTAAAACGCCGCGCCAAATGATTTCACTATTTGAGCGGAACCTTGTTCCCCAGTTGAACTCGGTAATAAATTGTATCTTATGTAAGAAGAATCGAACACAAGGGTTTGCAATTCAGACCCCGTGTTTCAGAAAGGTGAATACAGCGCTGCAATATTCATTGAATCAGACGATTAAAACAATAGGACCTTTGCCAGTTTCTGAGCAACGATAACAAAATTTTTTCACGATTTCAGCGGAGTAAAAAGCAATGTTTTGTTATCTTTGTTCAAAAAGCAAAGGGTCCGAATTTCGGACCCTTGCTTTTCGAACAGAGACAAGACAACAAGACATTTATTTTTTCACGATTTCAGCGGAGTAAAAAGCAAGGATCCGAATTTCGGACCCTTGCTTTTTGAACAGAGATAATAAAACATTTTTTTCACGATTTCAGCGGAGTAAAAAGCAAGGATCCGAATTTCGGACCCTTGCTTTTTGAACAGAGACAACAAGATATTTGTCACAGTTCCAGCGGAGTGAAAAGCAAGGGTACCAGTTCCGGAATAACAAGAGCAATGTGCAAGTAATGTTGATTTCTGAGGAACAAATTTGGCTCTCTGCAAAAAATAGAAAAAGTTGAATGCACTTATACTTTATTTTATTGGCCACCAGTTTTAACAACTTCCAATGACAAGAAAGTGGTAAAAAATTCTTGTCCTCAAAAATAACAAAAAACAGGTCATACTTTTTTACCTCTCATTCCACCAGAAACGTGAAATAACGTCTATTTTCTCGGCATAAAAAGAGACCTACGATTTTTCCCATGAAATTTACAGTTTTTAGCGGAGTGATTACGCTGAAGAAGGTCAAAATTCTATTATCCTGCGCAATTCTCTATTTTGGAAAAACTGAAAATGGTTTGGAGAGCGTTCTCGGTAATCCTTGATACATACCTAGGATTCAGGCTGGCATTGGAGTTGGTCCTCTAGTTGGCCCTTTAGTTGGTCCTTTAGATGGTCCGTGGGTTGTTGGCTCTTTGGATGGCCACATACCGGAACCTTCAGTGTGAGGGGGCATCGTTGGACGCCCATGGAAGCACTTAGGCCCCTCCTGTGCATGTCGAAAGCAGCATCCCTTGTTTTGGCATCTTTTTTTCTTTATGCCCCGAAATCCACAACGCCTGCGTTCTTCTGGAGGAATGTCTAAGCAATTCGGGTCTGCTGATTGTCCAAATCATGTCAAAATATTAACTTACTAGCCAAGTAACTTACCCCATAATTTACAAACGTACACTTGAATTGACAGCACGTTCACGATAAGACTGCTATGCATACTTATGGAAACGCAGCTGAGGCGAGAGCATGTGTACTAATCCTAAGCCGAGTAATGCTATCGAAAATGGCCGACAAGAGCAAAGAACGTAAGATCTGTGCTGTGCTGATGAATATGCATTTGAGACGATAATGTAGGTCCTAATCCTAAATAATTATACTGACCAAAATTGAAGCAAGAGCAAACTTAAGATTTATACTACTCCTTTCTTTCTGCAGCTGAATGAGTTTTATCGAACCGTATACTTCGCTGCGACGCTGTTTATCACGCTGCTCAAGGTAGCACTGACACGTAGCGTGAAACCCTGGGGGATACTCCCATAAATTTCAGATATGTCTGTGCCGCGAAAGGTGACCCTATTTAAGGATGAAGGAAACGAAAATCGATGCCCCATTCAGGGCCCAACCCCCCCCCCCCACCCCCAGAAAAAGGAAAGAACCGGCGTCAAACAAAAGCCGGAAAACTGCCAGTGTTCGCAGACTAATGGCGGACTATCCAAATGACGACTGACCACCACGGAAAAACACAAAATTTCGTTTATCTGGGTATTTACGCACTGCTCTTTTTAGCTGATACAATTTAGGCACCATATCTAACATAAAGGATCACACCGGGAAAACTATGCCAACATGGGCAATGATGATACTCTATTTAAGGATCGAGAACCTGAAAAACCATACCCTATCCCGCGGCACATACCTATATAGCCCATTAGTGGGAGTGCCCCCCTCGGGAGAAAACCCTTGAAATCAAATTTATTTTATTTAAACTCATGATCGATAGCCTAGGGAGTGGTTGCCCATCTCCCCAGCCAAGGGCTCATGTTTTAAACTTTCAAGAATTCTGGATCGAATTGGAATTTAGAGGAATTGGGGTTTGAGGGGGAGGGGAAAACCGTGGTACCAGGAGAACTGGAACCTCTTGGAGCAAACGCCCAGCGCTCTCATCACTGTGCGAACCTTGCACCCCTTCTAATCAATGTGACTTCAAATATAAATTCTAAAACTGAAGTTAGAAGAAAATTGAGAAGAAGGAATTTTGATAGTAAGATTTTATATGTAACCCATTTTTTACTATTCATTTTATCTGCTATGTGTAAACAAGCTCACCTGCTCTGGCAGCATGCACTGTCAAAAGTAAGAACAAAACAGTCATAAGCAAACAGTAAATGTGATTATCGAAGTGTTAGTGTTCTTAATATTTGGTCGCGATCGCGACCAAGTCTGATAAATGTAACTGATTTATGGAATTATCTTGTTCTCGTAAAATCTGCCAATCAAGGTAGACGCGAAGAGCTCGACGAAACAATCAGAATTCGAAGCAATTGCATGTTACCGACTCCAGGCGACGAAATTAGTGCGAACTAGTCACGGATTTGGCTTTGATTTTGCTTCTCGTCGGTTGAGAAAGTAGCGCGAGTTTTGTAGCCAATAATCGAGCAAAGTCGGTAATGCTAAACAAAGTAAACGCGAATTACGTTGGGCACTAAAGTGAATACAGCTCTATTCATTGACTGTTCATTTAGTGTCCTGGACGTTGGTTGGATTAAATTGTCGTGAAATAATTATGTGCTTTTACTCATACATAAAATGCTTCTGCAAGTACGAAAGGGAGATAAATAAATGTTAGTGTGAAGAGCTAGCCAAACACTGTCCAGTTTGGAGGGATTTCTTCTAAAACAGTCGCGGGAATTGAAAAATTTGGCCCATTTCTTTTTCCCAAAATTTGACTTAATCCATGCCCAGTCTTGCCATTCGTAGCAATAAATATAGATTACGGCATAGAAAGTGCTTTGTACGGACTTTTATTCACGAGTTGCAAAACTTGGGAAAACGAACGAGTGAGCGCAGCGAACGAGTGAGTTTTCCAAAGTTTTGCAACGAGTGAATAAAAATCCGTACAAAGCACTTTCTATGCTGTAATTTGTTTATTATAAATATAACGAGAATTAACCTATACTTGAAATCAGTTTTGTTTTTCCCGATTCAATAAGCTTACATGAAGAACAGCAAGAATTCAAGACTGATCTACATTACATGACCGAGCGTAATAAAAAAACATGTCCGGTTTCCAGGACAGCAACAAGTAGACAAAGAGGCTACACAAGCTTAAATATCACTTCCTAATTAGAATAACTGAAAAATACGGGAGAATTTGTAAATACAAAGGGTGAAATGTTTTCGCTTGTCCTTAATCCGGCTGTCAGATTCAATCATGTGATGGCGGCGCTTCGTGCTGTGCAACAACAAATTCGCACTCTGTTGATTTACACTGTTTATAGAAATGTCGAATGTTCCTCCTTGAATGTTCGCCCTCTTGTTTTTGTTCGATTGCGTCCCAATAAAATCATTTAACGGTAAATCCAGAGGAACAAAACGGGAAGCCGAGGCCATGTTTTTGAAACACAAACTTCGAGCGGGCGCTGAGTTGAAGCCCGCGCTTCTCGGAAGCCATTTGAGTACTTTGCTCGGATTGGCTGAGCGATTCTCCTCTGGACGGTGATTGGTTATATTTTCACATGTGAAGAATGCTGTACGCGAAGCTCATTGGACGTATTGCTTTCTTCACATGTGAAAAGATAGCACATATAGAATTCTATTTGCAAGGTTTATTGCCTAAAATTCTCGCTTTATATATAATAAAAGATTGTACATAAATCCAGTGCAGCAATACTATTTGTTAACAAATTAGGCCATTATTTATGGTAGTCCATTGATGCGGATACAAATTGGCACTTAAAAGTTATGATAAAATTGGGTGACTCTAAAAGCAGTGTCATGAATTTTTCGTAAACTCTGGAAATCAAGGGAGACCTGTATAGGTCCTGTTTACGGATGGAAAACGAAATTAATGGCAAACTTTTCTGCAAAATAGCTATTTTAATTCTCGGAAGCTATTCGTATATGTTTTTGGCCGAGACGAAAATCAGGTGCCAACTTGAAAATGTTGGGCCGATGTTTCAAGTCCTTCTTTTTCGTCTTAGATAAAATTAGTAGTAGGTTACCGCCTGCGGCTCATTTTTTTTCTTTTAACATTTACTTGAGTACATCAGACTGGTAGTCCAGAAAAAATTCATGAACAAAAAAGACACTGAAATTATTTAAGGAATGTTTTGACCAAAATTCCCTCGGTACTATACAGCCCCTTTAAGATGCAAAAAAATTAGGTTGGTAAACGCTGCAGTTTTGATGTTGTCTGCAGTACGTGAAAGGTGTAAGGTGTGGGAGTGTCTCAAGGCATTACTTTCCAACTTTATTAGATTTAGCTTCACTCTTCCCTGTTACTTTCAAACCTATCCCCCTTTAACACAGCTATTAAGTTGCAAATTTAGTTGAAAAAACGCCTGGTAAAGAGCTTTGTGAAAAATAAGTCGTTTTTGCTCCAAATGTTTGTGATGTATCTGAAAGCGATGTGCGAGGTGCGATGTGTTGACTGGCTTTAATAACATTTTTGTCTGCGGGTCTGCGAGAGAAAAGCTCGCCTGTGGATTCGCAAGCGCTTTCTAATTGGCTGATGCTTCGCGGCTGAAGCTTCGTCGCAACGATTTGGTAAGAAATGGCATTCCGAGTGATTGTTGATCTAAACTATGACGTTCGCACTCCTTTCTGTCTCCTCTACAGACGTTTATGTCAAAATTGCTTCGCAATTTTTCTAGCTAACTACGAGATATCGTTGTTACTTGTCTAATTTCTCTACCTTCTCCAAGAATCTTCGAAGAAACATACGCATCGTACTTTGTTTTCTTGAAACGTTTTGTTGTTTTGTGGTTTTTGACCCGAAGTCAATACCTTTACGCTTTCGTCTCAAATGTATGTCAAAATTGCTTAGCAATTTTTCTAGCTTCCCACGACTGAGGTATGTTTGTTAAACACTTCTCCACCCTCTCCAACATTCTTAGAATAAACATACG
>JAEMWC010000036.1:52500-62500 GCA_016490735.1 Pachyseris speciosa
TGGTTGCCCATCTTCCGAGCCAACCAAGGGCTCATGTTTTAAACTTTCAAGAATTCTGGATCGAATTGGAATTTAGAGGAATTGGTGTTTGCGGGGGAGGGGAAAACAGTGGTACCAGGAGAACTGGAACCTCTCGGAGCAGGGAAGGCGCCCAGCGCTCTCACCACTTCTAATTAATGTGACTTCACATATAAATTCTAAAACTGAAGTTAGACGAAACTTGAGAAGAATGAATTTTGACAGTGAGATTTTATATGTAACCCATTTTCTACTATTCATTTTATCTGCTATGTGTAAACAAGCTCACCTGCTCTGGCAGCATGCACTGTCAAAAGTAAGAACAAAACAGTCATAAGCAAACAGTAAATGTGATTATCGAAGTGTTTATGTTCTTAATATTTGGTCGCGATCGCGACCAAGTTGGATAAATGTAACTGATTTACAGAATTATCCTGTTTTTGTAAAATCTGCCAATCGACGAAACAATCAGAACTCGAAGCAATTGCATGTTACCGACTCCAGGCGACGAAATTAGTGCGAACTAGTCACGGATTTGGCTTTGGTTTTGTTTCTCGTCGGTTGAGAAAGTAGCGCGAGTTTTGTAGCCAATAATCGAGCAAAGTCGGTAATGCTAAACAAAGAAAACGCGAATTACGTTGGGCACTAAAGTGAATACAGCTCTATTCATTGACTGTTCATTTAGTGTCCTAGCGGACGTTGGTTGTAAATTTAGAGAGGCACTACCACAGATGTTTTGCCGTTGTCGTGAAATAATTATATGCTTTTACTTATACATAAAATGCTTCTGCAAGTACGAAAGGGAGACAAATAAATGTTAGTGTGAAGAGCTAGCCAAACACTGTGCAGTTTGGACGGATTTCTTCTAAAACAGTCGCAGCAATTGAAAAATTTGGCCCATTTCTTTTTCCCAAAATTTGACTTAATCCATACCCAGTCTTGCCATTCGTAGCAATAAAAGATTGTACACAAATCCAGTGCAGCAATACTATTTGTTACCAAAACTAGGCCATTATTTATGGTAGTCCATTGATGCGGATACAAATTGGCACTTAAAAGTTATGATAAAATCGCTTGACTCTAAAAGCAGTGTCATGAAATTTTATTAAAACTCTGGAAATCAAGGGAGACCTGTATAGGTCCTGTTTACGGATTGAAATCGAAATTAATGGCAAAATTTTCTGCAAAATGGCTATTTTAATTCTCGGAAGCTATTCGTATATGTTTTTGGCCGAGATGAAAATCAGGTGCCAACTTGAAAATGTTGGGCCAATGTTTCAAGTTCTTCCCTTTCGTCTAAGATAAAATCAGTAGCAGCTTACCGCCTGCGGCGCATTTTTTTTTTCTTTTAACATTTACTTGAATACATCAGACTGGTAGTCCAGAACAAATTCATGAACAAAAAGACACTGAAAATTATTTAAGGAATGTTGTGACCAAAATTCCCACGATACTATACGGCCCCTTTAAGATGCCAAAAAATTAGGCTAGTAAACGCAGCAGTTTCGGTTTTGTGTGCAGTGCGTGAAACGTGTAAGGTGTGGGAGTGTCCCAAGGCATTACTTTCCGGCTTTATTAGATTCAGCTTCACTCTTCCCTGTTACTTTTAAAGCTATCCCCCTTTTACACAGCTGTTAAGTTGCAAATTTAGTTGAAAAAACGCCTGGTAAAGAGCTTTGTGAAAAATAAGTCGTTTTTGCTCCAAATGTTCGTGATGTATCCGAAAGCGATTGATCGGTACTTTCAGGTAGTTAATCGCCAGGCCATGCGAGTTTTTTGAACTGTAATAACGAGGTTTGCTGTCGGTATTTTATGGGATTTATTCAAGCAGACCCTCTGTCCTTTATCTAGCGAGCCAGGTACTTCTATGCGGATCGACTAACTCAGAATAACAAAATTCCATTATATGTTACACCTTTCCTATTTACAGATCTTAAGCTGTAGATGCACTTTGGTACAGGCTACGCGTTAGTGTGGCCATCGAGTGGCACTGCCTTATACTTTGGTAGGTTCCTTTATGTGGAAAACTACAAGACGCGCTTAAGCCAATTGGCGGGGTTAAATTGACGAAACCTGTGGTTGGAAATTTGTTGAACCTCAGCAAATGTTTCTTTCAATAAACTGTAAACACAAAACGAAACTAGCAATGACCTCTTTTCAAAGAATAACACAGGTGAAAACGTTATAATTATTGAACTTACCCACTCCAAGGATGGCCAGAAGAAAGGCTTTCCACTGCATTTTGTTTTTGATGCACTTCTGTCTCAGAACGGAAGGTGAAAATGCGATCATATAGCTCTTCGCTTGAACCTTAAAACTGTTCAATACTGATTTCACTGCGTGGTGTAACAGGTGTATTAGCAATATATTGCTCTGTGTTCTTTGACACCTACTGCTCGAAAACATTTCAACGTGGAATATCAGAGCTAAACTAAGTGTTTATTTGCAGTATTTCGAGTGATATGAGCACCCAATTTTAACCACACAGTAAGTAAACTTAACTAAATATGTGAGTGACACTGGTGCAGTGCTGTACTGACTGAGCTAACAAGCCAACTTGGAGGTGTTCATTTTGGTCTGTAATAAGGTCGTGAGTGATGAATATATGAAAATCATATATATTGAACTACGGAGTAAAGAATGAAGTTGTAACTGATCGTCGCAGTTAGGAACACTTCCTAAACAGTAGGGAAAATAAAAACTGTGAAAAATTCAGGCTTGTACGGGAGTCGAACCAACGAGCTTTGCGATATCGGTGCAGTGCTCTACAAATTCAGCTAACAAGCAACCTGGGAGCTGGTGAACCCGTGAACGATGAATATATGAGTATGAATATATGAAAATTAAATATATTGAGCTGCGGAGTAAAGAATGCCAAGATGTGAGTGATCGTCGCGGTTATGAAAATAAACTGGGCCTGAAACCGGAAATTCAGGCTTGTACGGGAGTCGAACCCACGAGCTTTGCGGTACCGGTGCAGTGCTCTACCAAATGACCTAACAAATCCGCTGGGAGCTGGTAATTTTTTTGGTTCATAATAAACCCATGAGTGATGAATATATGAGTATGAATATATGATTGAAGAATGAAGATTTGAGTGATCGTTATGAACACTACCTAAACAGTTTAGAAGTGAAAATAAAACCTGAGAAAAAATCAGGCTTGTTAAAATAAAGCCCGAAAAAATTCAGGCTTGTACAGTAGTCGAATCCACGACCTCTGCGATGGGGCGCAGTGCTCTACCATCTGAGCGAACAAGCCAACTATGATTTTCATGTATTCACACTCCTTATATATTCAAATTCATATTACGAACCAACAAAATGACCAGCTTCCAGTTGCCAAAATCTAACTCCCGCAAAAGTTTCATGCTACAGAGTATTACTTTTGAATAAATTCAACCTTGAACCTTGAGCCACCTGCGCTGATTACTGAAATGTAGATGCTAAACAAACGTAAATTTGACTGATGAGATACACATCACTCACCGTGCCAATTCGAAGCGTGAAGCAGCTATCAGCCAACAGTTCACACTGCACCGAGTTATTCATGATCTCACATGCAATAAGTTAGTGCCATTGAGAATACTACACTGTAGTGCTCTCAAACGTGATCTGACCATGAACGAAATGGCGTTGTTTAGCCGGTTTTTTCAGATAAAAAACACTTTAAGAACATTGAGAAAACAGTTGTTTTGATTCACCTGCGTTGCGTTGTTTCTGCAAAATTAAGAAGCTATCTCGCAATTTTTTCATGTATATTATTAATAAGTAATCACATGATTTCGAGTGCAATTTGGAAGAAATAAGCACTGGTAAATTTTTTCAAAGACCACAAATTGCACTCGCCCTACGGGCTCGTGCAATTTTGTGAGTCTTTGAAAAAATTTACTCGTGCTTATTTATTCCAAATTGCACTCGAAATCATGTGATTATCCATACGAATACAACTATTATTTGCATGCATTTCTGCATACATATTTCGAATAATCACGGAAATTTACGAGAGTGTGTCCATTAACTTAGCTTTCTTAACCTAGGAGCGGACAAGCCAGTTGGCTTGATTCAGGAGGGTATGTGTTAAGGGTTTCATTAATTGGTCCATCCACCCTCGAGCTCTGCTTCGTTATTAAACAATAGTCTTTCCGTCGAGGGACTATCGATTGTTATTTGCCCCGCCGAAATTTGATGTTCATCAATTGGCCCACCCACCCTCTGTTTCATTATTAAACAATAGTCTTTCCGTCGAGGGACTATCCCCACCCCCCCCCCCCCCGGGTAGGGCTGCACCTCTTTGAAACCTCTAATTTCACTGGATCTTTATCAGTTGCACCTCTATTGTTTTATGGCTAGGTTCCATTGTTTTAATTCTTTGTTTATTGTTGTTTTGAACCAATCTTGTGAGGTGTTGCAAATGGTGCAGGTCGCCCCGGACTATCGGCTGATAATAGACCTCTTTAGCTTGTATGTTTTGTTTTTCCATTGCAGGTCGTGACTAAGTCACCCTAGAGAATTGTTTCTTTGAAATTTCGTCTTATTCACGTGCATATGTAGGCATAATTTATGAAGACAAAAGGCAAATCCCGTGGGAACATTACATGACCTACATTGGGAAAACAAAATATACAAGCTCAAGAGGTCTATTGCCCCGCCGAAATAAACAAATATTAGGGAACTTTTATGGTAATTTTTAAAAGAAACATCAAATTTACAAGCGGCAACTATCGGAGCAATAGTCTCTGGAATGGAACAATCTGCTGTTTTTATTGTTCACCACTGACGTTTTTCAGAACAAAAGCTACTAAATCAGGCATTAGGAATTTTACCACTTGCCAATTGATCGGTTAAAGTGACAGATTGAAGAAAGAAGAATGAACGTAAGAGATAATATGTGTGTAATGTGTGTGATTTGTTAATGTATTTAAAACAATAAACTGAAGCTATTCGCGGACGGATTCTATCCAGCCAGGCATTTCCACCAAATAAACTGTATATATGGGTTATTGGCTAAGCGTGAGTTCAAGATGGCGGGATATTGGCCAAGTTCTTTTTTTACAAAAGAGAACGAGGCCAATATCCCGCCATCTTGACCGAACAAGCGTGGTCGATGAAGGATTTATTATATGACTCAAAGGACGCTATTAAAAGACAGTAAAACGCGGGACGAACGGGCAATCCCGAGCGGTCAAGATGACTCCATCTTGACCTCGCGGGTGGCCAATCACAGCAGGAGTGATTCATCTTGACCGCTGAAAGAGCCAGTCATATAATAACTAACAACTATTCACCGAAGTGGAGGTGGCTAGCTGTGGATATTTACCGAGCCGCGAAGCGGCAAGGTAAATATCCACCGTTAGCCACCGACCGATATACTAAAACAGTGAGATAATATATACCACAAAAAAATTATTATAATTCATATAGTTCAGCAACGATTGCAACAGTTTCCCGCGCCCAAAGGACTGAAACAACAAGCCGCCCGTTTTCGCGCTGATAGATAAAATTTCTAAAGACATTTGCTTAGTTCTGGTGGCGACATTTCTTCAAATTGAGTTGCGAATTCTCTGTGTATTTGAAACCATTTTGTAAAAACTTTCATTCAACTTTGGTTTTCAAGTGAACAAGTGAGGTTCCGCAAGATTAATTTCCATTTGTAAACAAACCCTTTCTCATTGGTTTTTATCGATAAACTCAGGGTTAAAAACATGAACCATTACCTTTAAACACAGCCAAACCAAATATAGTCGCTTTCTTTGTGTTTCCAGGGACTGTTTCGTCATTAATTTGGATGATTTCTTCGCTTGTCACGGATGCAAACCGGGACGCCATTTTTTTCAAAATTCACACGCGGGAGCACGAAACTCGCGAGTTGCTCGGAGGTAAATAGCAAAGGATATTCGGAGTTTGACTAGCCAATCAGAACGTGCTGTTTATTATATACTAATGGTTGATATTGCCTCTCTCTGGATGAACGCAATCACGTCGCGTGATCAAATTTAAACCAATCACTCGAGGAGAAACTTTTGCGGTGAACTATAAGCTACGAAGGCGTTTTGAAAACGTAACAAAACGTTCGCGTTTGTTCAATGTATGCAAGCGTTTTAGTTAGTGCGCCTTGGTAGAACAAGATCTCACCAGTGGCGATTGTTACTGGCTTCGGTTGCGCATAGAGAAGGTAGAAATTTCTACTTATTTTTCAGAATAAACTACATTCTTACTGCTACTTTGAACTTCGGAGATGTTTACAATCCTGGCCAAAATGCTGAAGGAACCTCTTTTTTGGCAGCTGTTTGAATTTCGTCCTGGATGTGTTAGTGAAATTCGGTGTAACAAATCAAAATTCATTCTTCTCGCACAATTGGGTTATTTTAAGATACAGCCTGCGGCGGTTGCATTTTCGGCCGCATAGCACTTTCCAGCTATTTACATTACAGTAGGATCTGTATTAAGGTGGCTGAAAATGGTTTTGTCATATTTTTAAACACAATTTTATGTTTGTTTTCTTGAGCATAGTATGAAAAAATTTCCCAATTATTTCTTAACAAGTTGTGATCAATTTGTTGACATATAGGTTACCATAGCAACAGTACAGTTTCTTAAAAACACCCTTAATTTTGGGTTTATGTGCCTGTAACTCAAAAACGAGTCCGGTTATTCCCGTTTTTTTTTTTTATTACTGAATTGCAATCAGCATATGAAGGTTCATCTTTCTGCAAAGTTTTAAAAAATTCGGTACATAGGGTTCAGAGCCACCTTAAATTGTCGATATTTTAAAGTAGCTCTGAACCACATGTACAGATTTTTTTAAAACTTTGCAAAAAGATAAATCTTTATATCCTAATTGCAATTCAATAATAAAAAACTGGGGTCACTGGACTCGTTTTTTAGTTAAATGCACATAAAGCCAAAATTAAGGGTGTTTGGAACGGAATTTATTCACTCGAACTGATAATTTCAACAGACTTCAATTGTAGCTTCGGCGATAAGCTCGTAAAATCTTAGGACTGTGAAAACGACGATGAAAACTATAAAAGCATGGTACAAACATTCAAACCTGTAACGTTTGAAGTGGATTTCCAGAAGCTCTACAGCCCTTGGGATCCGATGATTTGCACGGTCCAACTGATCAGTCATTTTTCTTCATTATGAATAAACTGACTTCCACCGTTGATATATGAAATAAACCATATATGAGCTGCATGCGGAAATGAAATGAAATGAAGAAATGATCCTCACAGTTGTGAACGCAATTTATACAATTGCGTAAAGAGGCCTGAAAAAAAAAAAAAAATTCAGGACTTCAACGGGGTATATTATGAACCCGTGACCTCGTGATACCGGTGCGATGCTCTACCAACTGAGCTATAAAGCCACTGACGTTGGGAGCAGGTCAATTATGGGTTCATATGTTCCCGCGGAAAGAAATGAATGTGAATGATATATGAAATATATCATATATGAACTGTGCATGGTAATGAAATGAAATGAAGAAAGGATCCTCGCAATTGTGAACGCAATTTATGCAACTGCGTATTAAAGAAGCCTGAAAAAAATTTAGGACCTCAAAGGGATTGAAATCCGGAAGTTTTTTCAGGCTTCTTTACGCAATTGCATAAATCGCGTTCACAACTGCGAGTAAATATCAAATGTTCAAGCAAGCAACCGTGGACAATAATCCTGCTGGTATACGTTGGATCAAACTGGTGATCTGATCGGCGTAATAAAATCAACAGAGAGTATAAAAGCAAGGGCCGATACAACGTAGAATGGTTTTAAGTTTTGTGTACTATATTTCGGCTGGCCAAACCAGCCTTCTTCAGGTACAATGAGAATTTACATTGGAAGGGGTGTTTATGTAGTTATATACCGGAAACACGTAGAACTAAAATGATTGACAGTGTAAAATAAAATACTAGAAAAAAGGTCTAAAAAAAGATAAACTTATAAGAAAAAATTAACTAATATGTTTCTTCGCGGATGTTAAGACCTTCAGGATCAATTGTTCTGCCTTTTGAAATTAAAAAAGCTTCCCTGGCCTTACGGATTGAGTCTCTGTTAGAAAATATTTTCTCAATGGGGATTAATTGCATGTCATTAGCAGTGTGGTTAGGAGAGGAGAGGAAATGTTCCGCGACTGTGGTAGGTTTAGATTTGGTGTTAGGGTTATCTATGGTACGGCGGTGTTCATTAAATCGGTCTTTTAAACGTCGTTTAGTCTCGCCTATGTATTGTAAATTACAGCGGTTGCATTGAATCATTTACATGATTCAATGCAACCGCTGTAATTTACAATACATAGGCGAGACTAAACGACGTTTAAAAGACCGATTTAATGAACACCGCCGTACCATAGATAACCCTAACACCAAATCTAAACCTACCACAGTCGCGGAACATTTCCTCTCCTCTCCTAACCACACTGCTAATGACATGCAATTAATCCCCATTGAGAAAATATTTTCTAACAGAGACTCAATCCGTAAGGCCAGGGAAGCTTTTTTAATTTCAAAAGGCAGAACAATTGATCCCGAAGGTCTTAACATCCGCGAAGAAACATATTAGTTAATTTTTTCTTATAAGTTTATCTTTTTTTAGACCTTTTTTCTAGTATTTTATTTTACACTGTCAATCATTTTAGTTCTACGTGTTTCCGGTATATAACTACATAAACACCCCTTCCAATGTAAATTCTCATTGTACCTGAAGAAGGCTGGTTTGGCCAGCCGAAATATAGTACACAAAACTTAAAACCATTCTACACAACTGCGAGCATCGTTTCTTCATTTCAAAGTTTAAGCTGTTGAGTGTTTCATATAACTTTTTATTTTGATTTAGAGTTTCAAAAAGCAGTGTTTTCGTTCCTAGACTGGCGAACTACTGATTACCTTGTAAATTCACGCTTGGTAAACAGAGAAAGCTGCCATTTTGAAATCAAATATAGACTTCCTCGCAGAGAACAAAACCTGACTCTCTAGAGCCCCCTAAGTACACAGTTAGTGGATTCTGCCGGACTGGTTAATAAAGTTAAAGAAACGTGCCTTTTTTTCGAAGAAAACGAACCAAATTTATAACGTGGTCGCTACAAATCCCACGTTATAAATTAAAACTGAATCAAGAAACCTGACAATTAGTTTACTTGAAATCTGTTTCTTTGAATAACAGCTTTCGCAAACAAGAAAGAAATTAACGTACCGTTTCATTAAAATGTTGTCGTGGGCAGTTGTAAACTAGAAGTGCGTTCAGGGCCCGCGCAGCAAGTTTGCAAAGCTCGACTCAACGTACGATTCCCTCGAGACATTGTACTTTTGAAAAGTGTGTGCGTGTGTGTCACCCCTTAGTCCCTCCCCATGCGGGGTGCCTGGCATTTCGTGCAGTGCATGACCCTTTATTGGAAAATGTAACACGTTGGAGAGACAAGAGCAAACAGAACGAAAGCAGTTTCAAATAAAGTTTACACATACTTTATTGCACCCGTTTCAATGTCAATCATTACACGTTGATAAAGGACGATGATATTGTTGTAACCTTAAATTAAAAATTTCATTTAATTTTTCCTTGTTCCGTCTGGTTTCCAGGACATGTTGTCCTCCAGGATCACGAAGCTGTAAATGAAGAAAACATAGCCCAGCAACTCAATTAGCCAACTACGGTTCTTCAAATCTAATTTACTTTTTCTGTTTATTGATTTTCGTTTTTTTTCTTTTTCTTTTTTTTTTTTTTACATTTTAAAATGATGTTCTAGTAGAAGAGCAAAAACTTGTACGCGTACGACACAAAATGAATTTCATTTCCTGATGGAATTTTGTTGATTTGTAACTCAGAATTATTGTTTTCAGAGAGCCAATACGCTCACAACGTTCCCATCACTGCTTATAGTCTTCTCAGCCAATAATAATGAGGCTTAACTGACAGACGACCATTAATACTATGACTTAGTCAACCAATCAGGTTAGTGACCCGATAATTTGTACCATGTGTTGGCA
>JAEMWC010000036.1:65000-95000 GCA_016490735.1 Pachyseris speciosa
TCTATTCTTACGAATATTTTTAACTAAAAATTTGCTTTAAAATCTTTGAACAAACCCTTCCCTTTACAGTGACTTCAAATGAACAATACTAAATCTACAGCGGTCACTTTTTGTAACGTTTCTGTAACAAAACGTTTTGCGTGAACGTATTTCCTATTCTTTATTTTACTTGCTAGCCCTGACCATATACATGCACCTCACCTTGAACGACGGCTTGCCCCACTGTAAAAAGAGGAAAAATAAAGCTTAATATTCGTTTCCGCAGTTACAACGAGAATGATCATAATATTTTCATCATGTCCATCATTATCAAAGGATTATTATTAATATCTTGATGTTTGGGAACGAATATGGATGCTCAAAGAGAGTGAATCTTTGATCATGGAACTATACAGGACACGCCATGTTAACCTTTTAAAATCCCTCAGACATCAGTTTGAACATTCTCCTCAATCTTACTCGTATATTGTTTATAATGCCATGGCCAAGTGGAAGAAGTGGCGTAAAACTGGAGACGCGTGATCAAGTGTGGAGTGATAATGCAATTTGATGTTAGTCACTGTTGAAGCCTTCCATTTTTCAAAGATTTAATTTATTTTTCATTAACTTGATCAGTGTTCAGGGCACGGCGATTATTCAAAGCAGGCCTTTCAGAAATCGTCAGGGAGAACTAATTTTCTGGTTTAATTTCGCATGGAAAGTAATGCACGTTATGTTAAATTGAAAAACTGAAGTTTAGCTTAGTTATTACAGTCTCTTTGTAAATATTTTGTTATTGTGGTCAAACGTTGAAACTGTAGTTGGGGTTACTTTTGAGCAACAAAGACATATGCGAACCACTTGTTAAGTAAATAAATGGACTATCCTAGAGGCATATAAGAAATAACTGCTTTATTCCTCAAACGGATGGATTTGTGAAAGAGAAAAAGTGTAAATTGTGTTCTTTTCTCTTCTCCTTCTTTTTCTTTCTTTCCTCCTTTCTTTTCTATATCTTAACTCGCCCAAGGGAACCCAATACTTGACACAAGTGATAATTATATACTTGTGCGCTAAAAGCAACAAAGACATGCGAACCACTTGTTAGGTAAATAAATGGACTATCCTTGAGGAGTCTAAGAAATAACTGCTTTATTCTTCAAACGGATGGATTTGTGAAAGTGAAAAAGTGTAAATTGTTTTCTTTTTTCTTCTCCTTCTTTTTCTTTCTTTCCTCCTTTCTTTTCTTTATCTTACTTCGCCCACGGGAACCAAATACTTGACACAAGTGATACACATTTGTGCGCTAAATATTGGGAAAACACTAATTGACCATGAACGTAACATTCGCTGTTTTCTACATGGATACTTAACCTGGTTTGTGATATGTTGAGAATTCGTGCAACTGTATCAAATGTGTCTTTGCTTGTCACAGACTTGCTTCAATAAACGAGAACAGTAACGATATACCTACAATCAAAGATATGATAACTTGCTGTCGTACTCACCCAGGCCTGTTAGTATCAGAATTAAGACTGTCAAATGCATTTCGGGTTTGGTTGACTTCTGTCTCGGGACGGACGGTCAACTGCAATATCACTGACGACGGCTTCGTCTCCGTATCTTAACACGGTTAAATGCTAATTTCGAAGCTACGTGTAACAGGTGTGTTCAACATACATTGCATCAGATTCTTATGATTTGTTTCTTATTGGCACTTTTCTATGCGCTGCCTACATGTCGGCAAACGTTTCGACGAAGAATGTCACAGCTGTATAACTCTATTAGCATGCAGTTTATTTAGTGAACCATGATATGGGGCACCCAAGCACGTGCGCCGAATTACTGAAATTCACACAAAGGCATAATGTAACTCATCTGTTCTTATGTAACAAATGATTCGTCGCTATGTAAAGTCGATGTAAAGTCGATGCGAGTTATGATCCAGCTACCGATCACCAGCAAGTCGGACCGTGGCGTGTTCCAAAGTGTTATGCCATGGCAATTCTCAATTTTTGTGCCCAACTTGCGCGGGCAATATCTCCAATGGTAGAGCTCATTTTACCCGTCGACGGAGGAAGCAGGTCGTACTCTGAGGTATCTGGTATCTAGGGAGTGACACTACATTAAAGCCATGCTGCCATTTCTAATCAACTGGTTATATCAGCTGCCACAAAATCTAAACAGGACATGAGCTAGAGTAAGATCAAAATTTAATGGCACTGCGTTATTAAATGTGTTTCATAGAAATAAATACACGAAAACATAGCGAAAGTGGCAGCGACAAGGAGGCACTGTTCTGTCACACTTTGTAAAAATCGTCGCACTTTAATTTGTAATAAAATTGTCTCACTTTGTAATACCTGTCGCACTTTAGGCTCTACTATCCCTTAAATCTACTACTGGGATGTACAGTCCTTGCCGGTTACGGCTAGTAAAGGGTTCATTACAAATAAGTGCCTCTACTGACTACAATCCTGGCCAAAAGTACTCCCTGAGACACCTTCAATCCATTAACACACACAAAAAGCGCTTGGATGAATTATACTAATAGGGGCCTCCACCTCTACTCCCATCCCCCACCAAACAGCTGCTGCAGTTTTTTAGAATGTTTCCAGGATTTACATATAAATTGAGAATGGAAAGGGGATGATGAAGTCTCGATGGTTTACAGAATGAACAAAAAAAAGTCTTGTTGTTGCCCACGCACTAATAAGCAAATCAACGCCCCCTCTCGAATAAGCACTCCCCCTCCCCTCCCCTCCTCTCCCCTCCCCTCCCCTGCCCATCACTTTCGTAAATAGTAGGGATTCACAGAGGCAAGGGAATCCTGTTTCTATTGTCATTTTATTTATAGTCTTTTAAAGGAGCTCGGTCACAATATTCTGGGTCATTGATGATTAGAGACAGAAAAAAATGCATTTAAATAATGGGAAACAGTGAAATAACTATTTTTCAGGGAAGACAAGCGGAGGGTGTAATTTGCAGGTTGCAGGTCAAATAAATATAAGGTATTAGCACCTATTGTTGGGCTCTTTAATTTTTTATATTTCTACCGAATCTGAAGCAATTTTATTTCGCTTTTCCTTACTGCTAAAGTTTATGATGTTGATTAGGTACTTGCACTCTTTAATTTTGATTAAGTGGTATCTTTCTTTAAGGTAAAGAGGCGGATAATTGTCGCATGTACATTTTACGACCAAACGCATATTCGAACTGCATGGTTGCTTGGCGTCTAAACGTATTGTGTTTCTGTTCCCGATGATAAATAAATCTGCTACTGTCGGCGTTTTGTGAAACAGTGGGCGGTCGAAACGTCGCGATCCACATCTTTGTGACTCAATCGTGAGACAAAAGATTAACTCAGCTATCCAGGGGCACCCAACGACAAGTTTCGGTAGATATCTGTTCGGTGAAGGGTAATTCGCCTTGCGCTTTCGGCGTCGATTAAAGAGTGCACTCGGATTTTCGTAACTAAAACGTGGCGTAAAATATTCGAAATTGGGAAATCATAGCCCCTGAAGTATTCGGAAAGGTCGTAATTGCTGTTTTAGGCAGTCAGAAAGGTCAGCTACCATTTTCGGAAAGAAAATAGTTCCCTAGAAAGTTCGTGGAAAGTTCATTTCAGCTTGCAATTTCTCAAAGGAAGATTTTATTCCCTAACATTTTCGGGCAGTTAAAATTTCAGTTAGGGAATCCGAACAGATGAATTTCTTCTAGCTTATGAAAACATCACTTTAAACAGACATCAAACACCATAACGTACCCAAAAATGCCTTTCTATAGCTTTTGGTTGATTTTGCTCGTTGGGTGCCCCTGGCTATCATGTTAAAATTAACCCAGTGCGATGTCGCCCAACATTAATTAAAAAATTTTTAGTCAGTGCAGATCCCCTTCTTGGAGGAATTATTTGACAACACTGAAGCTGAACGACCGATCTCTATAGTATGCAATGGCTATAGCTCGTGGCTAAATTTTCTGGCCTTTCAGGCCGGCTTCAGTACAGTCTTTGGTCTTATTCAGTTTAATGTGGCGAACTCTGATTTGCAAGTGTTTTTGAAAGTCGATTATTCTTTTTAGTACCGAAGCTAACTCATGTCCTTTTTTTCTTGAATTTTTCTAAATCGCATGGAGCGATAAACCAATTGTATTTCGCTACATAAACAGACAATGCATGCGGTGCCCTAGTTGGTGATGTTCTTAAGACGAACGCTTTTGCTGACGAGTTCAAGTGCCAGCTGAAATGCACTGGCAGCTGAGTAAGTGCATGTCTCTGATAAATGTTCACCGAGGCGCTCTAATGTACACGTAAACCACATTTGTTTGGTAAAGAACAAAATTCAGCGGACGTTATTAAACCAAAAGATCTCTGAGATCTTCATACGAAAGAAGAGGTCACCATACTACGGCGGAGTAAGGGTGAGGCCACACCTATAGTAATGGATCACTAATACCTTGGCGTTGTTCGGAATCAAACTAAGAATTACTTACTATACAATCTTCTTTCTTAAAAGATGTGGTGATTTATTAAACATTGCCTCGTCCCAGATTCGGAAAAAATAATTCCGATTTCTCCCAGTAACAGTTGAAGCTCTGCCCTTCCGATTACTAGCTACAGGAGACTTGCGGGAGCTTAGGCCATTAAACTACAATTATGGACAAAAGTGTTGACACATTTGAGCAAAATAATCGCTTTCTAACAGCGTCCTCTTTTTTGTCGACAGCCAGGTCCCCCTCTCCCCTTTTTCAATGTTGAAATACGTTCCGTGGACACTGGCACATAGTCCCAACATTGAAAAGGGGGGCCGAGGGGGTTTAAAGTGTGAGAATTGGAGATTGGAAAACACACGCGTTCAACGAACGAGGATTTTTTAGGGGAGTGTCTTAGCTACTTTTGTCCATAATTAGGTCTATGTGAACTAGCGAGTTTCCGCGTGGCAGTGTCGAATAAACTCCTATTTTAAAAACATTGCTTCAACAACTGTTCAATTCAATTCTTTATTTATTTACACCATAAAGGTTATTTAAATACAGTTTATAAGGTAAAGAAATACCAATAATAAAGCATTAATGAGTGTTAAGCCGTTAAGGATTAAATTTATATGTGAGCGGTGGCCAAAGTAGCGAAAGCTTTCTGGTTGGACACCGCTATGGCCAAGTAAATGGCAGCACAAGAAATTAAATTTTCACCTAAGTTAGACTACATACGTTGAAATTATATATCCACAAAAAAGAAAACAGCGAAATGAAATTAATTAACAGCAGCAGTGACAAAATCAAGTTTGATTATGCAGAAGATTCATAGTATTTATACTCTTTCTTAAAAGTATGGTAGGGCCGACACTTAATTCTGAGAGTTAAAGATTCTCGAGCAAAATGTTGTGTGAAAACTTTTTAAACGATCTCAACACTAGCCGCGTGCAGACGTCCCGTTCAACATTTTCGAAACTTTCATAATAATAATAATAATAATAATAATAATAATAATAATATAATAATAACAATAATAATAATAATAACAACAACAACAACAACAACAACAACAACAACAATAATAATAATAATAATAATAATAATAAATAATAATAATAATAATAAACCCGGGAACAAGCTCTTATTTCCTTTTGTGCGCTTGCAGTTGTTCATCAAATGTTGAAAATTAACATAGCTCACGCATCTTTTCATTCAAATTGAGCTTTCTCTGTTGTATAATTCTCGCAAACGAAGCGCCAGTTTTCTACGTGCGCAGCTTCGTAATCATTACAAATCTCTCAATTTTCACAATCCAAAAAAGAAACTTCTCAATTAAAATAGTACAATTATACCACAGATCTAACGAGAGGAGTCTTAAGTGTATATGATCAGTGACACCGTAACATTCCGAGCGCAAAAGCTGCGAATTAAACTTTTCAGTTTTCTTACAAATTGAAACGAATTTATCTATAAATGTGCGTCAAGCCATATTATTTTGTGTTTCTTCACTTCAATGCGTGCTTTTTGGACTAAAACCCTAGAAAAACATTACCCAAAAAATTCTAAAAATTAACGCAAAATACTGAAATGTTTTCCAAAATATTCTTTCCGCTAATATAGAATTCTTCACCTTTGCCAAAAACATGTCGTCTTTATTTCCATGGTTTTGGACTTTTTTATGGGGTTCAAACTTACGATAAACTAAGCATCATTTGTTACACGACCGAGTCAGAAGGGGCATGGGTCTATTCCCGGTTTGACGTCACAAACTGCTTTGCACATATGTTTACAAAGACTTACCGCGATGCAAATCAGTTTGTAACGTCACACCAGGAATAGACCCATGCTCCTTACTAGCTCGGTCATGAAACAGATGATGGTTTGATTTCGAAGCTTTTACAGCCTATAAAAAGTCCAGATTTGGCTTAAAAAGGGGTTAAAAGGCACCACGCGTTTCGAACAGGTGCAAAGATTTATTTGATCGAAAAAAATATTTTGGGGTTAGAAAGTCCATGCCCGCAAATTTCGCTCCTGCGTCGAGTCGATTCCCTCTTCTGCAACTTAGTAACTCATCCCAGATAAATTAAGTAACTTAATGTGAGTTTGTTACGGCGGGCACACTTTATGGTAGCAGTGTGGAGTGCCATCTGAAAAAGAACTATCAAAACAGCAGCCTCTGTCATTGGTGCATGTGGACTGTGATATGCCAAAGAAACCACAGTCGATCCGGGAACTTTTGATGACTTCGCAGGTTTCTAAGAAGAAACACGTTACTCATCAACCAATATGAACCATTTCACTCGCCGAGTTTGCGTAGAAGCGTTAATGTCATATACACTAAAATATTAGCACCACGTTTGAGTTCGAAAAATTAGTCATTCAATGGGCCATTTTCTAAACGAGTAAGGGCCTGGTAACAAAGTTTTAAAATTTATCGATTGGAAAAATAATTGTTTCGGCTGCATGAAAGAGCATCTCAAAAATGGCCAACTAACCAACTTTGACGCTGTTTTATTGAATTGGAGCTGAAAAAAATGTGTTTGAAAATTGTGAAAATTAGAGACTTTGTATGGTTTGGAGGGACACACTTTCCGAAATAGAGACATTTATATGGGATTTTTTTGTAACGTTTTAAATGCATGTTATCTGGCAGCTTTTGAAGCAAACATGCTCAAACCTGCTGAAACTGCTTATTTTGAGATAGCCTATCATGTAAGAATCGATTTAGTTCAATTTCATTGATTTTCAATGAAGTTTGGATTCGTTCCCAGGCGCTTACTCGTTTAGAAAATGGCCCATTTCATCCTGTTTAGCGTGTATCACATATCACAAATTTCTCAGTGAACTTATTTATCAAGTAGTTGATTCCTTAGAGAGGTTTTCAGTTGGATGTATTAAAAGCAAAACCGTAGCAATTACTCTGGGCAATGACTAAAACGCAAGCAGCCAATGAAGATGGAATTGATAAAGTTATAGTCAAAGAAACTTTGAAATGATTTGTCACTTCTTTGAAAGTGAATACAATTTTCAGGGGATTGAAACATATTTTATAACATCAAAGATAGCATCTAAAGAAATTTCAGTTAGTTTGCTTACGTCCTGACATTTAATTAAAGTGTCATTAAGTGATTATGTAAACATTCACATACAATGACGGTTGTAATAAAAACAATAACAGCAATAATGATAATCATAGAAACAATAACAAAAACCAGCAACAGTAATAATAATAATAATAATAATAATAATAATAATAATAATAATAATAATAATAATAATAATAATAATAATACAGTAGATGCTCCCATAAGCGGACACCCTGGGAAATCGGAAAAGTGGCTCGTAACAGGGAGCAGACCACGTACGGGAATGAGGAAATGATTCTCGTAAGCGTCCACTGTCAGTGGAAGGGATAGTTTGTTTAAATGTCTTGTACAACACTGATACTGAGCAAAATATGTACATGCTATTTACTAGGGATGAACAGGGATTGATTTAAGTACTTAAGACTTCGGCATTTTCTTGCTAGAGATAAAAAAAAGTTTAAACCGTTCCTCTGGAGAGTGTGCCCGCGGCCGCTTTCGGGAATTTTCTTCGTAAGGGAATGAGAAAATACAGAGTTTGTGTGGCAGTGAAAAGGGGGGTTTTGTCAATGCGGTCTTAAGTCTGTGCACTCAGGAAAGTGTCCGTTAAGAGAGCTTCAACTGAAGTTATGATCTTTACTTACTGGCCTGTTCGCAGCAAATACTATTGCAGTCCTCACTCTCAGAACTGGGGCCTGAGCAGTCTTGGCCGCCATAGCTTGGAGTAGGGTTGGTACACGTGCGGGATCTGGAACGAGTTCCACCACCGCACGTGACCGTACAAGAACCCCACTGTCCCCAGGAACTGTAACCGCCATCAACTGATGTGATAAAAAGGAAAACAAACAGTGTCTAAATAGTAGACGTAGTAATGAAATAACACTAGAGTCCCGGAGATTTTCCTAGTAATCTCCATCAGAAGGAATGATATACAAGCCCTTACTAGAAAGAATAGGATATTTCACCAGTCTAGTGTTATTGAGAAAAAGATAGCTAAATTGCTCGTATCTTTTTGTAGCTGACACGGTCAGTGTTGACAGTAACATTGATTGCGATAGTAATAATAACATTGGCAATGATATTCGTAGTAACAAAAAGGTTGTGATGGTAAGAAGAACAATGGAATTGAAAGCATACATGGTAGAAGCAAAAATATTTTATCATACTTGGACAGTTGACGTCAGCGTTGCATATTTCGCTCTGGTCGCTTGGTCCCAGGACTGTGCAGCTATTTCCATTATACTGTGGAGGAGGGTTGTTGCACGTGCGGGATCTGGAACGAGTTCCACCACCGCACGTGACCGTACAAGAACCCCACTGTCCCCAGGAACTGTAACCGCCATCAACTGATGTGATAAAAAAAAGAAAACAATGTCTAAATAGTAGACTTAGCAATAAAACAACCCAAGAGTCCCGGAGTCCTTCCTGGCAATCTCCATCAGAAGGAATGATATACAAGCCCTTACAAGAAATAATGGGATATTTCAACAGTGGAGTATTACTGAGAAAAAGATAGCTAAATTGCTCGTATCTGTTAGTAGCTGACACGGTCAGTGTTGACAGTAACATTGTTTGTGATGGTAATAGTAACATTGGCAATGATATATCGATATTCATAGTAATGAAAAGATTGTGATGTTAAATTAAGAAGAACAATAAAAATGAAAGTATAGCCAAACTACTTTATCATACTTGGACAGTTGACGTCATCGTTGCATATTTCGCTCTGGTCGCTTGGTCCCAGGACTGAGCAGCTATTTCCATTATTCTGTGGAGGAGGATTGTTGCACATGCGGGATCTGGAACGAGTGCCACCACCGCAGGTGACCGTACAAGAACCCCATAGACCCCAAGAACCATAGTTACCATGTACTAAAAAAGAAGACAGAAACGCACCCGGTTCCTTTAAAAGCCTTCAAAACCACTGTCAATGCAACAATTAGTAATTTGGGGGAGGGGGGGGGGGTGGGGGGGGGGAAGGGGGAGGGGGTTGCACGCCAATCTGAAAAGGGTGTGTATGCTTGCCGGAAAATTTAATCAGACACTCAGAATTTTAATTTTAGAAAGACAGTAGTTACAGGCCTCAACTGAACCTACACAATTCAACGAGAAGAAGGAACTTCCTTTTGAGTTGTTTTGTTGTTTAACCTAGAATATTTCTGCTGAAAGGACCCAAAAAGTCATACGTTTCGAAAAGAATATAAGTAGCAAACAACCACTGTAGGCCTAAACTAACCCACATCTCTCACCCGTTCCAATCTCCTCAAGGTTTCTGGAGTGCGGAGGTCCGGAGTACTGCCCCTTGTATCAAGTTAATCCTATGTTCTCAAGATCGTAATTTTGCAAATCAGCGAAAACAACTTTCTTTGCCCAGTCAGCGATATTACGGTCTGGAACGTCATTATATCCTTTGATATAGTTAGGTTTTCTCAATGGATTACATCACGCTTACATACCTGCTTCGCAAAAAATCCCACCATACCCCGATGGGCAGCTGCAAACAAATCGGTTTATCAGGTCATGGCAGCTGCCACCATTTGTGCAAGGACTGCTAGCGCATTCATTAATATCTGCGAGAGAGAATGAGAAATCATTAAAGATGAGTCATTCATGTTATGATGATAAAGATAGGGGTGGTTATGGCAATGGCGATGGTGATGATGACTGTGATGGTGATGATGATATTGATGATGATGATGATGATGATGATGATGATGATGATGATGATGATGATGATGATGATGATGAGGGGAAGAAGAGAATGCAACAAGCATTGCATACGTGCAACCTGCAGTATTCAAACCAAATTATTTACTTTCAGAACGTGTTTACAGCACAAAGTACAACTCAAGTAAATTTTCAATCAATAAAAACAGAAACAAAACACAAGCAAAAGTTACATTTACAAACACGAGTAACTAACCCTTTTCACAATGAATTCCTTCATAGCCTGGCTCACACTGACACTTGTATTTATCTTGCTCATAATTTGCAACGCAACGTCCTCCGTTTTTGCAAGGTTTTCCGGAACAAGGAGTCTGAGTATTGAAAAGACCGAGAAATAGCTGCCGTCAGCGATTAGGTGAATGGTGTTTTGAAATTAAGAAAAAAATTGAAAAGAAATTAAAACTGCAAGGAAGCCGTTTCAATTTGTACTGGTTGATCTTGAAACAATCTTCTTAACAGTTTCCAAGTCACTTGGAATATATGATCAAAACAGAACGATAAAACAGTGGAGGAGTTAATATGCACGGATAACCATCTGCCCAACGCCTGTTTCATAGGATAATGTTTACTTCATAAGCAGGCAATAATTTAGCATAGAGCCCTGGAGTAAAATCGTTACCGAAGTACTTTCCGTGCCTTTGTTAACCAGCTAAATGACGAAACTTGCATAGAAATTCGTTCAAATGCTTTGTGCGGGTATTTTCTGCCTGAAAGAAGGTTTCTAAGGTCTAGAACTATGTGTTCTTTGTTTGTTCGTTTTTTGTTTTTTGCCATTCGTTAAAGAAATATAATCAGACAAGTCACCTAATGTTGAATACTTGTAAAATGGATTTAATTATTAGTTATTTTTAATATGTACGTGGTACCAGACACATAACTGCAAAAAAAAATTCTTAATTCTTAAACGACAGGATTACATGAATTGATTAGGATTTAGAAGATTCCAGTGAAAACCACCAGGGTTGTTTCTACGAAGTGTCACTACGAAGATTCAATAGTTAACAATTGAATGAATTATCGTAGAAAAAAAGATAAAAGTTAAAAACAACGCGACAACAACAAAAACCTAACATATTTTGTACTATGAAAAATCAATCAATTAATAAACCTTGTAAAGGTCTATGATGAATAGGAAGGGGTATTATATCTAGTACAAAGGATGCTTTTACCTTGATACTGAAATGATGGAAGTTTGCATGAACACGGAACTTGTCAGATCTGTTATAGATATCGGTGGGCAGCAGCTCACAAGTGAGTTTGTTGTGGACGTCGGTTGCTGAAGCCAAATTGAACGAGAAACATTTTGCCGTTTCAGCACACTGCTGGGCGCATTCCTGCCGGCGAGGTAACGCTGTTGTTGATAAAGGTGGTACCTCCAAACTGTAATGCTGGTGACTTTTAAATTGAGCATAAAATATTCCCCTCTCGGGGTCCCTCCGCAGGCTCTTTGCCTTGTCATAATAAATTATTTTCTGTCCATTAACCACTGACAAAATAATTACAAACGCCAAAATTACGCTACGTTTCATGTCGACTGAGGACCTTACGGAGGGCGCTTTGTTCAAGTAGTCTCTTAATTGGACAGCTGCAGCGTGTAGCCTCTTATTAGTAGCTAATGGTATCATGACCCGTATGGTGATTTAACACACTTGTAACATGAAAACAGGTGGTTATATTCTTTTCACGAAACCAAGTTAACGAGGGACATAAAAAAACTGCATACCGCGGTTTTTCGGACTAAATGTACCCACGAGTAAGTCACACTGTTCTTCAGTGAAAAACACTGAAACAAGCAATCAGTAACGCTAAAAAATGTTGAATTTTACGTTTAAGGAGATTTCTGAGAAAAGTCATTTTCTTGCTATACAAAATGAGCGAAACCATTTATTTCGCCTGAAATGAAAATGAAATATAATTATATTGACGTCAGGCTGTTTTCATGAAAAATCTGTCATACAATTCACGTTGTTTTATGTATGTTTTATGTTACAAATGCGTCGTATCTTAGTTTAATATCTCAGTATGTATATAATTTTTCCTTTATAATACTTCCACTCCTAGAGCTCCCAGAGAGTAAAACGTTTCGCTTTTCTTGTTTGTTATTGTTGTCTTAATGACGTACTGCACGTACTGACAAGAGACTGATTGTTTACGTGAAACACAGCACGTAAGTTAAGTTTACATAGGTCACAAATTCGTCAAAACTGAACGTTTCGCTGTTACGACTCTCTGTGGTGTAATTACTTTTATCTCGCCATTGAGATAAACACATTTTCTTGGAAAGAGAGGATTTGCGCGAGGATTTAATTGATATGCAGGTTATGGGAAGCTAAAAAAAGGCAAATTTTAGAATTTTCCTTATCTGCTTATAGCATATCAAAACATCAAACGCCAAGTGCTTTTGAAAAGAAGCAGAAAAAAAAAACCAGATAAACAAACAAAACAAAAAAAGAACAAAACAACAGCAAAAATAGGTAAATAAAGGTATTTTGCCCAGGGGAAAATGCAGTTGAAGGAAATCCTGCGGAAACGTGACCTATTAAAACATGCCGTCGTTCTATCCATATCTCATCAGCCCTCATCAGCTATCACGCGATAGAAATCTCGAGCTCATAACCTAATTGTTAAATACGTTTGGCATGGGATTACAGCGCGCGAAGTCGTGCAATTTATAGAGGATATTACACGGCGGCGCGAAGATATGAATTTCATTTTCCAGTGGTAAAAACAATATTTTACGAAAGAGCGCAGTGAGTAAGTAAAATATTTTTTTAACATGAGAAAATAAAATTCATCAGTTTTGAAGCCACCGTGTAAATTTGTTTTTGTTATTTAGACAAAATAACGCGAATTAATTCAAAGCACAAACTTTATCCCGCATTCTTGCAGCTTGGCGGCTGGAATTTCTTCAGTTTCTCTCCTTTCTTCTAGACTTGCTAGGAATCGTTTGAATGATCGTTTGAGCTGTAATAGCATAATCTGTATTTTGGCCAAACTGCACAATGACAAGGCGTACGCTTCCAGTTGCGTCATCTCGCACAAACCAAAATTACGATTACAAAAATGGCCAAATGAAAAACAAATTTCATCAAAATATCACAAAATACCAACGAAAGAAATACAGATGCGGAAGAATTTGCTCTTGATAAGTTTGCCTTGGATAATTATATTTGAACAGATTAGATGGGACTAATTGTTTTGAAGACGGCTGTTACACTTAAATTTCACCCTACAACGACTTAATGTTAAGATCGACTAATTTGCGTATGTGGCTGTTGTCATAGTATTGGAGGCGAGGACCTGGAGCTGTTTGTTCCTGAGGATGTTCTTGAGGGGCAGAGAGCCCCTGAATGTTTACAGTTTTGATTTCAAGTTCTTGTGCTAGTTGGCAGCTAATCAGTGAGAGGTGGACTGGAGCCTGAACAGTGTTGAACTTCGCAGAAGCTGAGTTACCTTAAAAGCTTATCTTGGAGTGGCAGCGCCAACGTTGTTCATGGAGTCTCCCCATAGCCACTCAGAACAGTATTGCAGGGTCCGATGTCAAGACAAGCTTCAAGCGTCTGCAGGTCCTCCGTAATGAAATCGAAAGTGTCTGCTCCAGTATCTATCTTCATTTGAATATTGCGTTTTATCGTTGATCTTAAGGCTATGTCTACACTATACCGGATAGCTCTTGTGCCGGCACGAAAAACATATCGGATAGGGCCTTTGTTCACATTCAAAACGATGATTTCGGCACGATTTTTGCGTCGGAGCGATGCTGGGCCGCTGCGGTCTTGAAAGTGAATCGTCACATATCGGATAGGTTTTCGTGACACTTTCTGGAGCAGTGTGAACAAAGAATCGAACCGAAACGGAAATCAACAACGAGGAGCAAAAATTGGATTCTAGTGGAAAGATAGCGGCGGTTTTGGGCCACTGCCGTTCACACCAGGCCGTAGTATTTTTCACAACGGCATAAAATGCTATCCGGCATAGTGTAGACATAGCCTAACTGTAGCAATGATCCTGTCGGGTAACTGCTCATCTCATGCAAATAGTGTAATCTCAGAAGTAATAGTATCGAGGACTAGCTACTATAATAGTGTTAGGGTCATCATCATAATACGGGCCTTCTTCATCGTTTACCTGCAGGTGGATGCCCTGACCCGAGTATTTCACAATTTCACTTACTTTTCTTTATTCGCAAACTCTCGGCTGGAGATGACCTATTTTAGCGGAGCTATAGAAACCCCTCAACTGCTTTACGCATGGTAATCATGGCTAGCGGTATTGATCGTGAGCGCGTACGCACGACGACGACGGAGCTGCCCAATAATTAATAATATCCTAATAATAATCATAATAATCCAACATGGCTAGCCTGCGTGGCAGGCGTAGAAAGGGGAGGGGGTGGGAGGGAAAAGGGAGAGGGAACGCCTGTCCTAAGAATCCGGGTTTTTGCATTACGCCCACCGTTTTTTTTTCCTAGTAATCCGATTACGTCTACTGTCAATTAACTGTCAAACACGTTCACTAATCAGAACGTATGGTTCGCGCCTTGCGGGCTTCATAAAAAAAATATAACACTCCCAATTCGACTTCTACTGGACGTATAAAAACAATTCCACGCTCTGCTAAAAGCTCGAAATTCGTAGATTGAAAAAATACCGAATATAAGCAACGTTTCATAGGTAAAAATGCGAAATACGCTTTATGGCATATTCGGCGTCTTAGAAGAAGTGTCAGCAGCCCCGAACGTAAACATAACTGGTTTTCTTCACTTCCATAAGGACCAAGAAAATAATTCGAACTTCTACTGACGGATAAAACGGCCTGGTTTGTAAGTTAAATAAGATTTAGAAAGCTAAACTCGTATCCGAGCTGGAAAAAGCAAGCGATGATTGTTTTGCTTCAAGCGCGCAGTTCAAAATTAATTACTTGCGGTTGCATACATAATTTTGTATTCGCATCTGCGAATTTCAAGTCAGTAGCAGGGTAAACCGTTGATTCCATCTCCTGAAGCTGGTCTTCGATTATACTTTTCAATGACAATAATGCCGAGAATCGCTGAGTTACGTTCTTCGCACGTACAAATATTTGATAAATTATACTCTTGGAACTCTTACCGTATCCATTGGACAAAAGCCGGGACATCTCTGTCGGTTCGAAGAGCCCTCACGGCTGATTCTTGTTCTTGTTTCAACAAAATCTCTCTCATACTTGCGATTGATTTAAATCTCTCAAAGCACTTGCAAACACGTCTGCGTCCGCCCCCATTTCTATTTCTGTTGAAACTTACATTTATAAATTACTCATTGTCTCTCAGCCAATCGGAATTTTGCAGCCGCCAGCGGCCGCAGAAATGAACAAAAGGGGGTTCTTAGGGCAGGCGTTCCCTCTCTTCTCTCCCCAATCCCCTCTCCCTTTTCCCCTCCTTTCCCGTCGGAAGACCTTAGCAGTAACAACGACCGAGACCAGATTCAGTGATCAGCGGTTTCAGTGAAAACATGGGTTTGTGGGGGTGCTCATTCTCGCGGGCTCATAAAAACTGGTTGCGGTCGTTGTTATCAAAGGATTTCCTTCCCCGTCACTTTTCTTCGTCTGCCACGCCGGCTAAGAATGGCGGCCATACTCCAACTGGCCCAGCTGATCAACTAGTTTACAGCGTACGTCTTTGTTCAGTCCGGAGTATCCCCATTTTTTAGGACAGGCCTGACTCGTGTTTCAACCAATGAGAATCCATGTTAGAATCTGCATGTCACGTGTCAAAACAAGGTCAAAAACAAAACCACACTTCAAAATGGCTGCCAGAGAATGATTGTTCAAACTTTGAGCGCGGTTCATTATCTCTTTTTTCGAACGAGAAATGACAGAAACAGTTGAAAGTTATGGCCAGAGCAGTGATTTTGTGACCGTACCGGACAGTAGCGAGAAGGTTCCCGAAATACGTCCACGATCTTCAGATGCATTGGATGCAAAGTCAACGTAACGTCAGAGCTCAGAGCTTCAAATGATATGAAAAAATGTCTCTAAAGCCGTAAGCAATTATCATGTGTCTTCGCCTCGGTTATGTTCACCATTAGCTTTCCAGGATTTGCTGAGAGAAATTGCTGACCGCCTTATGGCTACAACAGCTACAAGCTTAAACAAGTGATCTTCATAAATTTACTGTCCTCCTTGCTTTTCTAGCCTGTTCCAGGTTCTCAGATGGGATCGCGCTCGACTGTTCGTGTTTCGCCCTTCAAATATCTGAGAGCCTGGAACAGGCTATCCGTTTTCTTGTTAATGAACCTGTAGGGATTGGACATATTTAGAAGGGGACTGGCAATTGGATTTAGAAGATGTGATTGTATTGTATTTTTATCACAAAAGACTGAAGTTGTGTTGATTCTTTTAAAGTTCATTTATTTAATCCGGGATTGAAGAATACATGGTAAAGCAAGCAGGATTTAAATACCCACAAACATGTGACTCCCCTTGTATCAAGAAGCAATGGTGAAACAAAAGACCAGGAAGACAATTTCATTTTAATCATTTTATTTGTACATCTTTTTGGCTAATGAAAGGACCTGAAATGAAAAAAATAAATAAGTAAATAAATAAATAAAAACTGTATTGAATGTGCTGAACTTAGCTGAAGTGTACAGCATTATTGGTATAAGCTAAATACAATGAAGTTCCACTAATTTTGTGACATTCTCCAAGACTTTGTTACTATGGCCACATATTTTGTTGCCCCCATTAAAAACTCAAGTAGTGTCTAAATCCTTTTGTTCAATTTTTGACTCGAATGTGTTGCTCAAACTGACAGACCCTACATTGCGAAATTGTTGTTTGTGGTTTGTATATCTGCTTTCATAACCTGTAAAATGATTGAAAGTTTGTTTCAGTTGAGCAATTAAAGTGAACTCAACTTGCAAAGGAATGAACATATTTTACTTTATTACAAAATTTTCCTTAAAAAATTAATGTTGTGGAGGCATACCCACGTTTACATAGGCTAGTCTAAACAATAAAAACAAAACCGGTTGTTATGGGCACAAAGAAACATAACAATCCTCAAGTCTTGCTACGGCAGCGGTTTCAGTAAACATCAATACCTAACCTTCAAAAAGAGTTTACAAAAAAATCAGAGTTGTTTACAACGCTTGGATTTGGCATGATGACACTTCAAGAACACTAGAATCCGTAAAAAATCCGAACAGATACAGGAAAATTCGAAAAATACTGTAATCTGAGCCAACTCTCAACCTACCTTTGAAAAACGATCCGAAAACGGCGGCTACCTTGCGTTCCCGATCAAAGACTTTGGCAAAAATTCTACTTGTTTCTCTTCCACTTCGCTTTCAAAATGGCTGCTAAAGACTCCTCTCGCTGTTTCATTGTCAAAAGTTCCGAATGAACATTTTACTTGTCAGAAAACAAAAGATTTCTTACGACCCGAGCCACCTTCGAGAAACTGCCGCCATCTTCCTCAAGAACAATGGTTTCGTGACGTCACGGATGTCCTAAAAAATAGGGATATTCCGAACTGTTGATAGAGCGCTTTTCAATTGAGTGTCGTAAAACCGAAACCAAAGCAATTACTCTGACCAATCACAACAGAAGTAAGCAACGCAATGAGCCAATGAGAAAAGGAAGCAATTACATGTAGCCGGCGTAAAGCGCGGGAAAATACGCGAGTGAAAATCACAATTGGTTTTGGTTTTGCTTCTCATTGGTTGAGAAAGTGGCGAGTTTTCCTGTCCAATCACAGAGCGAAGCAATGCAAAACCAAAGCAAAACCACAATTACTTTCGACACTCAATTGAAAACCGCTTTACTGGACATTCATCTTATAGCCAATTGACACCTGTCAAAACAAGGTATCCGCTGACCAGTGTCACGTGACCACATCGCAGGCTCAAGTTAAGACCTCATCGAAGTTGACCGTTGACCAGGTACTTGCTTTCGATTGGATCGCAGACTCAAGCCAGGTGCGGGACACCCAAACCAAAACGAGGCTTAATTTTTTGCGCTCTTTCTGCGGTTCGTAATTTCACATTCAGTTGGTTTCTTTATTTTGAGCAAAACAACTTCATCTTCTTCGATCGAAGTTTGTCTTTTAATTCGAGTAAAAGGCATAAAAATCAAGAACTTCTCAAAAGATACTCCGGAAGGTGAATTTTCAAGTGATAAAAGGAAGAGCGAAAGATTTTTCTCAGGAAAAGCTTCAAACTTGGATCGATTGTGTGGTTGAAAACAAAATTATTCAACGCTTCAAGGGGCATTACTAAACCACGAAACAGCGAAACGAAACACCGAAACAGCTATTTTTTCCTACTTTTTTCTCAAACACCGAAACAGCTATTTTTTACCACTGTGATGGTGAATAAAATAGACAGGCCAAACACGACTCCCATTGGTCCTTTGGTGTTATCGTTGACCTTCAAAGTTTGGCTCTTACGAGTATATCTTACTCTAACATTCGCGGATCTCTTTTTCTCCCAGCCATCAGTGTGAACTCCATTAGCCAGACTCTATGGTGCGTTTTCATTAACCCCTTTCCGTTGAACGTTAGCCTGTATAGCAGACGTTTTGGCTTTTTGGTGTACGAACGGTCGTTTAAAGACCGCCATTTTGGAAGCCATTCAAGGAGAAGAACTGGGGACGGTCAGTGTAAGAGATGAATTGTAGACTGTGGACCCGGACTGCGGACCCGGACTGCGGACCCGGACTGCGGACCCGGACTGCGGACTGAGTATAGAACGCGGACTGGAGGCTGCGGACTAGGAACAAAAAGCGGACCGAGTATAAGAAAGGGAGTATAGAACAAAACTAGGATTGTACTGGCCCAGATGCAGGTTAAAAAAAGCCTTGAGTCTGCTTATTCCGTGTCAAGATTTGTCACGTACATAGTAATGCTCAGTTACACGAAATTCTCAGTTCCAACATCGACCGAGCTAGAGAAAGTAGTATAAGAGTAGAGACTTTATCCTGAAATTGTACTTTACTCTACGAGTTTAACACTAGATCGAGGGAGTCGAAGAAATTATTATTGGGAAGAATGGAAACAGAAAGGCATATAAAAGGCAACTGGACCTTGCACTGGCGTGCATCACAAAATTACTGGTCACAAATCTAGATATAAATGCTGTGTTCCGGTTACAGAAACATCAATCATTTGCCGTGAGTGTTTCATGTTTCTTTCTCGCTCACGTGCCTTTAGTTAGTCGCTTTTCTCGGTCTAGTTTTCACCCAACGCTCAAGTTAAGTGCCAAGTTTTTTGTTTAAGTCCGTTTTCTGTTCTTTGGTTCAAACCGGGACAGTTATGTAAGTACCCCTTTAGTATTTATTTCATTTACGCATGTTTAGTAGGCATTATATTTACAGTAATTTCTATATTTGTTACAGTTAGCTTGCTTCGATGTGTATGCCACGTGGTTATTACAAGCATTACTTTTTTCCATTGTTTCGTTATCGTTTAGTTTCCTTTGTTTTATTTACTGTATTCTAGCAATTCGCGTAGATTATATTTCAGCCTTTGCGTTTAGTTTGTGTATTTTCATTTGGTTTCTGTTATCATGTTTTGTAACATCGGTTTTCCTACAATCTATGTTATGTAATGTAAATTGACCACCGTACAGGGATTCGATTAGCTGACGTTTCGAGCGTTAGCCCTTCGTCGGAACAAATCGAGGAATTGTGGGTTGTGTATGGTTTATATACAGAAAATGGAGCTACGCTATTGGTGGTAACATGGTAACGTGAAAAACATGAATAAATTAAAAATAAAACACAAACAGCGGAGATAAACATAGTAAACCAACGCATTTTATATAGACTTGACGTTTCGTATGCTAGGCAACATACATTTTCAAAAGTGACCGTTACAATTTTTGAACACTGTTTATATACTTTTAATACAGCGGTCTGGAACCGAGATTAAGAAAAACTATCTTAACAGTAAATATGTAAAAGGATACACCTTATTAATAAAGCAACAACTTCTCACTATTAATGTTAAGTTCTTGGATAAATAAGGTTTCCTTAATTTTGCAATGATAATCGGTTTTGCCCGACGCTAAAATGTCAAAATGATCCCACTTGATGTTGTGTCCAGTGGTTTTAACGTGATCAGCAATAGCTGATGTGTGGTCATTTTTAGCGAGGGCCTTGAAATGTTCAGTTTTCCTGTCATGAAGTCTTCTTTTTGTCTTACCGATGTAAAAATCAGTGCAGTCCCAGCAACCGGCCTTATAGATGACTTTAGACTTCTGAGAGCGGTTTAAGCGGTCCTTGTAAGGAAAGAAAGACTTGATGCGGAGGGTGTTCTGAAAAACTGTCTTAAGGTTGACGCAGGAGTAGAAATTGTAAACACAGGATCTCAGGCGTTTAGCGATTTGGTTGCTCTGTAGACCTAAGTAAGGTAACAGGATGATTATATCTTTCTTAGGAACTGTCAAGACAGGGCTGTTGGCTTGTTTCTGTTTCTGTTCAAACATCGTTAATGTTGTAGGTAATTATACCTTGAGGGTAACCATTTTGTAGAAGAAGTTTCCGGAGATCATTAAGAGCAAATTGCAATAAAGAAGGCGTAGAGCAAATTCGATAACAACGATAAGTGAGCGTACTAATGAGATTAATTTTGTATTTGCGCGGTGTGAACGAATCCCATTTGGTGTAGAGGCCAGTGAATGTCTTCTTCCGGTAAATGGATGTCTTGAAGGTGTTGTTCTGGCAGCGTTTGACAAGAATGTCTAAAAATGGAATTTCGTTGTTCTGTTCGAATTCAATAGTGAATTTGATGCTGTTGTGACGACTGTTCAAATACTGCAAAAACTCATTCGCAGTGTCTTTACTGTCAAACATGGTAAAGGTGTCATCGACGTACCTATACCAAAGGGAAGGACAAACTTTACCCCTCATGACCCATCTTTCTTCAAAGTGACACATGAAAATGTTGGCCAAAACTGGGCCTAATGGTGAACCCATGGCTACACCATCAATTTGGTCGTAGTATTGGCCGTCAAAAATAAAGTGGCTTTTCTTAGTGGCAAACTCTAACAACTTCAATAAAACAGCACGTGGTAATGTAGGAGGATCAGATAGAGAATACAACTTGTCGAGACAAATACGTATTGTTTCATCAAGTCGGGCAAAACCGATTATCATTGCAAAATTAAGGAAACCTTATTTATCCAAGAACTTAAGCCAGCTTTTAATGCAAACATTAGTAGTGAGAAGTTGTTGCCTTATTAATAAGGTGTATCCTTTTACATATTTACTGTTAAGATAGTTTTTCTTAATCTCGGTTCCAGACCCCTGTATTAAAAGTATATAAACAGTGTTCAAAAATTGTAACGGTCACTTTTGAAAATGTATGTTGCCTAGCATACGAAACGTCAAGTCTATATAAAATGCGTTGGTTTACTATGTTTATCTCCGCTGTTTGTGTTTTATTTTTAATCAAGCTACGATGGCCTAACAACAAGAGTTTATATGAATAAATTAATTGAATGAAAAGCGCTCGTTGAAACCGTGGGGATTAAGAGTGCCAATTTGAAAGATCAGTTTTTGCTCGAGATTTTTACGGCTTTCCGTGCTACCTTGATGTAGGGAAAGGCCGGAGATCGACATGTGTTGTTTGGAATGGTTAGGGAGATTAAAATGCCGAGCGACAGGTTTGGATGCGTCTTTGTCATCTTTCTCAACATCACGAAGATGTTCTCGGAATCGGTCACCTAGTCGTCTTCCTGTTTCGCCGATGTATAACTTTTTGCATAATCTGCAGGTTATGCAATAGATAACATTTGCGGAGGTACACGTGAAACGATCAGTGATCTTAACAGATCGCTTAGGGCCCGATATTTTGTCAGTGTTTTGAATGATAGGTCAAGTTTTGCATCGCGAGCGCGCGCATTTAAAAGTGCCAGGTTGTTCAGTCGTTTTGAATGCGCTTTTAACTAGAAAGTTACCTACATTTTTGTCGCGTTTGAATGAAATCAGCGGTGGTTCCGAAAAGATTCTAGCAGCGCTTTTCATTCAATTAATTTATTCATGTTTTTCACGTTACCATGTTACCACCAATAGCGTAGCTCCATTTTCTGTATATAAACCATACACAACCCACAATTCCTCGATTTGCTCCGACGAAGGGCTAACGCTCGAAACGTCAGCTAATCGAATCCCTGTACGGTGGTCAATTTACATTATCAACTCCGTTGATAAACCAAATTTTCGTGTTTCACTCCCCCACCGACGCAGCACCACAGTTTCTTTAGAAACTAATCCCTTTATTCATATGTTATGTAATGTTTATTTCAGCTTACAACCATAACCATATCCACGTTCAAGTATTAAATCACCGTTGACCGGTCCTTAAAGTTCCTCGTCTTCTTGTGGTTTTCTCGGCTTTGGTTCATAAAGTCGATCCCTATTTCCATCTACAACGCCCGACACCTTTTGATTTCACACACGTGGATCTTGAGAGTCGCGCCCGCAATATGCTGTAAATGGAAATGTGTGCTCGTTCGACTGCAACTGGCCAGTGGTACAGAGAAGATAAAACAGGAAATACTGGTGCGTTTCTGTTTTGGGAGAAAGTCCAAATCCATATTTGCGAACATATATCAAATAAAGTGGATTCTCGATCAGACAAGTCTGAGGCATCGTTTACACGGACACGGTTTCCAATCGACACGGTTTCATGGCCTCGAAACCGAATCAAAAACGACACGGTTTCGAAGTGTTTACACGGAACCTATCCAACCGTTTACGTCATGGCGATCTCGTACTCAAGCATTCTTCTGGAATCATAACACCGTCCAAAACGTTGTCCCATCAAATACGAGTTCTCCCAGGCCGAATCCAGAATCGTCGTTTTGCTTTTCTCGTCGTTACTCTCGAGCGTATCGACGAAAAAGTCAACATTTCAAGACATCTCTGCCTGTTTTTACGATATGCCTCTCGTTTTATAGAGAGTAAAATATCTTAACGCTGAAAAAGCGAACTTAAATTGTGATTGTGTAAAAAAGCGCTGCACTCCGTGCGAGGTTCACCATATTTACCCTTGGTGAACCAGACAATTTCGCACAAAAATAAGTAACCGTTTTCAAATCGATGCGGTTTCGCCGTTTACACGGCCAATGAAACCGTATCGTTTTGAAAACGCTCCACTTTTGAAAGCGTATTCAAAACAACCCGGTTCTGATACCGAACTCGACCGGCGCCGTGTAAACGAAAGGCGTAACCGAAACCGATGTGGTTACAAATGAAACCGCGTCCGTGTAAACAGTGCCTGAGCGTTTAAAAAAAAGTAATTCTAAACAAGCGGTTTTCCGTGTCAAAATGGTACAACACAATTACCGTACATGACATTATAACCGACAAGTGTCGCCATTTTTCCTATCATGAAGAGCTCGAGGTCAAAATAGGTAGGGTTTCTGTGTACTCTGGTAATATTTACAGCAACTGTAAGCACCTTTCCTACAGTTCAAGAATTTGAGTTTAGTAATACATTTCGTTGCTCCGTGCTTTTTGTACAATGTTTTGTACTCAGTCCGCGGTTTGTACCCAGTCTGCAGCCTTCAGTCCATATTGTATACTCAATCCTCGTTTTATACCCAGTCCGCAGTCCGGGTTCGCAGTCCGGGTCTGCAGTCCGCAATCCATATCTTACACTGACCGTCCCCAGTTCTCTCCTTGGATGGCTTCCAAAATGGCGGTCTTTAAACGACCGTTCGTACACCAAAAAGCCAAAACGTCTGCTATACAGGCTAACGTTCAACGGAAAGGGGTTAATGAAAACGCACCATAGAGTCTGGCTAATGGAGTTCACACTGATGGCTGGGAGAAAAAGAGATCCGCGAATGTTAGAGTAAGATATACTCGTAAGAGCCAAACTTTGAAGGTCAACGATAACACCAAAGGACCAATGAGAGTCGAGTTTGGCCTGTCTATTTCATTCACCATCAAAGAGGTATAAAATAGCTGTTTCGGTGTTGAGAAAAAAGTAGGAAAAAATAGCTGTTTCGGTGTTTCGTTTCGCTGTTTCGTGGTTTAGTAATGCCCCGCTTCAAGGGCTTTCACTTTACCGCGGCATCTTGCATCTCACCACTGAAAGGCCATTTAACAGTTCACCCGCATTAATGGAAGGAACGAGTAGCTCAAACTCTGTGGAAGAAGCTCTTTCTTTGGACAAACCGTTTGCTACTTTTGCAGATGCTTATTTTTACTTTACTGAAGCTTACATATTTTCAAGTGGTAGCTCTACAACACAGGACAGTGAGGTAAATTAAATAAATTGAAGCTTTACATTTGGTTTAATTGTTGTTATTCTTATTCACGAATGAAACTTGTATTTTTCTCTCGACTGGATATAAATATCAATCATCTGTACTCGTTTTGGACGCAAAGAAGTAGTTTAAAAATTGTTTGTTTGTTTTGTTAGGTTGTTTTGTTTGCGAGCGAACGAGTGCTTTCACTCCGCTTGGCTGACTGTTTTTCGACCTCTGTGCCTCAACAGCGTTAATAAACTTTTGTCCTTAACTTATTAACACGTAATCGCAATGAGTCCTCGTAAAATTAAGGATTAAAGCCCTGGCTAAACGATTACACATTTTCATCCAACATCGTCAGTTGTCAAACATAACGTTGGATGGCTAAACGCACAAACAATGTTTGACAAAACACTACACAGAGTGAGTCCACAGAACGATTTTTTTACGTATTATCACTGAAATTTCGACTTTATGCGGTTCATTTGGTTGCTTTTTACCGGCTGTGCACGTTTTGTTTGCTGGGGTGGCTAAACGATCAAACATTTCTTCCTAACGCGAAATGTTGGATGAACTAACTGTTTGATCTTGATCAAAGTACATGGAAAGCCATTATGCAATGCTGAGAGAGGTGGCTAAACGGGCCTATACGGTCAAACACGATGTTGGATGAAAATGTTTGATCGTTTTTTGATTGTTACATTTTTTTTGTTTTCGAACAAATATACGCGTGTTGTATTGTTTTCTTGTAATGTTTTAACGTTTTGAAGTTTTTGAACCACGGTCAATTCCTGTTGACAGCTCTAAACATAAAATATTGGCGCAAGGAAAGTCATGCGAAGTTACCGTGAGCTCCGCTTTTAGGCTTGGCTAAATCTATGATTTAACAAATAGATTCCATGTTTGCCGTGCGTCTGTTCAGTATTAGTATAAATCTACTAGCGTTCTATCACGAATACCGTTCTCTGATTGGCTGAGCTACTCGCTATCTATTCTGTGATAGATAGTGAGTAGCGGTTGTCAACAAAATGGCGGCCGCTTCTTCGCGTTTTTGAAGTGTCTGCGAGGAGGATTTAGATAATTTACCTGTTTAGTTTTGAACGACTAGTAGATTTATACTAAAACAGTTAGATTATTCGCTCTCGATTTCTATACGTGATAGCTGATTCGGGCTGCGACCTCATCAGCTATCACGCGTTAGAAATCGAGAGCGAATAATCTTATTGTTAATTATATAATAAGGTGAATAGTCCGCGCGTTGTGATTGGTTCTTAGCTATGATCTGTTAGAGGACAGATGCACAGATTACGTCATCATTGCAACTATTTTTCCAGAAATGTGAAAATAAACAAGTTTTTCGCTAGCATTTTGTTTCTTTATAATATAAAACAAATAGATTGCATGTTGCCGTGCACCTGTTCAGTAATAGATCACAGAAGACGTAAAAATGTGGTAAAAATATCAGTGACACACTCGCCTGCGGCTCGTGTGCCACTTCTTATTACTGAACAGACGCACGGCAACATGGCATCTATTTGTTAAATAGATCACAGATGACGTCAAAATGTGGTAAAAACAAAGAAGTGGACCCATGGCAAAGAGATTTCCCACACCAAACTGAAAAAAGTGCACATTTTCGTAGAGATCTGATTTTAAACTCGATGAATTGGCCATGTTAAAAACGAGTAAGGGCCTGGGAACGAATCCAAAGTTCATTGAAAATCAATGGCATTGAACTAAATCGATTCTCATACGAAAAGGTATATCAAAATAAGTACTTTCACCAAGTGTGACCATAGTTGGTCGAAAAGTTGTCAGTTGACATGCATTTAAATCTTTAAAAAGTCCCATAGAAATGCCTCTGTTTCGGAACGTTTGTAATTTTCACAATTTTCAAAAGCTTTTGTTTCAGCTCCAATTCAACTGAGCAACGTCAAAGTTGGTAAGGTGACCATTTTTGAGATGCTCTTTCATGCAGTGTAAACAATTTTTTTCCAATCGATAAATTTTAGAACTCATTCCCAGGCCCTCACTCGTTTAGAACATGGCCAATTATCATGCAAGTTTTATAAAGATATGTATGGAATGCGGGCAAAGTGTACCAGCCAGACATCTCCTTGTTATAATCGGGAAAATCAAACTACTCTTATCACTTGATTTTTAATGAAATCTCCACGATAGTTCGTACTTTTCTAAACTCAATGGGGCGAATAACGTAGGTTTTTCACTTTAACTTATTTCCAGAAATGCTTCCCTTGGCTTAGAACTGGGCATGGGAGCTGTGGCATTCATCGCGCACCAAAAACAAAAGAAAAAGAAGTCAGAGCTGTACGTTTGCAAGCGATTTTATTTCCCAACCTTAGTATATTCCTTTCCACTTGTTGGCTTTAAAGAGTTTTGGTTAGCCTGAGAAGTCGGCCACTGGGGAAAATCAGTAGGACACTAATTAGAGGGCGCGAGCGCGGGGGAAACACGCGAGGACAGCCATCTCCCTCGCGCGCGTTCCTTTGACTTACGCTCCCCTTCTCTCTCTTTCTCTCTGTTCATCTGTCAAAAAGCTAATTGTTCGCCATTAGTTAGTGGCAAGAGACAAGTCAGACAGCTTAACATCATTGCCCGGTCATCTGAATTAACTGGAGCAGATATGTTGAGAACATAGCCAGCACAATCGATCTTACCAGTCATTTTATAGAACTTTGTTTGTAGCCCGTTGTGGAGTTTATATCCCGGTCTTCTTGAGTACGTCTTTGTTTCATATCCGTTTTTCTATGAAACTAAGATCGGGATTTATTCGTTGGTTATGGCATACATGAAGGATCCTCAAAATTTAGTTAAAACAGAAAACCAAAGAAAGAGATTATAACACGTTCCAAAGTTAAGTGTGATAGTCTTAAGTGAAAAAGTGGGCGAAAAAAAGCCCCTTTTGGGGTATTTTTATCCAACTTTTCCCTTAAAATTCGGCTGGTTTCTGTCTTTTAAACGTTTTTTCTTCCTATCAAGTCATTTTCGTAAGAAAATCGAGTTTTTCCTGACGAACAGGCTATTTTACAATCGTACAAAAATCGCCCATTTTCGCTCTGTTTGGACGTGCCGGCTAGAATTAAAACATATAGTCACTGTTCAGCTGACTTACTGCAGCTGAAATAATACTTCAAGTGCGTTTTTAGGACAAGAGGGTTTTTCTTCATGTCAAAATCTACTATGGTAATGTAAATACGGAAACAAAAGCCAAACCAACTAAACCAAGTTGATTCAGAAATTTTTGAAACCTCTTTTAAGGTATGGCTAAAAATGCGGCAGAAATTTCTGAAACCATTTCAAAGTATGGCTGGAAGGTTGCTTCGGAAATTTCTGAAACCTCTTTTAAGATATGGTTAAAAATGCTTCAGAAATCTCTGAAACCATTTCGAAGTATGGCTCGAAGGTTGCTTCGGAAATTTCTTTAACCTCCTCAGTTAAGGTATGGCTAAAAATGTTTCAGAAATTTCTGAAACCATTTCAAAGTATGTCTAAAACGTTGCTTCAGAATTTTCTAAAACAGTTTTAAGATATGGCTTAGAGTATGACTAAAACCATTTTAGAGTACTATGGCTGAAAAGTTGCCTCGGAAATTTCTGAAACCACTTCAAAGGGTGGCTAAAAGACTGTTTCAGAGGTTTCTGAAACACTTTCAAAGTATGACTAAAACGTTGCTTCGTAAATTTCTAAAACTATTTTAAAATATGGCTTGCAAGTTGCTTCGGAAATTTCTGAAACCAATTCAAAGTGTGGCTATAAAAATGCTTCAGACATTTCTGAAACCATTTTAGAGTATGGCTGAATCGTTGCTTTGGAAATTTCTCAAGAAAACTTAGAATATGGCTGGACAGTTGCTTCGAAATTTCAGAGTTGGCTAAAAGTAGTGTTTCGTAAAGTTTTAAAACCAATTCGAACTTGTGCTTAAAAAGGGCCAAAACAAAAAGTAACGTTTAACTTTATATTTAGCTCATATTGTTACGATGAAATACAACAAAAACCACCGGGAATTATACATTCTTTGCTAGATGTTCGTATGTTTCCTTTAAATTTCTATAAGTTCCCAACTGAAGTTTCCCATTGCTGTCCAGCTTAAAATGTACTAGAAGCACGCAAGCTACTGGCAGCTCGTCTTCCCAAGTGCTTCCATCATGCAACAACCATGGCTGCCATTTTGTTCTCTAACTTCGGTCCTTTCCAGTACTGAATTTTGAATTTATCGCCATTGACTGTGATTACTTTTCCCATCTCTGGAACTTTGGTGTAGTTTTCGATGTTCACGGCAACAAAAACATCCTTTTGAAGAGACTCCTTCAGGTTGTCGTTGTCTACCTCAGTTGCACGCGACAATCTCTGTTCTCGGCTCTGGTAAAGCCCAGTGTACACCTAAAAAAAGTAGGTTCCCAAAAGATACAAATGTAGGATACACTCTCCATATTGCATTGCATTGTTTTAAGCCGCTCAAAGATGCTTGACCGCAATTTAAATCGGTCGTTTATTGGAGAGACTCTCAGGCACGGTTTCAAATAGACTAAATGCCCGCAGTCCAAAATTTTGATCTCACTTCTACAGAAAGTCTCCCATGTAAACCTACTGAAACTGCAATCAGATTAGCACGTATATATACAAGATTTGCATGGCTTGCTTTTCACTGGCAAAACGTCCGCTAAGGTAAAGAAAACTCTCTCCCCCTTTTGTCATTCAAAGCAAAATTAAATTCCCGAGGCAGTATTCAGGAGGTTTTGCCGTTTTAGGCCCGATTCAGACTCCGTAATTTTCATGAGCCGAATCAAACGCATTCAATTAAGTACATGAAAAGTTCTGCGCCTGAATTAAGAACGGTTTTTTTAATTTGGAACGGCTAAAGCGTTCTTTTCGCCTGGATGAGGCGTAAATTTCGACTTTGGAATGGCTTTGATTCAGGCATACGTCGAAGTTTTCATGTGCCGAATATATAATGCATAAATTATTATATGGTATATCTTTAAGCAGTTTTTCTGAGGCTCAGAACTGGAACTGGAACCCGAACTATATTAGGAACGCCTGTGGAACGGTAAATTAAGTTCGACGTCTGAATCAACAAGCGTAATTTTGTTAATTTGGGTCGGTCCAAATTCGAATTAAGTTCGGCTCATGAAAATTACGGCGTCTGAATCGGGCCTAAGTCTGACTCCTCAGTAAACAATTCGGCGCCGTACTGATGAGCTTGTCCAAACCACCAATAACGTTAACGTAGCGCAAGATTATAGCTCTTCATACCCTGTGAGGTAGGGGAAAGGGCAAATTGTTTTTCGACATGATTTTTCTTTCACGGCTAATAATGTTGTGCACGAATTGTTTTCGCCATTTCACCTTGCATGGTATTTTTTCTTCTGCGAAAGTGTGAAAGAAATGAAATTGCGAAAAATGCATTTTAGATTTGAGAAGCGGACTGTTATGAAAAGTATTTTAGAACTACTAAAAGACTGCTTCATACAAAATCGAAG
>JAEMWC010000036.1:105000-142500 GCA_016490735.1 Pachyseris speciosa
CGTACTTTTGGTGTATTTTATTTCCTGTTGTTCTAACAACATGCCACAGTATGATTTTCCCATATGTTGTGGGCTGTTATCTGACGGGAAAGGCCTTAGGACCAACGCCCAGAGACCGAAACCACATTTGTTTTAGTGGAATCATGTTCATACTTCGTGGTTTTGTTTAAGAGCGCCGACCAGATGAATTTGTACTTAAAGAGTTCGTTAAACTCAACCTCCATAAAAATCGAGAGTGGGTTGAATCTGAAAAAGACTCTTGGAAAACGTCAAAGAAATCGCGGTGCTCACGAATTCACAAAGCGAATTGAAAATGGCAGGGAGGTCTAGACCAGATTCTGGAAGGTGGTGGATTGAAGGAGAAGCTGACGATTTGCGTATTTCCAAAAAGAGCGGACCATTAAAAGTAAGCGGTAAGGAGATGACGAAAGTTACTGACATCTACCAAAGCTCCGACTCTTAAAGCATTAAGGTAACTATAACATACATCCCTCAGGTAGACAACGCTGTACTGTATAGCGCCCGTGGCTTGGCTGTCCTGAGTTAACAATACGTAGCTCAAATGAGTGTAAATATATGTAGACCATATATTTGAACTGTGGATTTGAAGAATGAAGGGGAGAGTAATCATCGCAGTGATGAGCACTACTTCAACAGTAGTGAAAAAAGCCTAAAATATGTTTCTTATCGCTTAGTAAGCGTTGGAAAACAATACTACGTGAGGTAACGTAAGTGACCAATGCTTGACCGTGACTGGCCGCCAGGGCACTCTATTCGGCACTCTATTCGGTATTAGTTTCCTTGGTAATCATTACAGAAAGTTTTACGAAAATTAATGAACTTTTGCTCGTGAAACTTTGATCTAGACCCCACCCGGCCTTTTACCACCCTCAAAATACTGTCAAACAAATCAGTTATAGATTAGACAATCAGTACAACATGCTGCTATAAGTAGTAAAAACCCGTTTACCACGACCATTCTGACCTGATAGCAAGGAAAAATTATATCGTCGGTAACTCGGTGTAGTTACATAGCCACAGCAGGGTTTATTTCGTGTTTCGTTTTCAGGTTCCGTAGCCTTTGCAAGCTTGAAGAAAGGGAAGCACTGCCTGATGCTCGATACAAATATCCAGAAATTACAAGCAAGTCGACGAAAGTTACACTATCCCAACCGAACATAACTGCATTATATGACAGACAATAAGGGGCACCCAACGAACCAGATCAACCAAAAGCTGAAGTACCTTTTGGTGTTTCAAGTCTGTTTAAAGTGATGTTTTCGTCAGCTAGAAGAATTTGACCTGTCCCCGTTCCAAAGCTGAAATTTTAATTCCTCGTAAATGTTTGGGCACAAAATCTTCTCTTAAGAAATTGCTAGCTGAAATGAACTCTCCACTAACGTAACTTTTTAGGGTACTATTTCTTTCCGAAATTGCTAGCTCACTGGCGTTATTGACTGTCAAACACAGCAATTACGACCTTTCTGAAAACCTTAGAGGCTATAATATAATAAAACTGGAAATGACAAAGTAAACGATAAATATGAGGGATGGAGTGTTTGGTTGGAAAACAGCTTAGCTTTTCATGGCAAAGCAGCTTTAGACTGGGCGAAAAAAAGGGTTTCAGCTGAGAACTGGCACAAAGCTGTCTCAGGTTATTTCAGGTTGTCAGTTACTCTTATTTAATTATTAATATTGCTACTTTTGACTTTGTGTAAATTTTTTTTAAATAAGGGATAAATAAAGCTGTTATTGGTGGGTAGGCACCCTGCATTCAAATGAAAACAAGAGTGGAAAATCACTGAGAACTCTGACATTCAAGTTAAAAATCGGAAGAACAAATACTACATGAGAAACAGTAACTTTGACCTTTGGCTATTGTGCATACTTACTTCATTGCGAGGTTATCAGAGTCAATGATGTCAGTAACAGTTTAAGGAATCATAAACCCCACTTTGATCATATGCTAAAACGTCTACTATATCTAGTGATTACTGCAAAGTAAAACAACTGAAGTGTTCACTCAAAAAGGGATGACAAAAAGGGATAAAAGGATGACAGCAACGCACTACTGCCCTCGTAAAAATGATCTCTAGCGAACAAAGACTTTCCAGAGGACAATCCTCCTTTATAGTCATCGCATTCAAATCTATTGTCATACATGAGCCAGTGGTGCAACTCTGCCACCCAAACAGAGTAAATGTAGATTCTGTTCTGACCCTTATATGCATCATCGCCCCATTTTCCAACTTTAAATACACCATTCTCTCTTCCCCACTGATTGCAAACCTGGGCTAACTTTGATTTGTCATTCTCCATTTTCACAAACGAGCCACATGAATCAGGCAAGTCATCCGTCTGACCACTGAAATACTTAACTACATCTTCCCCAGAGCTGTTGGCAGCCGTGGTCACATGGAACGTACGTCCAGCTGGCTGCTTGCTGCAGTGGAATCTCAGTTGAGTGAAAGGCAAGTGTCTTTGTAGCTCATTCATGGCGGTCTTTGCGATAATCATCTTGCTGCTGTGGTAACCGCTGATTCCACGGTATGACGTGACAACTTCCAAATTGGGAGGAGTGCCTGCACTGCCAATCACTACATTCAGAACAAGAAGCCATCCTCCTGAATGAAGAGATGACAAAGGGTAATGTAAATGAAAAGGTAATAATTTTGAAAATTCATTGATATTCGAAGAGATATTCTACCTCTTGACCTATGCTCCAATTAGGCCAGACAGACAGCTAATAAACCTTGTGTTTTGTTCACAAGCATGTGCTCAAAGTTCCAACAGCCACGCTACCATCGGTTTCCGTAACAAACTGATCAAGACTTTTGCGGGCACAGGTTGTCAGCCCATTACCCAGCCTCCAACCACTGCACCCCCATCCCATCAGTGTTTGCCGGGTTATCTGACCATTCTCGACCCCAGAGCTCCTCTCGGGCTTCGCACCTCGAAGGCTCTGGGAAACTCCATATTGATCGTAGCCAAAATCTGGCTATATAGACTTCAAAGCGCATGCTCGACTACCCAAAATCCAAAATAGCGTTGCTGTTTGAAATAGTCCTTGCAGTATGCCTTAGCAAAAGGTGGTAAAGACTCAAAATTTCGCTTATTGTGCCTTTCATTAACACGCGAACTCTGAAGTTCAAATTTCAACCAACAACTGCGGTTCTCGCTGCCCGACATCAATTAAATTTCCAGCGGCTTCCAACTGCGATGATCGATGATTTATAGCCCAAAGCAGTTTCAAGCATCAGAAGCGTGGCGGTTAAGTCCGTTGACTTCCCTTAGGTTTCTCAGGATAATCAATCGGATAGTTTCAGTTATTTGAAGACCTATCCATCGAAATCTCCCGACACAGAAGAAACGCAGATAGTCGACAATGAAGATGATCTGGTTAGGCAATTCACGGAATCTTGACTCACGTGGTTTTCTGGAGTTTGGTGTGTTTGATCGATTTTTTATTTTCATTTGTTTTAGTGAGAAGTAGCACGGTACTTGGAAATAAAAACATGGGGAAGTTTGTGGCTCTGAATTGACCTTTTTCGTTCTTCCTAAGAGATGGACACACAAAACCATGAAGGTCGACTGCGTCGAAGATTATATTAATAAATAACAATTCATGCTTGTGGAACTGGGCCGTCTTCTTTCATCTCATTCCTTTGTACTATTATTAGATATGAAGAATAAATAAAAATAAATAATCAGTTTATTAAACCCTTTGGTAGTGTATAGCACTAAATTACAAGGGAGGTGGTCAATTCAACACAGAAAAGCATAATTACACTTGGCACAGAAGGCAAAAACAATTAAACCCTATTATAACTGTGAGTAACGAAACTACTAAGGCGGTCCGTTCTGACAAGGCGGAAATCAGAACGGGAACAACCAGATCTCAGATCTCGTATTTAGCGCACATGAACTGACTTCAATACTTTTTAATGCAAATGGCTTTATTGATGGAAGCCAAAACGCAATTTGGCAGTTGGCGCTTTAAAATGAAATTATGCAAAATTATGAAAATCGCAGTAAAGGTAGAGCAGAAATCAATTATATTGAAGCCGGTGTTTGTTCAAAGAAGGACGTTTTAGGGGTTCACTCATGTTTGCTTTGTGAACTTTTTTTTGAAGCTAGTTCGCTTCACAAGAGTAACCGAGTTGGCCAATCAGAAGCAAATTCAATATTTGAACTGATAACCAATCAGGACTGGAGCTTGCGTGGAGTTCCCCAGAGCTCTTCCCGCCGTCACGCCCGTTAGACACGCGCAAAAGGGAAGAGCTCAGGAGTTGAGAATGGTTATCTGACATCCCCTTCAACTTGTCAGTGGAAGTAAAGGGGATGATGTCGACTTACAGCTCAACATCACTGCCCAGTGACGTGATAAGTTTAATAGTCCAGTTTCGAGTTCGCCATGACCGCTGAATAAAAGCACTGAGAACGCATTCATACAGGGTTACCCTCGACCTAAAGTAAAATATTCACAAATACCGGCGGGAAGGTGCCAAAAAATGGAAAATTAAACAATAAACAGAGCTGTAAACAGGTCATATTCTCGCTGGAATTTGTCTATTTTACTTTAGGTCGAGGCTAACTCTGTACAAATGCGTTCTCAGTACTTTTATTCAGCAGTCATGGCGAACTCGAAACTGGACTATTGATGTAGATGTTAAACACACAGCCATCATGATCTTAGCAAGATCCCGATCCGTTCAGAAGTGCTCTTTCCAACAGAGCTAACCGCGTGGTTGTTTATACTCCGGGGAACCAACACCTACCTCTGTCAGTTGTCATATCACAGAAGACTTTAAAAGAATTTCCATTCTTTTCGGAATCGATCCATTACTCCCCATTTTTGTCTGCGATTCCGATGTCCCGGATGTGCTTACAAGAAAGGGCTGGATGGTCTGGATGTGTACCGCTTACTGCAAGAAACAATTCAAATAATTATTAAAAAAAAAAAAAGAAGGAAAGACCATTCGTTGAATAGTCGATAATTCTGTACTTACCTTTGGATTTGAACTTCTTGTTGATTTTAATTCTGTTTAGTTTCTGTAATATTTAGTTAATATTAATTTTATGCACTTTACGTAAATTCAACATAATCATGGCGTATCCAATAAATATTTTATGAAATTTTGGAGGCAGTTTAATCTAGCGAGTTAGCATGGCCTTTTTTTTTTAACGGCCTTATTAAAATGCGCTCAATTTGAATATCGCGGAATTTAATCTTTTCGAAATCAACGCACGTAACGTGACTCTTTTATTTTTATTTAAGAACATATTTTTAACTGAGTAGCGCTAATGAGCAACACTGACAGGAAGCAATAAGGAAAGAAAACTGATAGTTGTGAAAAGCTCGAAAAAGGGTTGAGAATTTGTAAAATAGCTGATTACGAAAGTGTGTCTTATATTTCTCATACTAATCCTCAAACACAATTCTTGCCAACACGTCTTGATGCAGTGTCCTTACAAATATCACGTATTTCGTGTACAAATTTCTTGATTCCCGAGAACAGTCAGCCCACCCAACGTGTAGATGAATAGTAACTGACAGACCACAACATCGGGAACGTACTTTTTGCGTTCAATGTGTGCCAGTGAGTTCTCTGACGTCCCCTTTAAGTTGTTAAATAAAATAAAAACCAAATATCAACTTTATTTACTCTGCAAAATGGATCAGCTGATACATGAATTGTGCAACTAGCACACATGTGGAAGTAAAGGAAACAGAGCTAATTTAAGGCCTAGCAGTCACTCCCGTAATCCTTTTGAGGCAGTTTTAGAGCTAACAGCTAGTATGATCTTATCGGTTTAAAGCCACCCTGGTTTGGGGTCTGGTAGGCTATGTAAACCTACGATCTTCCGCTCAGCAAACTGGTGCTCTTTCCGAATGAGCTACCCTTGTAGCGGTAAATAATCTTTTATACAGTTATCTCTGTGGAATTTCTAGCACCTACCTCCGTCACTTGTCACATCACAAAAGACTTTAAAAGGATCTCTTCCATTTTACTCGGGGTCGATCCAGTACTCTCAGTTTTTGTTAGCGATTCCAATATCCCGGATGTGCTTGCAAGAAAGAGCTGGATGGTCTGGATGTTTACCAATCATTACTGAATATAACGAGTGAATCCACAATTTATATTTTATTTTCGTATCAGTGATCCTAATTGGGCTTCTCTAATACATCAAGGTAAGACATCAGAAAGGTGACAGAAATTTAAGCATTAATTAGGAAGGGAATATTATAGATCAGTATAGAAACCAATTTGTACAAAAACATAAACATCCTTGAACTGACAATGGATTCTGGAATATCCGAATGGGCGAAACATGTCTCCTAAACTCAAACGTTGTTGTCGTGTTTTTGAAATCTAATCTACTGATACTAAATCTTTCATTTTGTCGATATTAAAACCTAGAACAGAAAAAAAACTCTAAATTTCATTCACAATCAATTATAATTTTCCCCCGAGGACCGCTGAATATTGAAATTTTCTCTCACCAGTGCATTTCTTTCGTGTGTATCCAGGATGACAATGACCGCTCTTGACACCGTTAACTTGTCCTTCACTGTGTTGGTTATAATTGTTACAAGACACCTGTTTTGTGTGAGACAGGAATATACCTGAATGAATTGACTGATACATTAAAAAATATACACGTGTTTTGATTAGTTTTTAATTAATCAAACTGGTGTATGTTTTTTAATGTATCAGTCAATTCCAAAAGCGCCCATCCCCCCCCCTTCTCTCCGGGCATACCCCTGGTATTAATTTGTCCCGCACGGTGGGGTATTTAAGTTTCAGCTAAACATTGGCCGGCGGTCGCAAGCTAAAGAGTTTCGCGCGTCTTTTGCGTGCAAATACTCATTAATTCACCACAGGAGCCGCTTCGCTTCCGTCACATCAAGATTCCGCGTAGGTTTTCCGTTGTTTACTAAATATACAGTTGATATGCCTTTATTCAAAGTTTGGAGTGCCGACAAAAGAGATCGGAAAAGAGTTTCATCGCACATTTTTTCGGATTTGGTTTAGAAAAGGCAGCGATTTTAGAATAAAGTATTCATTATGAGCGAGGAGCGTGCCAAAATGCTTCATGCAAGAAGTGATTTTCTTCAGATTTACACTTGATTTTCCCTTTTTGAGGCCCTGACAGTGGGGCATTTGACCGTCTAAACTTGAAACAAAGCAGGGAATTTCATCAAAAGTTTTCAAAAAATGTCAAATGCCCGGGTGTTTGCCCGGGTTGAGGCGTTGCCTCCTGCTGTTATCTGTCAACCACGCGGGTGGACTGATTATGGACGAAATAAATAAACAATTCCTTGAGTTTGCCACCGCCAATATGAAAGAGTAGGCTGGCTATTATAAAGTCTAATATCGATAAAAAGAATGCTATCTGCTATGTTCTCATTAGTAAATACTATAAGTAAGTAAGAAAAATGACCGCAACTCATACACACAGTTGAGTCTTCCTGTCAGCCGCAATTGCGTTTTACATAATCGATATTTAGACAGCCTAAACTCGGGCTTGCAAAAACAGTATTATTTCCCTTATGGGCTCTTTGTAGGATGGCACTCACGTGGTACAAAAACGCCATGCTGGGACGCACGAATTTGTGGATTCCATTGATAAAATACCAATACGCCATGTGCGCGATATGTTGCGAAATGATATGTTTCCATGGAAGTTCATTCTGAATAAAGGAGGGCCCCACTTCACTGACGAATGTGCGCTTTTATCGTATAGAGTTCTGCGTTCCCTACCCAAAGATGAAAAAGAATTTATGAACAAGTGGCTGACCGATGAGGGGTTCTATGACACGGTCCATTGAACAAATGGAGAGGGAGAAGAATGATGGGTGACGAACGTGCCATCGTGAGACGTAAGTTGATCCTAAGAATAAACAGATGGTTCAAAAATTGGACAACACAAACCTCCCCAAGGAGTTTGCACCAGTGTTGGTTGTTCGCTCCTTGTTGCAGAATGATGAATCTCCCTGGTGGTTCATTAAGAACACAAAAAGCATTCACAACATTTGTTCCGATTTTGTTTGCAAAACTTTCAAAATTGTCAAACCCCTCGAAAGGGAGTTCATGGAACGTTGGTCGCTCGATGAAAAGTTTTGGGAAACAGTCAGTTGAAGATCTGCGCCAAGAATGCATTCTGATGGAACATATTCGCGCCCTCCCACCCGAGTTGCGGAAATTCGCTACCACACCCAAAACCAGCTGAAGGAGCGCGAAAAAATTGGTTTGGGGCGGGTGCACGGACAACTGTTGGTTCCTTTGTTTCGGTTTATTTTTCCATTATTTTTTGCACCCTTGCAGAAATTGGCTTTTGAACAACAGCACCCTTTCAAAGATGGATCTGCAGACAAGGGTCAACCAACGCCCACCCGAGTTGAGAGAGAAAATACTTTTCGAGCTGATCAAACAAAAGGTTGCTGACCGAAATAAAATGGGGTTGGGCAAAACCCTCGAAGAACTTGTTGACGACTATTTTGGTGAGGCGTGGGAGCAGAATTATTGTGAAAAGGAAGATTGTGAGACAAAAATCACAAAGTGCGACAGGCACTGGCGCTGCCACAGAATGCATGGGTTTTGTTGGTTGTGTATGCAAAAAATCGCCGGCACAGCATTGTTGATGACCCCTTGAATGTTGAACACTGTTGGAGAAGAAGGTGGATACAATGAATGTATCATCCCGAATGAGGGGCGGAAAAATTATGGGTCTTTAATTCACTAAAAGAGGGTTGAAGGAATGTTGAGGAGCAAAGAATTAATCAAAGAATGATTTTTAATTGTCTTTTTAAGGCGCTTGCCTTGGGTGTTTTTGTTGTGCAAGTGGCGGCGAAAGACCCAAAACTCTTGACAAGCCGAAACCAAAGAGAAAGCCGAGATGAAAGAGGTAATTCCTTTTGAAGAAATATAACACCAAGGTATATGGATATCTTGGAAGCCTTCAACCAACTCCCACCAAAGTTGAGGGAAAAAATACTCAAGGAGAAGATTGCGTCGAAAATACCGGACAAAAAAAGAGCGGGTTGGGGTGAAGTACACAGAGATCTCTTCCTGTTTTTGACGACGCGCCTTTCTGCCATTTGAAAATTGCTATACCATCGTCACAAGCTGTGGGAAATGCAACTTTTGCCGGCGGAATGGCTGCTGTTGGGCCTGTTGGTTGAAAAACAGGCATCACAAGTTGTGTCAATGGTACGAGATGGAGGATATTAAAGAAAAGTGGGTCATAGATAACGTGTACCCATCGTTGTCACATTTCTGTTTGCACTGTGTGGGGTCGTGGTGCCCCTTGCAAGTGAATTATTCCGACCCAACAAAACCATTGTGGACGAGGTTGGGGAGGAAGCCCGACGAGTCGTAATTGAACTTTGGAGAGCAAGATTAGAAACCGTGGTTTGAGACTCCCAAACCAAGTTTCTCTTTCATGTTAATCGCGTTTCGGGCCAACGCGTGGCCCCATTGTCTCTTTCCCCCGCGGTTCTCCCCGTATTTTTTCGCGCGAAAATCGCAACTGCTGTAATCAGCATCATGCTGCATTGCCACAGCATCGGCGGGGCCAGTGGGTTTCTAAAATACTTCCAAGATTTCACCCGTTTCAAGGTCATAGCGCAGCTGTTCATCCAGGGGGTTGTAAGGCCCGGTGTAGCGGTGGCCAGGGAGGGTCCAACCTTTTTTTTGGCGCAGGTAGTTTCCCAATCAATTCATGAACATCCACCCCTATTCCGTGACGGAGTCCTCTTCCGTCAAGATCAGGTCTGTCGGTTTTGTAACGGATGTTGGTGCGCACCTTTGTGGAAAGCTGGTCCAGCAGCTCGCTGCCAACCTTTTCTAACACCGGGGTGGCTTTGCGTAGCCCGTAGTTGATGGCCTTCTTTTGGAGCTGTGGATTGCGCGTCGCCTCAGAAGCGTAATAGCGGCCCATTTCCACCCACTTCTTTGCAAGAAAGGGAACATCATGATGCAAAGTGAAGTCGAGCGCAGTGCCCGCAAGGTCAGTCAGAATACCAGAGCCCTCTGCATGAGAGGGCCCCCCTAGTTTCCCGGTAGAAACCTTGTTTTGGTTATTCCGCAAACCGCACAGTTGGCTTTCCCCATTTTTTGGTTGTTTTTGGTCATGACGACTCTTTCAGACCCAGGCACGTTCGGGGTTTTGCGCTTGCCCTGCACACAATACCAATCAGCCATTGGTCAGGGTATATTCAGGAAATAATTTTTCACCATCTCCTCATTGTGATGAACATCGGGGGAAAACTTTTCAGAATGTCCTTGTAGCTTGTGCCTTTGTTGCGTTCGTTGAGGAAAAGCAGGCAGTAATACCCACACCTCACACGCTCAATCCACTGTATTTGTTTGAAGTTGCGAACAAAGGTTTCGTTGCCCAACTTAAACATTTCCAGCTCCCACTCGTCCGGAGGTGGGAGGCCGAAGGAGTCGAAATATTCCTTCTCCTGCCTTTGGGCAAGGATATCTTTCCCCTTCCAACAGCAAACCCAATGTGTGCCCAGGCTCCTCATGTCATCCAGGTTTATGATGCAGGGTGAATGGTGCAGGGGTTTGGCCTCGTTGCGTGAGAAGATGCCCTTGAGGGGATGCCGAGATATGCGCACCAATTCAACAGGTCAAAGTTGGAAAGCGGAATATCCTTGAGCTTCATTTTTTTGCCCCGCCCCATCATTGGGCGTTCCCAATCGTCCCATTGTCCCCAAACTGGCGGAGGGCGCATTTGCATGCCGCTCCCCTGTGTGGATGGCGCAGGAAGGCGGGGAGGAGCAGAACGTCTCGACCGCGACGGGCCCAAACGAGTCCCCTTTCCCAACATTTTTTGGACAAGGTTGATGGCGAGAGGGACGCCGATGGAAGCCAGCATGCCAAGAAACCCACCGTATTGCACGGCGCCGCCACTGCGGACAGCACCCTTTCCAATAAGATGTTGTTCCAGAGCCTGTTTCTGGGCGGGGGACAGCATCTGCACGAGTTTGTACAACTGCACCTCTTGGGGGCCGAAGCCGCTTCCGAATATCTTTTTCAAAGCCTTTTCCGCGCCGAAGTTGAGACCGGCCATTCCCAAAGCCTTGGCCGCGGGAACGAGCAAAGGCCGCGCCAGACTGAGCGCTGTGGAAAGGAGATTGCCGCCGCTCTGCATTGTTTTCATCATTTGTGTCTTGCTTATCGTAACATCCGCACCATGGCCGGCGCTGGCGGCCTTTCTCGGTCGGTTTATTTGCGTGGCGGTCAACAAAAGATCGTTGCCCTTTCCAATCTGTTCTGGGCCGATGCGCAGAGTAACAGCAGGCCTTGCTTTCGCTGCTTTTGCGAGTTTGTCCCTCTGATTGTCTCTCAGAGCGAGCTTGAACGGGTGATACACCGTCGGCAACTTATATCAAAGAACAAAACGTTCCAGAGCGAGTCGCTCGAAAAGCAAATTCCTGCTTCAAGGCAGGAGTTCAAACAACAACCAACTCGTTGCCTATTTGTTTTTTCCTCATTCAGAACGGCTGCGTACAGTCGGTAATCTGCCGAGGCTTCCTGGTTCAAGCTGTAATGCAAAACCAGCTTTATCTCATCTCCAGTCATGCTCTCAGTCGTCGGCCGGAGATCGAAATAGACGATGGGGTAAAGCGTCGAGAAGGTGTCCTCATTCAGCTGGGTCCCGGTGTTGACATGAGTTGTAGCTGTAGTCGATCAGGACCGGCGTATCCGGATTTGGCCTTCCCCATTATACTTAGGATAAAGGGTCGAGCCGTACTGAAGGCGGCAAGTTGCGAGTTTCGCTCCTCCTCCTCCTCCATCGAGATCGAAGGTGTGGAAGACGTACGGGTTCGTTGTGGCGGCATTCAGGTTTTCCACCTTTTCTATGAAAATGAACACATGCTTTGCGTTTCTGACCCCCGGGCTTATCAACCATTGCCGCCCCTTATTCCGTCGGTCGGCGCCGGGCACCAGCGTCTTCTTCATTTAGCGCCATTGGGTGGGTTTCAGAAAGTTTGATTCACAATCTTCTGTCCCTCAGGCGCAAACATCAACTTCGGCACCCAGAGCTCGAACAGTTTAACGACAATCCGGTGGATGGCGGCGTCGGCGCCCCCGAAAAACATCTCACCGTCGTCCTGATGCCTTACGTCCAACTGCAGCTGCATCGGGGAAGGAGTTTGTCTGACAACTGCCCAAAGAAGGAATAGCTTTTGAGAGGGATTATCGTTTTGACCGTCTTTTGTGGGTCTCCCTGCGAAAGAAGCGCGCGTGCCCTGATCCCGAGGTTGGTTGCGGCGGCACCTGTTACGGTTGTGTTGTAGTTGTCGAGATACCAAAACTCATCTTTTGCCACACTTCGGGCATAGTCGTCGGAGAATTCCAACAGGTTTTTGATTAAAACAACTTTGTGGACGCCGTTGGCTTCGTAAAGGGATTTTCCCGCGGAGCTGACCTTCAAATCTCGAATGAGGGAGAAGGAGTCGTTGACTGGTGCCGACGCCACGTCGGCGGCCACGAAATTTCCGTTCGCTTTGACCTGCAGCTCGTACTCCACCCGGAAATAAGCGTTGTACCAGTCAAGAGTGACGTCTCGGTCTTCTACATCGATAACCAACCCACCTTTGGTTTGTTCCTAACCGTTCCCGGCAACGTAAGCGGGCCGTTCAGTTGGGATTGGAGGTAGTCTACGTTGTTGAGCAAGCGGGGCGCTCCGAACATCGCTGTGTACACAACAAAAAAATTTTCTGTTCCAAAGCAGGTGTTTGAAAGCTGGTTTGCCAAAATTTGACTGAGTTGAACCATCGCATCCATTTTGGGGCGTTTTAGCAACAGTTGACGTATTTTCTTGCCGCTCCTCTCGGTCAATGCCTGGGCCCCTTTTCGGCCGCCCTTGTGGCTGCTTGCGTTGCGGCCTCGAATGAAATATTTGAAATAACATCCATGCTGCATGGGTAACAGTCCTTCAATTCACCTTAATGACGTGGCTTATCGTTTTGTGACCGCCTAAACATCAAACCTTATCCTCGTTTTGATTTGTCTTCCAGACCTTACCATCACAGGTTTACCAGTGACCAGTTCCTCCGAGTCAAAATCTGCTGAATCAACATCACTATGATCGGAATCGCTTTCGTACTCCTCCACCTGGTTGAAATCAGCCTCGGACGCGAGCGTGAGTTGCGGAACAATGGTATTACTTACGTAACGTATTGCGCACCCTTCGTCAGCAACAGAGCGGTTTTCTAAGGAGACAGTGTTAACTTGGTCGGCTGGAAAATGCACCCTTGTAACAGCGTTAGGATTTTCTTTTGCATACACTGCCGGAGGAAGAGCTCTTTTTGTGATATTAGATTGGTATTTTACAGTTACAATGAATGCACATTTAATGGCTCATGAACCGGTGAAAACGTATCTATGAGAACGCCGTCGAACTACTAAGCATTTGGCCCGGGAGGAGGGGTACTCCTATAATGGTCTATATGGGGAGGCTGCACCCGAAAGGGGTACCTTATTTACGCTTCAGGTATATGAAAGGGTAGCGATTTCACAAGTCGAAGTATATGAAAGGATAGGGAAATCTGTCATTTAGGTATTTAAAAGGGCTTTATTAAAATATTTCGAACACACATACCTTATGGCTGTACTGTTCCAATAGAAGATATAGGAAAGGGGCACCATTTGTCAATGGGAGGTATACGAAATGGGTACCTTTTTTTGCCAACCATGGTATATAAGAGGGTAAGGGGTCGGACATTGGGGCGGAGCCTCCCGTATTAAATTTTTTTCGTGCCACCCCGCCCCCACCCCGGGCATTTGGCTCTAATTACGACAGAAATTACAAAATTCCAGAGTCCACCCCGACCACGTGCCAAACCTGTCAAACCTGCTAGCCTGCTGCGTCGACATAGCAAATGAAACACACATGCAGCCTATTTTATCGTTAATTTAATGAAACTACTTACCGTTTAGCTCGCTCTCCCCATCTGAAGCAAGCAAGACGGACAATTCCAGCTCCAGCTGCTGCTGAGTCGATATGTTGATATTTTCCGTTTTGCCACCAAGTTTTGCGAGGCGATTAGGTTTCAGGTCAAACGATCCTAACCTCCCCCGGTGGGGGAGGGGGCACTAAAAAAATTTTATACGGAGGGGCTCCGCCCCGAGGTCCGGCCCCTTACTCTTTTGTACACCATTTTTTACAGAAAAGGTACCCCTTTCGTATACCTTCCATTGACGAATGGTACCCCTTTCATATACCTTCCACTGGAACAGTACAGTCAAAAGGTATGTGTTCGAAATATTTTAATGATAGGCCCTTTTAAATACCTAAATGGCAGATTTCTCCTACCCTTTCATATACTTCGAGGCGTGAAATCCCTACCCTTTCATATACCTGAAGCGTGAAAAAGATTAACCTCCCCCCCCCCCCCCCCCCGAGCGCTAACCGAACTTCTTGGCCTTGTCGTTTAGTCCAAGAAAATTTGTATTTATTTTTTATTGTATTTATTTATTCCTTCAATCCCTAAATAATACATAATTGAATAGATATAGATTGAAAAGAAAACGAAAAAATAATTTTACATGATATATTTCTCTTACTTTTTATTAGATTTTATTATTGAAACGATTAATCTAATTCAGCCTTTAGCTGCGATTTTGATCAGAATAAACTATCTATCTATATCGGAGAGGAGAAGGGCACATCTAGATAAAGTAATGTTGTGCCCCTTAAAGTTACATATGACATTTTTTCTAAATGTCAAAAACGATCTGTGTTGTTCCTCGATTTTTATCCTCGCCTTGTATCTTTCAGTGGGTTTTTCTTCACCAGTGCGATAAAAACTAATAACAGCTTCGACTACGGCAATCGAATCGACATCGCAAAGTCGTCAAATCGGAGATGGTCTAAAAATAGTAACAGCTGTCAAAACGTCTGGTCAACTTGTGCTACGGACACCGTTCGGCGTTCGACAGACAATTTCAACACTTCCGGTTTGCTGAATAGTGAGAGTATCTGCTTTACTGGCTATACAGAGTCGTAAAATCAGAAAATTCAAGACACATAAGGCCTTCACACGAGACCTTAGACTTATTTTTATGGCCAGAATTTTTTTACGGTTAATATTTTTTACGGGTAACTGTTAATTTTTTTTCAATTTTTACGCCTAACGGCCAGATTTTGGATGTTTTACGGCTAACGACTAACTCCATTGAGACCCTCTATTTCAGACGTATTTCACGTACACAGTTGGCGTAAACACAATTAAAAGACAAAAAATAAGAGCTTTTGTTGATGGTCTTATCAGTTAAAGATGAAGAAGTAGCTTCTTCTATTCTAAAAAACACACCGAATTCAAGACAAGAGCGCACAAATCATACCCTATTTCAGACCAAAATGGTCAAAATTGATACCCTATTTCAGACCAAAACGGATAATAATAATAATAATAATAATAATAATAATAATAATTTTTTTTATAAAAGAATCTTTATTACAAAAACCTCAATTAAAATCCTATTTACAATCAACCTGCTGTTACAAAAAAATCTAATTAAGTCATCAAAACACTATAAAGAAAATTAGAAGTTCAAAATTCTATAAAATTAAGAATTCCATTATGCAGAGATATTAAGATCATAACAATCGAATTAACTAATGACGGCTAAACCAGTGTCCATAAAAAGCCCTAAGTATAAAAGCATATAGACGCGTATTTCAGATATCCGCACTAGCGACATTTATTTTACAGTCCAATGATTGCTCCATCTTGCTACGAAACGGCGTTCGCGAACCTCTGACGCATACATGTACCGATCTTAAGAGTTCAAACGAGATCTGTGTCCTGAGCCAAGTGATTACAACATGATAAGGCTCGGTGTCTTTCTGAGCTATCTTGTCTGCGAGATGCTTTAAGAACCGCTGACACTCGTTTCCCATTCCGCCATTGGTTCCAAACACTAAAGGCGTAAACGAACCCATTTCTACATCTAACACCCGCTGCTGGTACTTGCGCTTCTTTTCTTCTTCTTGCTCTTTGAACACTTCTGATGTTGGCTTGCTCTGGTAACATTTGGAGTTGACGTGCGTAACTCTAACATCAAAAAATGCCGTAACTCCTCTTGCCCAGAAGCCTCCCGCTTTGATGTCCAACCTTGCCTCAGAACTTGTAACAGCGCTCCTCAAATGAAATCGCTCGTTGTCCAGGGGTTGAAGGCGTGGTTCGATTTCGACATTATTGCAGATCTTATCGATAAATGTCGTTAACAAGTTCCGTACACCGTCATGTCTCTGCGCTACAAACCCCCCTTTTTACAAGAGAGGGCGTGACTAACGGTGAATTTATCCCCACATATGCAATAACTTGGTAAATCGACTAAGGGCAAGTCATAACGCAAGCGTAGCGAGTCTCTGAACTCTTGCTTGTTGAGGGCTAAACCTTTATCCGCGAGAGGCATCGCATTCAGCCAAGAACTTGCGCCCTTGTCCCTCGATTGATTAACCAGACGCAGCAGGCCTGGGGAGAGGCTTGAATCAAAGCTGTCCATTTTCTCTTTGGCACTTGCTCTCTTAAGTGATTGTTGATGCCTCTTAAGCTCCTCCGTAGATCTTTCTCCTGGCACCATAATAGAACTCTGTGATGTAATAGAATCTACGTGCGCGGTGGTTATTAGTCTCGAGGCAGCAAACTGCTGCGGTGCCTCGGATTTCAGATCAGGAATGCCTAGACCCCTTGACCCGTTGCTAAGGTAGCAAGTCTGCGCACCTCGTTAGGGAGAGGCTCTGATTGACCGAACAGAGTTGGGAGTAGTGAATGTTCAATCACTTCCTGGATTGGATCGACATAAACTTCAAACGATTCAATCGTGCGCATGAAGTAGGTGAACTTCGACTTGTAGCCTTTTGTGAAAGCAATATACGCCGCATGGGGCTGGCTCTTCGCTATTTCAGAGAGACGTTCGATTTCCTCTTTCCATGCACGAACCTTCTCCTCACAATATTGATCTTTATATTCTTGCGACGCAATAACTGCTCCCAAATGGCGCTGACCTTCAGTCGTTATATTGACTTCCTCTCCAAACACCCTCTTTGCTTCCTCCTCGAGTTCCCTGGACTTCACAATAAGCCAGCTCTTTGTCCCATTCACCAGGTAACCAAACTTTATCCTTCCTTACTCAATTGCCTGTACCAGTTGTATAACTGCACTATACTCCCTCCTCCCGCTGAGTCGTCTGCAAGCCACACCTGTTTAACCAATGGGCAATGATCCCTCAAATTCTGTATCATTATGGATGTATTAAGTGCGTACCATGGCATCGCTAGCGGATCTCCTTGTGTGGTGCCTTCTCGAGAAAGCATTTCACCTCCCCCACAAATAAACAGTCTAGATGGGCTTCTATAGGTGTTAATAACATAGAGCGCCATTTCTTTGCACATGATCTGGATATTGTGTAAGGCCGCTGACCTATTCATTTGGTTAAAAGCATTACTAGCATCGATTAGCAATATTCCATCTGTTCCTTCTTCAACAAACACTTGACTCATTGCATGGATCGCAGCCTCCGCTCCTGCGTTATGACCAGCGCAAACTTGTAGGGGACCCGCCGCTTCTTTTATTTCCTCCTTTAAGAAACCGCTGACCGTTTTCCCCACTATTCTCCTTAGTACCTCTCCAACACCAATTGGTCTGATTCCCGGGTTCTTATCAAGCGGGATAAGCCTGCAGGACGTAAAGGCTTCAAGTAAGGATGGGTGGTACGATTTCCTTAGCAGATTTCTTGTGAACACGGCTAGCTCTTCTCTCAATATTTTGCCCTCGGTCTTGAAGTTCTTAGAGCACAGGATTCTCTTATACAGCTCTGCGTCCATTCCAGATGGTCCGGCTGAGCCCTTGGTTTTACTTGCCGAGTTGTAGATCAATTCTTCGTCTATGAGGTCATAAACATTTGGCGGAATATAATCAATTGGGCCATGTAACAAACTCTCCTCTGCGATATCAGCTGCCTGTGGGTGCTTGTCCTGTAGTCCTTGCACGACATCTGGCGATAGGTCGAGCAGACCGGACGAGCTCTCGTTATCTAGGAGTTTCATTGCAGCTGTCAATTTTCCTTGCAGAACCAGCTTTGAGAAGGCTTTGGATATGTCTTCAACCTTTCTAGGTTTCTTGGAATTCACGAATTTCCCTTGAAAGAACCTCACTTCTTTAAGCAGCACATCAATGTCCCCTTGTTTCCAGAGTGCTAATCGACGCTCTATTGCTTCACTATGCTCCTTGCTTTTGGAAGTAGCGGATGGTTTTTGCAAAATCAAAGTTGGGAGCACCATGAATGCTTTAAGAGCGACCGAGTTCAAGTCAGAGTCTGAATTAAATTGCTTAATCCAGAAGGTTAGTTCTTCAATGAAACTCTTCCCTGCGCGACCCGATGGAACATTGAATATATTCCTCCTGTAGTGGACGATTTCATCGTAGACATCGTTGACAGTATTACAGAAACATGCGTAACTAATACTGCCCCACGTTTTGTTCTTTGTTTCGGAGGGAAGCACATCATAATCAGGCAGATTTGGCTTGATTTGATTTTTGGTGTTTTGATCCTTGCAAGTAGCGGTCCGTCCCTGGGGAGCTCTTTGATCAGCAAAGTCGGAAGAAATATGCAAATTCGAACCTTCGACCACATTCACGTTTGATAAATTTTCACCTTCGCATTGGGCGGGTTCGAGAACCTCGGTTTGTGACAACATAGAGGCCCCAACCTCTTCTGTTTCGTCTAGAACAGTTGAAGAGTCGCCTCTAACACTTATTTGTGAGTTTTCATCCGTTATCGCTGCTGCGTGGTCGCGAAGATTCTGAGCTGATAACCCCAAGTTCACGTATCCCACGTCATCCCATAGATCTTTCAAAATGCGCATATATCCTTTCTTGCGTCCGTTCTGGTAACATGGCGGGTTGCTTGAGCTTTTTAAGCTTAAGGCTTTTTCCCTGCATTCAAGTAAATCTTGATTCATCTTGTCAGTCCATTTTAGCCTTCCTGGTTTTCCAGCGAGCGACCGACCTGCAGCCGCCGCCGCCGCCATAATAATAATAATAATAATAATAATGATGATTTATTAACAGATCCACTGGGTGGCTCTTCCCTGTTAAGTTACATTTAATGACAATTACAAAAATAAATCAAATTAAATTATTTACAAATTATACAATAAATACAGGATTAACGGAATACAATTACAGTAAAACTAACTAATCGCTTTGTACTCTGCTTCTTAAAAAATTCCTTGAGAGTCTTAAAAAGGTTCTGCAATCTTTACAGTTTCTAATAATTTCTGGTTGATTATTAAATAGCTTGGACGCATTATCTTGAAAAGTGCCGTTTTCGGTCGGGACCACTAATCTAATTGAATTGCTTGAGCGCAGTTCCTTAGGGCATTCCTGTTTTATTATTTTAAGATAATCTGGCCAAGTCTCAGCGTTATGCAAAGCTGTAAAGCATGATTTCAGGAGGTTCAGATCTCTTCTCTCATTGATTGGAAGCCATCTGATTTTAAGTACATCCCGAAAGTTCTTAACATAGTGACCAAGTACAAAACTTGCAGCAGCGAATTGAACCCGTTGCAAACGGCGAAGTAAGAATTGTGGTAGAGGGTAAAAGACCAGATCGGGGTAATCTAGTTTAGACAAAATCAATGTTTCTGCTAGCTGCTTTCTGAGCTCATATTTGGCGAGATATTTCAATTTTCTTAGTATTGATAGAGTGGCGTAGCATCCTGATACCGTGTGCTTGTGTGATCGTCCCACTTAAGGTGTTCATTGATGTGAACTCCAAGCAGTTTGCAGGATTAAATACGTTCTAGTTTATAACCGCTGATTGCGATGTTAGGATCATACTCGTCAAGGTGATGCACTCTGGACATTTGCGGGGTAGAGAGGATAAAAAATGATACCCTTTGGGGCCGCACATACCTATATAGCTCATATAAGGCAGTACCATCCCACCCCCCAGGCCTCAGATGCGCGAACCACGAGCACGAGGAAGACCTCTGCTTTGCGCGCTTGGAAACGGGCTATTATTTTCCTGAAGGAGGGAAGGTAGCCTCCTTCGCAGCCGTTGTTTGTGTCGGACCTATTCTCCCTCCCCACCAACGTCTGCTGAGCCGAGCTTCCTTTCTCGCGGACAAATGGAGATTTGACAAAACTGATCCCCACTGTTTTGTTGCTCTGTCAAAAGTCATACAGTATTTCTGTTGATTAACTGCAAATTAAAGACAAATTTCGTTCCCAAGTGTCGATTATTATACATGGGTTGTCCGCTTACGAGAGAGTGTAAACTAAAGAAAAATCCAAGTTTTCATTTTCAAAAATGTCCGCGTCCGCTTACGAGAGAGTGTCCTCTTACGGGAATCACAGGGAGCAGAGGAGTCCTATTTGACCGTATTTCCACTTAAATTCATCGTACAATCGTAGCGCGAATCGATCTTGACGGATTTGAATCAATGTATCATACAAGCGATCGTGTTATGCTGCTGTCACGCTGCTGTTGAAAGCACAACCGTGACAATGGCCGTCGCCCTTCGGGCGATGATTCCGGAAAGCGAAGCTTTCCGGACGAGGCACGAAGTCACCACTAGTGATAAGCCCACAGTCATTACTGTTTGCGGATAAGGTTGACAGCACCATCGTTTGTTTGTTGTCTGATCACGTACGTGCCGAGGTTAACCAAGAAGATCAATTTGCGCTGCAACAGTACAGCGAATTTAACTGAAAATACGGTCAAATAGGACTCAATCTCTGCTCCCTGTGCGGGAATGTGTAAATACAGAGTTTGACTGGGAGGTAAAAAGGGGAATTGAAACAGCGCTGTCCGCTTACCACAGGGCACCCAGACAATCTGTTTGTGTGACCCTTTGTTATGTATGGGATTTACCGTAAGTTTCATGCTCTAGCGACGAATCGCTAAACATACGTATTGAACAACGCTAAATAAAAGTTAAATTGTCTTACCTGTGGTGTACTGTCGTCCTTTTGCCTCGATAGTGATATTTTAAGCGATTTCGTCGGGTTTTGTCTTGGCCGCCGACTGTGCCTCATAAGAAACGAAAAGGGTGGAAAGACCTTTGAACGGCTCCAGCACCGAGCCAGCGCCGAGGCGATTTTTCCCCAGAAAATCCACGCAACATAAAGGCCGAAACATTCACGCTTCTTCCCGTGCCTTTCGATCGAAAATCCACCCAAGCGGTCAAGAGCTAGCCCTCGAAGAAAATCAAAATCAAGTGATCGAAATGCGTAGCAAGATCTTCGTGTGCCAGCTAGAAACCGTCCTGCTGATTGCCTGTTTCTGATTGGACACCGTTTAACAATAACCGATTCAAAATACGTACGGTGGTGGGGAAAAGCCCTGGGAACGAGGTTGAAATTTTAGCTTAAAATTTTGTCGGGAACTGGGGACGACTTTTCCACTAAGTGACGTCACGTTGTTTGCACGATACTCAGCTGTTAGCAAAGACACATGTGAATTACTTGGCTTGCTTAGCAGTGTTTGGAGACTTTGAACGCATTAAAATGTCTAGCGATACAGATACAAGTAATTCGTATGATCCTATGGAAAGTGGAGAAGAATGTTGAGAATCTTGCAAACAACTTGACGTCACAAAAGTCACGTGACAGAGGTTTTGGCCGCGCGCTGCTGTGACAAATTTTTTGGCAAAAATAGCGCGAATTTTTATCGAAAAAGAGGCATTTAACTTTTTTTTCGCCGATTTTTAACGCTCAAACCGTTATTTATACATGTCGAACTACCAGATTTCGTGTCATATACACTTTAATCAGTACTGACACTAAATAGAACAAAAATATATTTCTTTATTCTAAACAAGGTAAGCCATTATTGCTCATAAGTATACACTCAAAACATTATTACCGTAAAAGCTCTATTAAGGCCCCTGTCTCTATTATCCCCCCTCTCTAATTAGTCCCACCGTTTGGTGGTCAGTTTTTGTAATAAGCCCCCTCTCTATAATAAGCCCCCCTCCTCTTTGGGACATGAGATTTTGTAATTAGTCCCTCCTATTCCTCTTACGAAATCCACTTTATGACGCCCAGTTGGTTTGTGTTTAAACAATTATACGCTCAGTCACATAATACTGTTTTCTGCACAAAATTTTGTTTGCTGTATTAAACAATAAAGTTTCACTGCATTTGTTTAAGCTGGGTACAAAAACTATTTAAAGACGAAAACGAAGGGTTTAAGATTTGAAATAAGCCCCCCTCTCTAATAGCCCCCCCCCCCACCCCATACCCCGTCAATGAGCAATGAGTCCTGAAATTAAATAAGTCCCCGGGGGCTTAATAGACCTTTTACACCTGAGAGAGCACCCTGTATAAATATTGTTATAAATAAATTAATTACGGTATACATACATTTGTAATTCACCTAAATAATGCAATGTGCCTTGAGAATTGTAATAAGACAATTAAGATTTCAAAATAAAGAGAATGATATATATACTATGCAACAGTTCGGTTTAACACGTGCACGACTTAACCAATGCGTGCAGCAAGTCTATATATGGCTTCTTCCGTTTCTGCTTTATATTTGAAGTGTCAAGTTCGTAGTGCTTGCAGATGTCCTGTAACATTGCTATCGAGAACTTTGAAAGCTTTGATGTGGTGGCCATTTCGCAGATGTTATAGGATTCATATGTGATTGGGTGTTTGATTGAGATATCATTAATTACCTCTTGACGCATCTCCTCAAGGTCCTTCTCGGCCATGGCAGACAGCAAGTCGTCATGGTCATCATCATCAGCGAGGTTTGAGGTTGATGAAACCTGTATGGATTTCTTGGCAGCCAGACGGGAAAAGAAGCTAGTAATCTGCAGTGATGTCAGGTATTCATCAGACTGGAAGAGAAACGATCCATCAGCATTGCGTGCTTTTCTCATTGACTTTGACACTTCGCTGCCATCTGCTTTTTGCCCTGTTTTCTCACCCAAAAGAAAGAGGTTGATGAGGTAATTCTTTTGCTTTTCACTTAATCGTCGTCCGCTTGTAGTAGTATGCTTAAGCGCCCATCCCGTTTTTGCAAGGGGCACATCCGCTGATTCTTCAGAAATGATCGCTTCAACATGTTGTTCGATGGATGCAGCCCCACTTTCTATATTTTCAGCATAGCGTAGCATTGCCTTGTCAAGTAAGGACTCTCTCTCAAGGGTGTACTTGTGTCTGTCTCCATCTAGATGCTTGTGAAGGGATGAGAACCTTTGGAAGGTTTTCACACATCCATCTTCATGGCAAGTGAAAAGCGTATCATCGTCTGTTTCACTGCTGTCCTCAGGGGACGAGGTTGTCCTGTCGTTGCGTTAAGTGACATGGCGTTGCCTTGGCTTGACTTCAGAGAACCAGAGATCAGTACTGGGGATATCGCTTGTCTTGTTAAGAGTTGGCAGCTCAGTCATTTCTTTAAGAGGAAAGTTGCTATAAGGAACATCTTTACCATCTCCAACGTCATAAGCTCTCCAAACCTTCATCTCCTCTGCCTTGAACTGGATGTCATTGATAAGGCTGACACCTTCCCATTTTGGAAAATGCTCAGTTTTCGGAATGGTTAGGGGACCACAGAGTATAGTAGCAACACCACGTACACCACCATTGGACTCCATTGCTAATTTCATGTCTTTTGCATTTGAGATGTCATGACCAGAGTTGAGGTTTGATCGCATGTGGTTCTTTATAGTAGCAGCTTTACGATCACATGGTCCTTTCCCACCTTGGGGATCTGAGAAATCCATTCGTATGCTTATATTGTGCTTTACGGAGAATTGTCGCACTCCAAGGATGGTGGCAGCGCTGTGATAGCATCCTGCATTGTCCTGTCTTAAGCTCACCGATTTCAACTCAGGCATTGCACTCTTCAGCTTTTCGATGACATCATCGATGACGGCCAACACAAACAGGCTGTCTTGGTTACTCTTCTGAAACACATGGACAAGAGTCAGGGTCTGCAGGGTGTTGCCAGCAAGCTTCCTTATTGCCACACTAACATGCCATGAGAGACCTCGCTCGCCAAACCAGTCTGCCTGCCTCTCTCTGTATTTTCTTGGGATGAATTTCATTGCCCAGTCTAGGACAACTAGTACAGAGCTGTCATCTAAGGCGTTCAGGATGTCAAGGCGGGCCTCATCTTGGTTGATGGAACGTAATATGTGTGCCTTCCAAGCCCCGATGTTCTTCTTGGACTGCGCCACCACGAACTTCATTTCTTCTTTGTCTTCGTGAGGAATCCTAGCCTTTTCTAGTTGGAACTCTACCTCTTGAATAACAATCGGAGACAGGCTGCATCTATCACAAACTAGATCATGCTGATGATTACATTTGGTGGTAAAATCAGGGTCCTCAGCTAGACTAAGGGCATAACTCCTGCAATGGTCTGGGACACGTGAGCCTGACGATACATGGACCTGAAATGAGACACAAACATCACATAATCACGCCAGATAAAGATTTCATGTGCTAAGACTCACTCATTTGGACGACAACACACTTCGACATTTTTTGCAGTATCTCGAGTAGGAAAAAGAACATAATCTAAATCATGTCAATATGAACGTCGTGTCCTTCTATGGACACCACGTTGATAGTTGCTTATCGTTTACATAATAAGCAAACTGGAGTGTAAAAGCGCGCATTACTTGAAAAGGGCGCTCACTAATGCGAACTCGTCAAAACATCTTCTAATCATTATCACCACAAGGCTTCTTGTCAGGTAGTTATAGAAAATACTTTGAAAGATCACTGACCTTATAATCGCCTTTCAAGTAACGCTTTGCCAGTTTCAGCTTTCTAATTTGTTCCCTTGACCATGACAGACCAAGTTCATAGACGTCGCCTAGCTTATCCACAACTGCAATCATGTCGTCAAATGCTGAGAAGTAGTCTAGGCCCTGCAGTGAGGTGCGGATGGAGGCAGGACAAACATCTAGTATCCTGCAAAGACTACTGCGGCTCAAAGGTGAACTGAATCCTGTCTCCATACAGTAACTCTGATACTGCTTCACAATCTGTTCTGGGATGGAGGTTCGAAGGACGTTTGGGATCTTTATTTCAGTGGTAGAGAGCTTCAAGGTTTTCTCTCCGAACGGCAGGTCTTGTACTACTCTTGCACTCGTAATGAATGCCAAGAAATGGTCGAGCTTATCCATAGGTACTTTTATTCTGGCATGCTTTTGGAGAGGAAGTTCAGCGCCTCTGACATGGAGCAACAGGTGATGTCTTGCAATGCTGTATCTATAGCGAGTTATATCTGGAATCCACTTTTGAATGGTTTTGAAGCTGACCTTATCAGCAAAGATGGAAAGAATTTGCCTGCGGCTGTTCCAGTGACTGGCATTCTCGTAACATTCTGCTAAGGCTTCTAACAGCGAACAATCCATGTCCTCATCGTCATCCAATTGGCTTTCTTTTATGGCTCTTAATAGCATCTCAGAATTATTCGGCGCAATTTCCTCGAGGGTGGCGACAACAACCTGCCTTGCTTTCCTCAAATAGTGCCTCTTGGTCCGTTCTGCAGCTTTATCCCATGACGTCTTCATTGAGGTTCGCACTGGACTGATATCTCTGGCAGCAAGAAAGCAATTGAGCTTATCCTTGGGAGTAGATGGTTCTTGAGCGCCCTCCTGAGATTGGCTGGTTATTGACAGGTCGGACGCTCATTGGGGTATCTGGCATACGCTGATATTGTGGGGTTTTGAAGGAAACTTCAGGAGAGTCGTCCTGAAATATAACGTTTGAATTGTTAGTATGTCAAATTAATAATGCACCACAGGGGGGTGGGGGTACTCCCTTATATGCGCTATATAGGTATGTACGGCCCCAAAGAGTATGGTTTTGTAGCAGTTTTGGTCTGAAATAGGGTATCGATTTTGACCATTTTGATCTGAAATACGGTATGGTTTGTGCACTCTAGTCTTGAATTAAGTATGCTACTTCTTCATCATTAGGCCATAACACAATCAACAAAAGCCCTTCTCAAATTATGTTTACGCCAACCGTGTACGTGAAATAGGTCTGAAATAAGGTATCAAATTTTTGATCAGGTCTGAAATAGGGTAGGGAAAATCGCAGATTTTACTCTGAAATAGGGTAAGGGTTTCAGGAAGCAGGTCGCACACCCCCACCCAATTTTTCTGAGAGTACCCCCCGGAAAATTACCCTATTTATCTGATCTCAGCACAGTCGGCTCAACTCGTTATTTTAAAAAAATATGACTTTTATTTTGTGTGTGGAATTCTAACGAAATAAACCGTGTGCTTTGGGAATCCTGCGGTTATGGAATTCCTGTGCTGTAATGTACGTATGTAGAAGGTAAACTTAGTGTACCACGAAAGCACAGGAAGCCAGAAAATAAGGAGTTGAACCTCCGTGATCTCAGAAACGTATTTTCTCAACAGTAAATATTGGGAGCATAACATACATGCAATGTCGTTGTCTTTAACTGCACTTCCAACTCATCAACTTCTGTTGTGGGACTGGTGGGTGTATAAAGCGTCTTCATTTTATCTCGGGATGATCTGCATATTCCTGGTAACGCAACACACGTTACAGAATAAGAATAGAACGACGCCTTGATGATGCATAACGAAACTGTAAAAAAAATTATATACCATAGTTTGAATGACCACCTTACCAGATCCAGCTTGAATAAACACACCAGTCTTTCGTAGTATCATCTCTGAATCTTGTTTCCCTATTCCCCTGTCTCCTTGTGGCCAGGTTTTACAACAGCCTTTTCCGTGGTTAGACAAAGCAGTTGGTATTCTGCATCTGGTGGCTCCTCTCGTCCATCCTTCACCCAGCTTCCCACGATGACGCGGACATATGGTCATCCTTTCAAAAGAATCTGATATTTTGAAAACTGCCGCGCGACACAATATCAGGTCAATTTCGTTTTCTGGTCCAGTAAACAAATATGATGCCAGATGATTTGCAATATCTTTTGAACATGACGATAGAGGAACAACCTGGACTTCCTTTCTTCTATCTCTACCGTCAAAACCACAGACCCCTCCTGTTATTGCCTTGAACGAGCAGCAAACTTCCATCATCATAAAGATCAGCTGTACAACTGATACCTGGTACCCAGAAATGCATACGACACCACGTCTAGCAAGGTGACAGAATGCATGTCATTGTTTTGGAAATGAGACAAAATGTCTGCAGGGATTACCTCGCTGGTTTATTAAATTACCAGGCTACAAAACTCACTTGGTTTAGCGAATCGATCCTCTCCCGCTAGCAAAATTGTATATTTCACTGCACTAACATAATTGTCAATTGCTTTAAAACCTGGAAAAATAGCCATATATTTGATACTCTTGTTTATTTTCCTAATTTGTTGGAATTATCTTATCTCAATCTGTGACTACTAATTTAGCGAGTGATAAAAAAAAAAAAAAAAAAAAAAAGCAATTTGCGCAAGTCACGCACACTCTCCAACATCTGCAGTGCCGATTAATTAGGACTGTTAGAGGTCCTTTAAATCCAATGAAAAATACAAACTAAAACCTACAAACTAAAATTAAATAGTTAATCAATTGCAAAAAGAGCAAATAAGATTTTTTGTCAATGATTAAGGGAATTTCAACCTGTCAGTCAAAATGCTACGTTGTTGGGTGTCCTGTGGTGGTTGTGTTAACATGTGTTCCCATATCGACTTGCGATTGATTCGGAAGTTTATCCAGCCCAGAAGATCCACAAATATTCCATTTTGAAATCAAAACAGGTATGGATTACTTAAAAATGGAATTATGTTTCTTTCTATATGTCGTTTAAAGCGTTGTTATTAATTTACAAGTCAAAACAAGCACGGGTATTGTCTTGCTGTGTTTTGACCCCAAAGGTCAAATGAATACAATTTCACCACACTTCAAGAGCCTGAAGCGTCACGCACGAACATTTGCCCAAAGTTTTCCTTACATCAGTCTAAAAACCTTTATTTCAACATTGGATAACCTGCGTTTCGTAGTGTTTAATGATATAGCACATTCGCTATGACACTTTTTGTAAGACACACTTTTACTGACACAAAATATAGTCTCCGAGAACAAAATTATCTGAAAACTGTAGAATAGCTTGATTGCCCCAAAACGTGGTTAAACAATAGCCAAAGGCTTGTTTAATGAGAATTAGGAGTTATTTTTCATCGGAGGCGTTTCAATTATTTTACACAAGACCACTAAAGTGGAGCCAAAAGTCACCAGTCTGAGCGGCATATTCGGCGGTGTTCGGTAATTTGCATTTTTTATCCAAAATAAAACGAGATTTACCCAAACCAACTACCGTATATCATGGTTCTCAGAAGACATTACCCTTTCTAACTTGAAAGTATGAGCGAAATCGATGTTTCAAGGTTTGCCACTGATTTTGAATTTTGTTTGATTTTTACGGACATTGACTCTTAAAATATCACTATCGAGGCAAAAGGACGACAGTACACCACAGGTAAGACAATTTAACTTCTATTTAGCGTTGTTCAATACATATAGTTAGCGATTCGTCGCTAGAGCACGAAACATAGGGTAAATCCCATACATTTACCATAAAATAACAAAAATAACAAAGGGTCACACAAACAGATTGTCTGGGTATCCTGTGCGCTTTAGCAGATTTTTCATTCTCCCCTCCCCCGCTACACACACCCCGCCCCCACACCCCCCATCCCCCTTACCTAGGGCTCTGGGAGCGAAAATGGGCGAACCCTTGTTTCCAGTCGCTCACGTTTGACCGTTAGGTGCGCCGATAAACAAGAGCTTTGTTCGCTCGAAGTCCTTGATTTTCGCTCGAGACTTTCCCGAGACTTCGAAGGAAGCATTCTTCTGTAAGTGGAAAACTTTATATCCATGTGAATTGATAATTAAAGAAGAGCTCCTGTTTCCGACTTGGACGGCAGACAATATTGAAGGTGAGCATTCCATTGAATAAATGGAATGGAATTGAAGCAGAACGTTCGAGGCAGTAGTGCTTGTAGCATAAATTAACCTTAAGCTTATATTGTAGCCTGAATGTAACACAGTTTATAAACTTGATATAAATATTAAGTTTCAATCTGTTCCCACATAAAGCGGTATTTGCTGCTAGGAAATATCACTTGTGTCTCAGATGTCGTTGTTAGCTAAAGCGTTGGTCGAAAATGGGTCTTCTACATGTAATATTAAAGTTATTAAGCTAACGTTTAAGTGTTAAGCTTAACTTCTTCAATGGTTTGCTTACGGTTGAAGTCCGTTAAAAAAGACTCGAGGAGCTCCCACAAGCGAACCTTCTTTGTATATGTGCGGTAAGAGTTACACTGTACATGTAAATTAAAGATGTCTACCCTGGCGGTGACTTCAATCATGTATTTGTCCATTTGATTGATCCCCACCCCACCCCTGCAAAACTGTTCACAAAGGTGGGACAACTAACTGTGCCAAGGATGGTGTCTCACATTTAACTGTTTTGTCTTGAGATTTAGTTGGTTTGTGTGTATGTTTTGAACTTGTAAGTAAATATTTATAAGAAAAACAACACATAAAGCGGTTATAAACATGGTGAAGCAATGCATTTTATGAAATTTGACTTGACGTTTCGTATGTGGCAACATACATTTTCAAAAGTAACCGTTATAACTTGAAAAACTGTTTATATTTAAACGAAATTGCAAGTGATCTGGGTAAGACTAAAAATAGAAGTGACATACTAATAAAGTGACCGCTTGTCACTGGTAAGATTAGCATTTAAAGTCGGGTTCATTTTTTGTATAAACAAGGTTTCATTTATCTTGCAATGGTAATCAATTTTTCCTGACGCAAGGATTTCGAAATGATCCCATTTTATATTATGACCAGTAGTCATAATATGATCAGCAATAGCTGGTGTGTGTTCCTGTTTGGAGAGCGCTTTGAAATGTTCAGTTTTTCTATTCTGTAGTTGTCGCTTAGTTTTGGCGATGTACAAATCATAGCGGTCCCAACAACTCGCCTTGTAAACAACCCTTGACCTTTGGGAACGATTCAAGCGATATTTGTAGGGAAAGAAGGATTTGATACACCGACTGCTGACAAAAATAACCTTGAGATTGATGATAGAATAAAATTTATAAACACAAGATTTAAGGCGTTTTGCGATCTGGTTGCTCTTTAAACCTATTAAATAAGGTAACAATATGAACAAATCTTTCTTTGGAATGATACAGATGGGGATGTTCGGCCTGTTTTTCATTAGAACATCGTTCATATTAAAATTGATTATTCCTAGAGGGAACCCATTTTGAAGAAGATGGTTTTGTAAATCCTTGAGAGTGGATTGAAGCACTGAAGTCAAGTCAAATTTCATAAAATTCATTGCTTCACCATGTTTATAACTGCTTTATGTGTTGTTTTTCTTATAAAACTTCGATGGCCGAAGGACAAGAGTCTCTAAAATGCCATTTAGCTTCCTAATTGTAGTGCAAAATGTCCACAACAAGTTTACTGACTGTAAATATATGGCAATCATATGTTTGAAAGGATGAAGATGTGAGTTAATTGCTCACATCTTCAAAACATTTATTAGTAAGTTCTATCAGAACCAACCCTCACAGGATGATTAATTTTTTAAATTTTTGGAAATTTGTCAGCAAGAACAAATACAAATACAACAGTCATTGTGATAGTTTAACACTACAATACAACATTTCATTGCTAGTTTATCTCAGTTGAAGATTTAATCGCCACTTCACATGATTCTCCCATAAGATACTTTGTTTGTCCTCCAAAAGCTTGCATAAGCATTATTTTCAATTTCTCATGAGACCATTGTTAGTCCCAAGAGCAAAGGGAAACAAAATGCTAAATGATTTTTTTTTTTTTGGGGGGGGGGGGGGGGGGGGCAGTGTACATGCATTATAAGAGATGTGGAAGTGGTGAAAAATACTGCTGGGTGTGAAAAGAATGAAATATTTTCATGAACTACAAACACCACTGTTTTGCCTTCTGTATTTGCCTTTAACATTACTGTGAAAAAACTTTCAACTAACAGTGTACAGGGTGCTCTAGCAGTGCCCAGTGGCCCTGGTGACTTACCTTTGCCTTAGTTTTTGCCCAAAATTGCTATGCAGGGCACCCTAAATGTCTAAGGTGTAGTGTTTAATGGGCTCCTAAAAATTTTCTTAGAGTACAGCCTTGACTTAATTTGTCCATTTACTTGGACAAAAATTATGTTTGAGCATACAGTGTAATAGTTGGCAATAATTACCCTACCTTAGTTTTCAAGTATAAATTCCTCTGTGTGTGAGTCAATGAATTCTTGCCATTTTCGTGGGTAGGTTGGAAAAGGGAGGATTGATATCAAGGGGGAGGTTCAAAGTCCAACATCCAAAGGAGGGAGTTACAGAATTGTACATGTGTGGTTAATGTACTGGCATTACAAACCAGTAGTACAGCATTCTTGTAAAGCAGGAATTTTTCCTTTCATTTTGGTAGAAGTCAAAGCTAGAATATGTATCAAGTACATCTGTAGATTACTATCCATAGGTGGATATTTTTGGCTTTATAATTCCCTGGAGGATTAACCAGAGAGTAGAGTAGAGTATTAGCCTTCCATTATATCACACAAGTTCTCTGGTACATGTATGTGATTTAAAAACATTGATGCTCATCAGTATTACTCCTGTAAGTGAAATAAATTATTGGTAATTTCATTATAGAGCTGGACATTACTGGACAAACACAAGGATAGGATTGAATATGGAAGTACTTGGAATAGTGACCACAAACAAGGAACAAGATTTTTTATATGAAGAAGGGCTACCCTATTATGGGTGGATGTACTTTGGTGAGTGACACATAGAGGGTATGATCAATCTTGAACAGGTGAAGCAAGAAGTCACTACAAACATATTATTTTGGAGAGAACTTTTGAATGTATTGTGTTGTGAGGGCTTACAAGGCAGATGTGAAAGGCATAAATTCCAAGCTGTACAATGTACTGTACAGGCTAGTGTAACTTCTTTCCACAAATCCTGTAGGTTTGCAGAAAGGGACAAAAAATGGTATCCCTGTGATGACTCTTCGATTTATTTATTGTTTGCCATGAAATTATTATTATTATTAACATGGAATAATAAGAGCACAGAGCAAGAACAGTTGTTACAGGTGCCAGATTTCATATTATATCCGGCTTCAAACTTAATTACAGCCCTGAGGTCCACTTACGTAACATGCAAATGTTTTTTTTGTACCTCAGAATACTACATGTATCATAATGCACATTTATGTATGCATATATGTATGTACGTACGTATGTATGTATGTATGTATGTATGTATGTATGTATGTATGTATGTATGGATATTATTATTAAAACATGCTTGAATATGCGAGTGATCATTGCAGCTATGAACACTACATCTGTACTTAAGTAATAGTGAAAATGAAGCCTGAAAAAAAAAATCAGGCTTGTACAGGAGTCAAACCAATGACCTCAGTCTACGATGCCGGTGCAGTGCTCTAACAAGCCAGCTGCGACCGTTAATTTCATTCATTCATATTAATTGAAAACATGCTTACCCACAAATATAATTTCCAGTGCATAGGAATTGTCATGTTTGGAATTGGCCTTGGAGAGCGGATTTCTCAGCAGAACCTTGTTGCAGTTTCGTCTGTGCCAGTCCTGAATGCCCCTAATGTTCTTCTTGTGGCTGGAATATTAAGTATTGTGGCTGGAGGTTTCTTTATCATTGTGACAAAGTGCACAAACATGACCAGATTGATAGCTAAAGTGAAGATGCACTCTTTGATAGTAAGTTCAATCTGTGAAACTTGGATAAGAGTCCAATTACTGGAATTTTAGACCCATTGTGGAGGGGGGGCGTGGTGGTGGTGGTGGTGGTGGTGGAGCTAAATATATTTCTTTCAAGCACATTAGCTGGGTTTGGGGAATGGGGTGGTGTAGGCTTAACAGAGACGGGTGGCTTGTTTGATTTAGTGAAATGTGGCACTACACATACTGGCTGCAAAGAAAGAGAAGGAATCATAATAGAGATACACTACTTTACCTCCTATTTTGGACAAAGGCATTGGCTGTCTGACATAGGGACTTGCATGGTATTGTACATTTTGTGCAAGACCAAGGACAAAATTAATATTGTATTTACAATAATTATTAGTATGTTCCGAACTTCCAGCACAATGACAAACCATCCTTTGATCAGTGCGCATGAAGTGTTACATTTGTGCTTAATTTAAAGACTGTCCATGATTGCAATTTGGTTGTGAAGGCAAACAACAACAACAACAACAACAACAACTTTATTAATTTTATACCTAAAAAAGGCAGGAGGGGGAAGGGGCTGAAAAGAGAAGGGGGCTTTAAGACTTTTTTCCCTTTTAAAAGGGGGGGGGGGGGCTTATTTGAGAATGGGGGTTAGTAGACGGTTTGCAATTAAACAGAGTCCTAACTCTTCACATCTTGCTGGATAAGATGGATAAGAGATGAACCTTAAGTCTTGTGTTTGGTCAAACTTGAAACACCCTACAGTGTTTGTGGCCAAAGGTGGTCAAAAGTTTGTTGTTGTTGTCGTCATCGTCGTCATCGTCATCATCATCATCATCATTATCATTTTTCCTTCAGGGATGTCATTAAGGGTGGAGGAAGGAGTTTCTCGCTCATTTGGAGTTACATGTGTAGATCCTCATCTACAGGTGTACTTTGTAGAGACACATCATCCTGACTTGACCACAACACCTGGAATCCCCAACCACTTTTTCCATTATTCTACACTTACTTCAAAACTTAGTGACAGCCCATAGCAGACTTCTTCTTGTACATGTACATGTTGGTTCAGCCTACATGTACCATAATGACTAACGACCCTACTTTCTTTTGTCTTGAAACTCAGTTTATTGGCATCCTGTCAATTGCTGCTCTTTTAACCTTTGTGGCTGCAATCCTTGGATTTGTCTTTGCAGGACAGGTATGTTTCTTGATATGCCATAGGTGCTGCTAAGACATATTATTTGGAAAGGAATGCGTACATGGGCCATATTGAACGAGATAGATGTTCCAGGCAAAAATAATTATATCAGTTGTTATTTCTGATTAGCAATAGTTCTGAGACAATAATTATTTGTTTCGTCCAGTTAGCAATATTTCTGTAGCAGTATATTTCATAAAGGAGTGTGTTTTGATTTCCTCTTTCACCTGTGCCTGGGCTTTTATGGTCCACACCTATTTTGTCTGTTCTCTCAACGACTTGTACATTTTGTTTTCAAAGTGTACTTCAGGGAATGGAAGGTTTGAGATAGCTTCAATCACTTTTTTTATGATAAAAGTGGTAACACCAATCACAACGCAGACAGCGCAATGAACCAATCAGAATGCAAAGCACTTACACGTGACCGACGCAAAGCGCGGGAAAATGCCCGCGCGAAAGTCGCGATTGGGTATAATGGTGTTTACACCTTATTGGTTGACAAAGTGGCGCGTGGTTTGCCAACCAATCAGCGAGCGAACTAACGCAAAACCAAAAGAAATGAGAACTGCTCGCGACATTCAACTCAAAACCGTGCTAAGTAAAGCTGAACAACAAATGTCATGTTTTTTGTCTTGTTTAGGCTTCAAACAAAATGGAGGATGATATGACGATGAGGCTTCAAGATTATGGTGTGACAGGCCGTTATAAGTCCCTGACCATCGTCGACAACATGCAATCAAACGTGCAGTGAATTCATTGATATATTTTTCATATATTTATGTAGCTGGGGTCCCGCTGAATGAATCTTATTCTCACTTATGTTTACGCATCTACATCTACATCTACATCTACGTATGGTAACTTACAAAATCTCAAGGACGTGAAGCATAAAGTTTAAGAAAAGTAAATGTTTACAGCCGCTTTGAAGGTGCCGATGCTTGGTTTAGGTTTATAAATTACTTCTGACGGCAGCTCGTTCCAGTCCTTAATTGTTCCAGGCCAAAAACTGAATTTTAACTCGCGTACTCAATTACTCGAAAATCCAGATGCCGTATTTCGCGGTTCTTTCGCTAATAGTCGAAAAATGGAACGGAAGGGTATTTAATTTCGCGTTTTCGTCATTTAGTTAATCTTTCAAAGGCCGGTAAAATCCAGTGAATTTACGAGGCGTTTTCAGGCTTTATTTTCACTACTGCTGAAGTAGAGTTCATAACTGCGATGATCATTCACATACTCGTTCTACCAATCACTGCCAGTGAACAAAAGACAATCTTCTCTAGAATTGGGATGAATACACGTACGGCAATGCTGACTCGAATAGCAGTTCAATTCTCGTAATACCAGTATACATTGAGTCGGTTTATATTTGATCAGATCAGTTGTCCTCGAATGTATTCTCGGGAAGAAGCTCTGTTGTTCCACTGAGGTGATGCCGACGTTTTTGCAGCCTTTCGGAACAGTCCAGCAACGGTATAGCCTAAGCAATTTAACTTACAATTTAGTATTAATTTTTTTCAATTTCAGGGCTCTCACATGCTTATTTTAGCGAGTGTTAAATTTTAATCGTGAACATTACATGTAGTAGGATTAAGGTAGCAAATAAGTAGCCTCTTTTCGGATGTTCCTTTTCAAGCCTGCTCAAGTTGAGTACAAAGCTGCAATGATCTGCCATCTTCAACTCAAAACTCTAGCTTATTATTTATCATAAAGCAAGTACTGAGTCTGTTTTTTTTTTCCCCACGAAACTTTATATTTCCTGGCACTGAGGCAAGGGAAACACCCCAGAAAACCCACGCTGAATTGATGCTAGCCACAAGCGATCGCTAACTGGCTGTTTTGTTCTTGACGCAGGAAAAATGTTGCGGGGTATTCAACTATGCTGATTGGCGGAACACTGTATACGCTGGCAACAGATATGATAAAGTCCCAGACAGTTGCTGTAAGGTACAAGAACATGCCTGCGGGTTTGAGTTTGAGATAAGCATAATTAACCGCGAGGTAAGATAAACTGCATTGTTTAGAGCGCTTTTCAATTGAGTGTCGTAAAACCAAAACCAAAGCAATTACTCTGACCAATCACAACAGAAGTAAGGAATACAATGAGCCAATCAGAATACGAAGCAATTACATGCAGCCGTCAAAAAGCGCGGGAAAATAGGCGCGTGCAAATCACGATTGGTTTTGGTTTCTTTTTGGTTTGCTTCTCATTGGCTGAGAAAGTAGCGCGAGTTTTCCTGGCCAATCACAGAGCGAAGCAATGCAAAACCAAAGCAAAACCATATATACTTTCGACACTCAATTGAAAACCGCTCTATCTGTACCAACATACAATGTACCCTAAGTATATAAAGCGCAATTTGTAGTTTGCGAGGCATTTATAAATATCGAGTTGTAAAAAGCTGTAGTAAAAAAAAGCGGTTCAGGAATTGATTTGCTATATACTGACTTACACAAAATCACGAAGTTCTAGAGAAGTTTTCTAATGAGTGTCTTAAAACCAAAACCAATGCAATTAATCCTGCCAATCACAACAGAGGCAATCAGCGCAATGAGCTATCAGAATTCAATCCAATTACATGGGGCCGACGCCAAGCGCGGGAAATGGCCGCCGTGAAAGTCGTGATTGGCCATGATTAGTATTATCTTGCTGGTTGAGAAAGTGGCGCGAATTTTGCTGACCAGTTACACATTTCACCAGAGAAAAACCAAGGCAAAAGGGAATTACTTCAACACTCAATATAATTAATTTTTATTAAACACCACTCTATGGAGAACTTATTCAAATGCATAATTTCTTGGATATAGTTTGACATGCTGTGCTATGAGATGAATGACTCATCAGAGACCTTTCACTGTAGCCAACTTGTCGAAAGAATTAACGCGTTTAAAATCCCGTCAGCACCAAAAAGGGGTTGTGTCAATTTTATTTTCAATTGAGTGCCGAAAGTAATTCGTGTGTTTTGCATTGCTTTGCTGTGTGATTGGTTGGCAAAACTTACGCCACATTCTCAACCAATGAGAACAAAATCAAACCAATCATGGCTTTCTCGCAAGTATTTCCCCGCGCTTGGCGTCAGCTTCATGTAATTGCTTCCATCTCTGATTGGTTCCTTGCGCTGTCTGCGCCTGCTGTGTTTGACCGCAGTTATCACTTTTGTTTTGGATTTACGACACTATTAATTTTAAAGCCGCTCTATCTCATAGGGATTCCCAATTGACTTACATGCCAATAAAAAATATCGTCGTTATTCTGATATACTTACGTTTCGTCCACGCCAAGGGAAGCATCTCAGATCTTTCAAGAAAGTAACGAAGGTTAAGTTCACGAGAGGGGACACACACTTACTGTACTAAATAAGTTTCTTTGTTAAATATTGCAATTTCTGAATTAACCGTTTTTATTGATTTTGAATTAGATTTGTGAAATGCTTTGCTCTTTTGTTAAATTTCTCATAGCAAACCCAGTACAACTGTATCCTTTCCACCCGTTTTCCTCAATTAAGGTTAAATCCCACGGAAACCGCTCTAGTGT
>JAEMWC010000036.1:145000-150000 GCA_016490735.1 Pachyseris speciosa
AGCTCATTAAACCTATTGTTTTGTTACGTTCTCGTTGCCGTTCCCGTCCTCGTTACTTAAGCTCCCTATTGCCCACTTACTCAACGGCAAGGATTGACCTTGACCTCACGTTGTAGACCGTATTGTCATACGGTGTGCACACGAACATCGTGAGTTGCATTGCACAAACCATAATCAAACGTTGGTTTTGGGCGTAACTGAAACTAATTCACGTCAGGTGAAACAGTTGACTTACGTATTTCTGTTTCTGCAGGTATTTCTGGCAGTGTTTGCTTTTTGCATAAGGAAGAAACATTTTACGTAGTGGTGAAAATCAACCCTGCTAATATGAAGAGAACACCAATAATCAATAGGTGCATAGCTATCAGGGACCAGCTTGAGGATTTGATTGTTCTAGTTTCTGCCTGCTATTCAAGACCGCTAAAGCTTCATAAGGATGTCATGCCACAGCGCACAGCGAGACTTCAGGAGAATTAATTTTTTAGTACGCGTGAAATCTCCCCCCCCCCCCCCCCCCTTCCCTCCCTTTTCCGGGTGTGTTGTGTGTGTGAAGGGAGGGGTGTGTGTGGAGGGGGGAGGGGGCTCGCAAAATGAATGAAAGCCTAAGAAGTAATCGGGTGATATTATAAAGACTAGTGATTTATCTTTTGGTAAGGCAAACTTGAGGAAAGAGAGAAAGAAAAAAGGGGTATGGAAATGAAGTATTTTGTTTAGAGCTAGAATCTGGAATTTTGAGAATCGGGCGGACATCCTCGCCCTCGACCCGACACAGCGAGATTTCCCAAATACAGCCCTCGGCGGTGGTTGAGACCAAAATAAAAAGAAGCAACTTGTTGCGGTACAGGGGCCCGTTTCTCGAAAGTCCCGGTAAGTCAACGGGGCCGAAACCATATTTTGAAATCAAAATGTTCGGACCTCTAACGAAGTCCATTTTGTTTCTTCAGCTGGTAACTTTACTGTATAATTTTCAAAACTTTTGAAACTCCCATTTGGAATGGAATACAAAACAGCTTAACAGTCCCTGTAATTACCGGGAGCTTCGAGGAAAGGGTCCTCAGATAAGAAAACTACTGCAAAGTCGATTTCGTTAGAATATTTGTCTTGGAGCTCGTGCGTCATCCTCTCCTTTCCAGAGTCAAGTGTAAAACCATCTTAACATATCACCGCTTCATCCAATCCATAGGTAACGAGAGTAAACGAAATGATCGCTGTTGAAGCTTCAACAAAATTAATTCTCTCAAGCACTACCATAGGAAATATTTTTAAATTATTAATTCTTCAAAGGGCGTGTTAAGTTCCCTTTGATATTAGACTTAGGGTAAAATTTTAAGAAAACCAATAATATTATTTGAAAGCTCCATTTAGGTCAGCTGTTTGAAATTGTCTGTACTCGAGTGGGTGCCTGTTAGAGGGGCCCTGGTGACTTGGCTATCTCATTGAAAAAGTAGAAAAATTACGGCACCTTTTTTTGTATCCTTTAAGCGAAGCATTGTCGCTCAAAGTGTTGGGTTTATATGCTCTAAAGTTGTAGAGATTTTCAGTTTTTTGACCCAAAATGTTAATTTGCAAACGTGCAAAAATTTTCGACAATTTACCGTTTTTAGTGGTTGAAAATCTTTTCAGGTAATGATACCGTGTCCCGCACACATTTTCAAAACAAAGTGTACACCGCTTCCAGTATATATTGTAATTCTGTATTGTTACTTGTTATAGTTTTTGGGGCACATTTCACTTTTGTTTTTAAATTTTTTTTTATTTTGTATTGTTTTGTTTTGGTTTTCTTTTCTTTTCTTTTTTTTTTTAGCTCGAAGTATCATTCGGGCCCATTCCCCGTTTGTGCGATTGAGTTTTTTCAATCTCACATACTTGACGTACTTAGCAACGCATAAACCTCCGCATAATTAGGACAAAATATGTCTTTAACGAAACCTAGGTAATTGTAATTGGGTATAATATAGGGAGCCAGCACACGGAAGCCGGCTAATAGATAAGCTCTTCAAGGAACGTAGGGACGGCACATTTTATTCTTGATGGCGGGGTGGGGAAATGAAATAAATCCCCCCCCCCCGACTCCCACCACCTAACAATTACTAAGCCATCTAATGTTAGACAAAATGGACATAAGCATAGACAGCAAACATCATCGCTAATGAAAGAAAATGGGCCAAAAAAAATAAAATTCTTTCCCTCTTCTTCCCTGTTGGTAAGTAAAATGGTCTGTCCCTAATGGTGTGCGTAGCTTCTTTGACTTCTTTTAATTTTGTATTATTTTATATCGGCTTTGGCAAACGGTTTGTCTTAGGAAGACGTTAAAATTGCCTTGGTTAATCCGCAGTGACAAGAACTTGTCTTGTCGCTGGAATAGAGTAGTTAACTGTATTTTATAGCCGTATGATCGTTGAGTTCAACTCTTAAGCAAGGTACGTTATCAGCAAAGGTGAATAAAATCACGGCTAAAGAACAGGGCATCGTCTCAATCTTTTTCAGTGTAGTTTTTGAGTTTGTTGAACCAGTGAAACAAGATAAAACTCTTGTTTTACAGTATTGAGACTGAAGAAGACAGAAAACATAAGATACTGCAGTGATGTATGGATTTAGGGGCAACCAGTTCAAACCCCAGAGCACCGGAGTTTTACGATATCTGATAAGATCTTGTATGCTGTGTACTTTAAGGCCATGGCAAACGAGGACACATTGTTGCGGACACAAATGTTTCCCTGTTTGTCTGCGCGCGCAACATTTGTTGCAGAAAAAATTGTATCCGAGAGACAGAAAATGTTCCTGATTTTTACAAGAAACATTTTGTGTCCGCAGCAAATGTTTCCCAGTTTGCGCAGCATGGAAACACAACATTTTGTTTTGTTTCCCGCTCGTTTGCGCACCCAAGAAACATGAGCAACAATGTGTCCGCAACAGTGTGTTCTCATTTGCCAGGGCCTTAACATCTGCCGCAGTCCAAATGATGGCGTCGTTGGGCACTGGCGTTGAGCTGTAGGTTGAGCTGTAGGTCTTGCCCGCTTCACCTCCACACATACAACTTGAAGTGGATATAGAAGTAAAGAGCCCACACACTAGTCACTTGACTGGGGAACATAGTTCTTGTAAGCTCGATATCCGCTGCTCACTCGGGTCCGGACCCGAGTGAGCGGCGGCGGAAATCTCGCCTATGTAGTTACCGTTGCGGTATGTCAGTGGTCTGTCTAAACATCTACGGGAGTTGGGTGGAGGCTAGTAGTAGTAATATCAAGGAGCAATGGGCTTACAACCTGTTTTTCTCTCTGAAAGCACCGTTGATTACGGGACTAATCAACATTGGAATGGCTGTCGACCATATATTCCTACCAGAAGTCGAAAGGACTCGGGAGGAGGAGTAACTTAGTTATTCCTCACGCTGGCTTAATAACTCCACTTGAAGTGTAATAACTTTATTTATGATTGAATAGTAGTGAAAATAAAGCCTGAAAAAAAAAATCAGGCTTGTACGGGATTCGAACCCACTACCTCTGCGATACCGGTGCAGCGCTCTACCGACTGACCTAACAAGCCACCTGGGGGCTGGTCGTCTTTAATCTTTAATCATGGTACTCCTAAAACAGTAATGACTATACCAGGAGAGCTAATTACAGGATAATAAATAATAAATTTAGATTTATTTACATGAAACGTAGGATAAAATAACATAATAGATAAAGTTTTAAAAACAAAATAATATAAATAATGTAATAATAAAATTAGTATCAACTAATCCGACCTAATAAACGAGAGAGCATTTGATTTAAATGTATCTAAATTATCAATATTTGTGGAGCTTAGGGGTATATTGTTCCATAAAGCTATTGTCCTCGGATAAAAAGAATATTTATAAATATCGTTATTCACTTTCACTTGTTTAAAAGGACGGCAGTTTGGAGCTCTTGATGGTCTTTCATTCGGTATGACATCAGGTGGAAGTGATATGCCAACATGACCCATATAGATTTTATAAAACATGGTGCCTTGTGAAAGAAGTCTTCGGTGATGGAGCGAGTCCCATCCAAGACTTTCAACCATTGGTGTAACGTGGCTATAACGCGAGTAGTCGTTGAAGACATATCGAGCGGCTCTTCGTTGGACAGATTCAATTTTGTTTATGTTCTGGTGCCTGTATGGATTCCATACACAGGACGCGTATTCGAGTTTAGGCCGTACAAGAGTACGATATGCCGTGTCTTTAACTTTATGGTTACAACCGCCCAGTACTCGGCGCAAAAGACCCAGAGTTGAGTTAGCATTTTTGCAAATGATGTCTACATGTTCATTCCAGCTTAAGTTGCCTGATATCGTAACACCGAGGTACGTTGTTGAGTTAACTTTGGAAGAAAAAAAATCCGGCTTGTACTGGATTCGAACCCACTACCTCTGCGATACCGGTGCAGCGCTCTACCGACTGAACTAACAAGCCACCTGGGAGTTTTGTTGGTTCGTTTCATATATTCATTCTCATAACTTTATTTATACTGGTAGAGGACCGGTCAGTCAATCAACAAAGGTTGAGAGACTGGCATCAATCGGTGACGAGTACAATAATTGCAAAAATATAGTCTAGTCAGGAGCCCAATAGCCGGTCTCTTGCTACCGATCTTGAAACGTTCCAGTTTCACCACTACCTTCCTATCATTCAGTCACCGGACGTCTTCGTCGTAAAGCACGTGCACGCGTCGCATCCGTTTCCTGAACGGTGGAAGGGAATGTTGGGGAAAACGTTATGAGGGAAGCGCCACTACAAGGGGTCACATTCAATGAGATAGCACATTTTCTACATCGCCATCTTACTGGAAGTTTAAAGAGCCAGGAGCGTACGGGCTCCTGAAAGAGATTGATACAACAGTGCTTCAATACTCGCTGCTTGATTCTTCCAGCAAATGTCAAACCAGCCTCGGGTTTGTGTAAATTATTTATTTTATTACAAAATTTTGACTAAATATGTCTGCAACTGGCCACAATAAAGCTGCAAAAGAACA
>JAEMWC010000036.1:155000-185000 GCA_016490735.1 Pachyseris speciosa
ACTGTAACTACAGCTGTATGATGATACACCGTATGATGGTTCAAACATTGATACAAAAATGCTGAGCTTTTACTCTTATGGAGCGCGGTGATCTGAACATTATATTTTTTTATTGTAGAGTGCATGCCAAAAATTCTCAGAAAATTTTATCCCAATTTTTGGGACATGCAACTGTATGCCAAGTTTACGGATGACATCACAAAAAACACAACAATGGCGAACCAGTACACCAGAATGATACAATAAAAACACAATGGAAGTAAACAGACTAACAATGGACTTGGTACATGGTACAACAGCCAAATGTTTGGATCAAAATGTGCAATTTTTAAGGCAGAGTTTCAAACCCAACAAGTTTATAGTATATCATGAAAGTGGAATTAAGACAATGATCGTCTTAATTCCACTTTCATACATGTATTCGCAATACAAAGACCCATTTAAATCCCTGTGCCCTACACAGATACTCATTTCTAGATCAAAGCAGCTTAAAAGGACCTGGGGGCCCCATCATCCTTTGAGTTGGGACCAGTGGGGAGGGGGGGGGGGGGGTACATGTTATTCTCATTTTTTTTAGAGTTTATTCCATGTTTTTTGGTGGACTGTCAAATACAGGTAAGAAAGTACAGTGTATTTAGGTTGTTGTGGAGGTACAGGTCCCATTATTTCTACTGTACTTGTATAGGAAAAATGTTGTGGGGGGGGGGGGGGGGGGCTATTCTCCAAAGCTGTACAGGTATGCGTTGTCCAAAATCTATGGTTTTAGAGCCTCTTTAGTCTAAAAATGGATTGGGATTTTGACCATTATGGTCTGAAATTGAGCAATCATGATTGTGTATGACCAACCAAATTTTTCAATTTAGTTGTGTTGAATTTGGCTTTGAGGCCAAGATTAACTGCACTTTGCACAAGTAATAAATAACAGGTCTGAAAATGGGTACAGAAAATGGTGACAGTTTTGGTCTGAGATAAGGACATGGCAACACACCCCCACCTAAAACTAAAGAGTTCCTTCTTGCTACCAAATGTTGGAATCTTGAGCTCTGGTAACCTTGAGTGCAAATTTACTTACTGTAATTACTAATTTTTTTCTTAGAAATATCTCAGATAAAGATGAAGAGCTGGAAATCCCAAAAGCTGCAGATTCCCACTTAACACCATCTGTTTTTGACAATGAACTAGTCAAGTGAGTATAGTAGTTGACCAAAGGGTTTGGGGTGACTAACCAGTACACGTAAATACAGTTAAACCTTGGTAACTTGAATGGCCAAGGGAAATTGAAATTACTTTGAGTTATCCGGATTTCAAGTTATAGGGGTTTTGAATGAAAAGACCAGAAACACTTGATTAAAGAGGTTTTATGTTTATACATGTTTTATAAATTATTATAAGATTATTTTCTACCAATGTAAAAGCATAAAAACAACAAAACAAAAGAAAAGAAAACAAGATCGATTCCAGATTATGCACCATTATTTCTCTTTGCTGGGAAGAACTGTCAAAACTGTTTGTTTGTTTGTTTGTTTACGGACATACCAATGTGTGATATAAAAAAGGGCAATTTGTCATAATAATTAGTACATAAATGAGATTAAAATTAATGTTATCTTCTGGTGCAAAATGTTATGGCTCATTAGTCCGCAAAAGTGAAAATCAACTTCAAATTACCAAGGGTAAAATTACAAAGAAAAGTTACTTGAAGGGAAGTAAAAATTGCTTTGAGTTAGCTGGGTTTCGAGTTATAGGGGTTAAAATTACAGTAAACATATAGGCAAATCCAAGGGAAATCAGTTTTGCTTCGAGTTAGTGGGATTCAACTGTAGTGTGTTTACAATCAGTTTTAGTTTTTGGTCAAACTGCTACTAATTTTAAGAAAAAATCTGGGTGATCTATTGTTACTCTCAGTCAAAAACCATAAATGGGAGAAATTAAAGAAACAAAAAATAACTACGCCTCGTGAGTCCACAACATTTTGACCACGGTGATGACGAATATTGTTGTCTATAAGAGTATCTAGACAATGCTAAACTACATGTATGTTCGATTTTTTAATTAACATGGCATCTGCTACACTGTAAGAAAAAAATGCATGTATTGTTTGCTGATGAATGTAACCAATAATTATTATAATTACATTAGTTATAACTTTTCAATAGTTAATTGAACATGTAAATCCCTACATTTCTTGGTAACTAACTCCCAACACTGTACTTCGGATTGTCTCGAATGAAAGTTCAGGTATGAACATAGTATTAAAATTTTATTGGACTAGTTTCTCTCAAGTAATTAATAACATAAAATTTATGTCAATGTTATAGTATGTACATGTACACTGGTATTAACATATGTGTATAATGTTATTGTATAAATAATTATGATGTACATGTAACTGTACAGTATGTAGGACAAAAAGTATTTCTTTCTTATTAAATGACACTTGGGAATTGCTAATGTTGCTTTTGTTTAACAAATAGTAAATTTGTCAACTGCATGATGTGGGATGGAAAAAAATCTGTTTCACAGACCATTTTCAAGATGGTGAGTTGAATGTTTACATCAGTTTAAGAATTTAGCTGGATCCTTTTAACCTCTGGGCTATGACTTTACATGTACAGTAATTAATTTTGCCTTTCTTTAATATAATAGGCACTGGAAGATATCAAAACAGAGCAACTGAAAAAGTAAGTTGCATCTCCAACCCACATTACCCCCTAGTAATTCCTGGTCTTGTTACGTGTCCCAATGTGACAAAATACATCAAATACATGTATTTCCTTACATGCTATTAGTCCAAGTAATAAAATTATTATGCAATTTTATTGTATAAACAGTTGGATTTACTGCTGATAGCTTTAAATAAATCTATGTGAAACAACAATTAACTGAATGTGCAAAAGCTAAATAAGCCCTGCATGGCTAACAATCAAACATTTTCATCCAGCATCATATTTGGTAAATGCAACATTTGGTGGCTAAATGGACGAACAGTGTTTAACCAAATACTGTGGGCAAAGTGAACCCACAGATTGGTGTTATGGCTGAAATTTCAACATGACAGCTGTACATGTAAGAGTTTTCAGTTGGTTGCTTTTCACTGGTTGTGCACACTTTGTTGGTAGGGGTGGCTAGATGATCAAACATTTTGTTTGTGGCGTGAAATGTTGGATGAAAATGTTTGATCTAGATCAAACATGGAAAACCATTTCAAGGCAAAGTTGAGAGAGGCAGCTGAACAGTCAAACATGTTCTTTGAACAAAATGTTGGATGAAAATGTTAAATTAATATCCTCTAGTCTGCCGGCTTTACATTAGCAACTTTACAGTAAGCCTAAATCAGAACAAACAAACACAAATCCATCCAATGGACTGCACTGATTTATTCTTCACAGACAAAGGGAATCAGCCAATCGTAACTCAATTCAGACAGATCCACTGCAAATATTCCTTGAGGCAGTGGAGAACTGTAAGCCAGTTGTTGGGGTGATATCAATAACTAGAGCAGGCAGAGTCTTCCAGGTTAGTATGCTCAGAACAAGTTAAGTTAGACTGCTAGCAATGTCAAGAGGGACTGCGCAAAGAATCCAAAACCTTGAGCAAACATTAGTCAGGGGGTTCAGGGAGAGACCATCCCCCCCCCCCCCCCCCACCCCATTCTCAGGTCTGTGTGTTTATTCTTACTGTACTGTTCTTGGCTTGCCTCTCAAGGATATGTTTTGAGAAAGGTACTGCTGCAATCTTGGACAAATATACTCGAGAAAAGAGACCATCTGGAGTTCAGTGGTGAATTTTTGAAAGTGCCGTTGCTTGGGAAACGTTTAGGAAGTGCAAACAACATTGTTTTGGGGTGCTGGGGCTTTCAAACTGACTTGATTATTAATTTCTTTCATATGGAAAGACTGAAAGCTCAATTTTCTCAACAGTTTAGTCAAAGATTGTGGGAGTCTGAAGTGACGTGGTTTTGATGTTTTGCACTGTGTTCCGTTTTTTTTTTTTTTTTGTACATTAGTACAGTCAGCTTCTATGCTGAATTAACCCTTTAAGGTAATTCCTCACAATTGCACATGGCACATTCTTACTGCGCATAATTTATGGCGTCATTAGCAGACGCTCGTACACGCGCATAGTAAGAATAAAGTAGACAAAGATATCCGTCTGGACTCTTAATTTTGCGTCTGGGTGCTCGCCTTCCACTAATGTGTCCCGGGTTCGATTCCCGGACTCGGTGTCATAAGTGGGCTAAGTTTGTTGGTTCTCTACTCTGCTCTGAGAGGTTTTTCTCTGGGGACTCCGGTTTTCCCCTCTCCCCAAAAACCAACGTTTCCCCCACACGGCCCCACAAGCTTGCAGCTTTAAATTGTAACCGTGTATAAATAAAGTTTCTTTGCCCTTTTTTTAGCATTCTGCTGATTCTCATTCTTGATTCTTTAATTTTCAAGGTTCCAACCCCTCTCCAGCCCAACCGTCGCCGTTTCCTGGCAATCAAATGGTTGATAACTGCCGCTCGTGAACAGAAAACAAACAGAAATGCGAGAATGTACAAGAAACTTTCCAAGGAGTTACTTGATGCCTACAACAACGAGGTGAGAATTACTTGCGTGTTTTCCCCTACAAACACTACGTAATTCTTGCGGTGGAGGAGCAGGGTTGGCGTAGTGGTAAGAGCACTCGCCTCTAACCAATGTGGCCCCAGGTGCGATTCCTGGGTTTCCTGAGGCTGAGTTTGTGTTGGTTCTCGACCCTGCTCCGACGGTTTTTCTCCGGGTAATCCGGTTTTCCTCCCTCAGCAAAACCAGCATACGGCTTATTCGAGCTGGCTGTAGGCTGTGCTCCAAGGTCATAAATGGACCGTGTAGCGGCTACCAGAGGCGCCTTGTATGTACTTGCGGTTCGACCTTGTTGAGCTGCATCCTTGCTGTACTTTGCGAGGACGATTAGCTGAACAGTTTATTATTATTATTATTATTATTATTATTATTATTATTATTATTATTATTATTATTATTATTATTATTATTATTATTATTATTATTATTAAGAATGCCGACTATTTTGAGGTCTGATCCTTGAAGGCCATCTACACGAGAAGCGGAAATTATTATGAGCAGTTATAGAAAGAAAAATTATAGATACCATTTACTGCGTTTTTCTTTAACGCTACAAAACAGATGGGCAAACGAATATTAACTCGTTAAGGACGTTGCGTCCTATTGTCACTGCGCATGCGTTCAGTCTAGGCCTGATTGCCCGCAAAATAGGTCTTTTTAGGACGGTGCTTCCTAAGGCAAAGGCTATTGGAATCAAGAAAGAAACTCAGGGGTAGCCGCGCATTGTTTAGGGATAGAAATGGATTTGACTTTTCACGTAACTATCACAAAGTGCTGTAAGGTGCGCCGGGTTACGAAGCTAAAATAACAGTCCGCCATATCGACTTTTTTTTTTAGTTTTTGAGTTTCTTGAAGAAGACCAGTTAAATTGGCCGAAGCACCTCGAAAGATCTGGAATCCCGAAAGAAGGAAAAAGATTTTAATTTGTTCCTTTTAAAATGAGGGGTGAAAATTTCAGAGATACAGTTAAGCTTCAATTTTGAAAAAACTGCTATACATTGTTTCGCATGTTAAAACTTCTTAGCATTATTGTTGCTTAACTATATCTGAAAAATGTGTGGTTACCATCAAATTTGTTTCTGGATTTCAATTGTCTTTGCGAAGATCTGCTTTTCCAACATAGTTATCAGCTGCCCAAAAATGTCCCTGTTGTCGGAATTTTTCCCTTCTTAAGACGTTGTTGTCCCATCCGCAGGGCACCGTGATAAAAAAGAAACGTGAATTACACAAGCGAGCGGAAGACAACCGAGCCTTTGCGCATTATCGATGGTGGTAAACGGTTTACAACCCCACGGTCTACCCCCTCCCTCTTCCCGTAGCATTCCCCAGCCTACCCTACACAGGAATTACAGGCGCAGGAATTGCAGGCACAGTACATGGCTTAAGTGGGGGAAACGAAAAGACTACAAGGCTAAGTTTTTTGGAAAGCTTTGCTGACTTGTCTTCATCTTGTATGGAGTTTTAAACAGACCTTTCGACTTTACTGAATCGAGAAGTACTTCAAGCACAACTGGTTCACCAAGCTGAATAGGACTGCCTTTGCAGAGCGTAAAACAATTATGTACAAATATGCCTCGCTGATGTGGCCAAACAATTTCAATTGGTTTCTCTTCCTGACAGTGCGAATGTCACTTAAATATTCGCTGTTGTACAATAGTGCAACCGCAAAAGGATCAGCTAGAAATTTGCCATAAATTCATTGCCTTCTCGTCTTTGTTATCATGGTACTTTGATGGTCTGCAGTTGCCAGTTCAGTAAATGGTTTATTGAAATTTAAAATTGTGAAAGAATATGGAGTTTAATGTGTACATTCACTATCCTTCTTGACGAGGTATGTCGTTGCTGGACAAATTAATCGTCGATCGGTGTGTAATTCTTGAATAAAATACCTGCGAACATTCTTTCTTTGTCCAAACCTAAAACTAGAAGTAGAAATAATATTGAGCTTAATCTGTGATCATTTGCCCGAAGGAAAAGCCTAGAATAAATCCTTCTTCTGCCTACCCCATCCCCTTTGATAGTAAATAAAACAATAGCAACGACAACAACAACAACAACAGCAAAGAATGAAAAATAGCGAAAAAATTGGAGGGGGGGGAGTAAAAAAAACTGCAAACAAAGAACGTAAAAACCAAAAAAATAATTCTTAAATTATACGCTATACAACCGAGTGAGGCCTCTTGAATGATATCAATGTCTTTCGGTGTGAGGGGTAGTCCGTATCGTACCCTACAGTATTTTAGCTGATGGCTTCTGTCCCGGCAAGAAAACCCTTACCGGACAGGCCCTTTGTGTAATTTTTAAGACGCTCAGCTCGGAGCGAGGTTTGTGCGCCGCAATCTTCAAAGCAGACTTTAAAGAAGACTTTGCGCCGATCTGGCCTTTTTCCCGGTCAAACCGAAATGTGAATAATTAACCGGATCGGTACGTTATTAGTAGGAACTCTTTTATGGAGCCGCGGCGATAGGAACCTTTTCCGCCAAGGAAATGAGGAATTCGGGACTGAGGACCCTTGCATATCGTTTGGTTGCTTACCATACCGGTTCAATTTTTGAAGCGGCCCAAAGTCGATGTGGTGTCTTGTATACAATTTCCCTCAAAGATAAGTTTCGGTTTAAGACTGCACTTTCTCGAGTGTTATTTGGGTAAGTTCAAGAAGGGAGTGGTCGTGATACGAGTTCTCCCATCAATTTTACTTGGAATTTGATAAATCAGAATTAATTCGGACATCTTTGGAACCTCGAGCTGGCTTCAAACAAATTCCACTTCGTGCAGTTTTTACTTGCCAATTATTACGAACAAAATGCAGTGACAAACTGTTTTGAATTTTTCTTTAAAATTTCCGTTAATTTATAGGTTAATAGGGGGGAAGCCTGGAAGCGAGTTGCTCTAACTCTTCGCGCGCAATCTTTGTCATGGCCTCATTGTGACGTCACGTTTTCACTTCGTTCTTTCTCCGCGAACGAGCTAGCAGTGTGGTTCTTGCGAGGAGAAAATAGCTGCGTTTCTCGGTCAATTTTGTACTTTTGGCTTATTTATTGTGCTATGATGTTAATACCGATTATCGGATCTTGTGCCGGGTGATAAACAAGAACGACTGAGGTAAGTTTAGTTCGCATTTTTACAAAACAAAAATAGGATACTTCACAAATTAATGTGATCAAGTAAGCTGAAGCCACTCAAAAGGCACTAAGGCCACAAGGTAGCGGGCATTACCCCTTAAATCTACCAAAGCAAAGATTGAGCCCAAGCATTAGCAGCCATGGATTGAGTGGCTTCAGCTTACTTGATCACATTAATTTGTGAAGTATCCTTGTCACTCCAGCCACATCCCACAAGCTTTACGTTTTCTTTACAAAACAAAACTTTTTCAGTAGAGCAGAAATATTTTTAACAGGGATTCTAGGAAAGGCATTTCTTTTCACCTCAAAATATTTCAGTTTCACTTAGTATTTCCTACTGAATTTTCAAGTTTGTTTCTCAGAAATGCAATGCATGCGTGAAAACGCACTTTTTATCCATGCACTTTTCTCACGCATTATTTCAGTTATCCGGCAACCAAAACAAGTTTTGGTTGCCATGGCAGTAACGTTGTTTGTTGCGCGTGCACTTCTTTTTGCGTGCGCGTGCTTTAACTATCGGTTCGGTCAGTCGCTTATCAAATGGTAGTTCACATCACAGGGAATGTAAACAAATGAACAGTAACTGAGCAATCATTGATGATTTCGACATTTTTTCCCTTTACCAAATGGTGAAAACAGATGGGAGTTCACATCCCAGAGAATGTAAACAAATGAACAGTAACTTGGCTATCATTGATAATTTCTACCGTATTCGGATGTACATAGCATAAGCAAAGTAGATTAAAACAAAACAAACCAAAACAACGATAATAGAACAAACAAAAGAACACTAAAAAAAGGTTTTATGGTTTCTGGTGATGTTATTTCAGTTTATAATCTAGCTTTGGTTAGCAAAGTTTGATTGGCCGCTAAAGGAGATAAGTTGAGAGCGCAACAATTTCAAAGTATAGAAGAGAGGCCTTCCAACGGGTGTCCTGGTGTCGCTTTGTCGCTCATTTACGACTGTCTGTCGCTTGTTTCCTTAGGGTGAAATGTCACTGTCGCAGAGAAAAAAAAAGGAAGGGAAAGTGAGTTGTCCCTGTCACGAACTGTCGCGCTTTTTCCGTCGGTTGTCGGTTTTTTGGGAGAGGATTGTCGCCTGTTTTCGCAGAGAGCCATGTCGCTTGTCGCTTGTCACACAGCTATATGTAAGATCCACAGCAAAACTTTTTTCCTTCAAATTAAGTTATGAAATCCCGGTTCAAACTCAATTTGTTTCGCTTCAAAACACAAATCTGTATGCGTTTTGAGCTCACGCGCGCCGTACTACTGTAATGCATTTCACTGAGCTCTGATTTGCTCAGATGTTCTTTGTTTCTAAGTGAAATTTGCACGCTCCACTTGTTCAGTCATTCAGTTTTAGTTTTGGCTTATTAATATTCATATTTTCAATTATCCGGACCGTTCAGCTCAGTTCCCACGAGCGCGGATAGTCGAGGTTTGACTGTACAATTCTCTCGGTTATTGCGACCTTAAAAGGCTTTGCCCGGCGCGCCCTAGTGACATGATATGACGGGTAACTGACCAATGACAGTATAGCGTAAATACGCGCTTGACGAGCACATGCTATTTAGCCTGGAAAAAAATTTGTAACATTTAGCTGTTGAAATTTTTTGATTTAGATTCGATTTATTGTCGAAAGCACATTTGAAATCTCAATATACGAATAAAACATTTACTGACATAAATTATTTTGGGAGGGGTGTTTGTGACCTGTCACGCTGATCTGTCATAAAGTCTTGCACGTCTTACAGTTATGTTTTCACCGCGGAAGTTTTCTGGAAAAGCTGGCGTGCCTTTTCCCGGAAAAGAGACGGCTATAATAATTCTGTCTAAACAAGACACTAGCTGGTTTTTCTTCGAAATATTGCTTCGTCTGGTAAAGTGATAAATATTTTAATTCTTGGCACAATGTGTTGACTGGATTTTCACCAGTCTGACATTTTGCAAAACAGAACTCTCACAATGCCTTTAAAACTCTGGATCTACTTCCAAAACATATTTCAAAACTAAATCCTCACACATTTACTTTAGATCAATTATTCTCATGTATTCAAGGCAGAAGTTGATACCTCTTGCCTCGCAAATCGCAGGAAGTCTTCAGGTGGTGTATTGAGACGATCTGACATGGATCCTGCGTGGTTTCTCGGAAAGGTCGAGAAACGGTATTATAAACAAATTCTTAACGAGACATTTGCTATGTATCTGATATCACTCGGTTCCCATGCAAGAGCTTTTAAGCACTGAGTGACAGTTCTATACGTTATTTTATACGTAACCTCATAACGATTCAGGACAACTGATAAATTTCTTCGTTCTGGGCAACGAACAAAGATATGTATATTTATTTCTGAATCTAACGTCTCAGCTTCTGAAGTAAACAGACAAAGGACGGCAATCATTTTCTACGCTACCACCTTTTAATATTAAGTCAGTCCCCACTTAAACAGGGACACTGCCTATAAAAGGAATAGATCCTTCCCTCTTTGTCACGCAGTTTCTGCTTGAACGATTTTATTCAATAGTTGGTTTTCACGTTACGTCATTGCCGCCACGTTGGAGGACGTAAACAATAGATCTCTCATTAGCTCCTTTTGTTCGTCCTCCAGCATTTGCACTTTTCACCATTGTTATCTGTGTCTCCAGAGGTTGGCTGCAAACCACCTATATGGCGAACCCAGTAAGCAAGAAGAAGGGAAGCCAGTAATATAGAAGGATATATAAAAGGGTGTGTGCCCATCATTCTCTGTCGAAGCTACTCAATTCTGGTCACTAAAGTTGGAAAACCTGAAGTTCAATTTTCATTTTGTCCGATTGCAATAAATTTTGAATTTCTCGTACCAACAAATTTGAATTTGGCGCCCCTGATGTTGACGGGTCGACTTCTGCAATGAAATGACTGACCGCTTGCCCAGTCCAATGTTCCTTATATAGGCAGTGTCCGTGTTTCAATAAATATTGAAGTTTTTATTAATCAGCAATATCTGAGCACTAGCTGCTGTGTTTCTACCTGATTTAAATAAAAAATCACGAAGTGACAAACGCTGAAATGATGCCCGCATATAAAAAAATAAAGCACAGTAATCTGTAAAAGCTGAAGTAATTAATTAATCCGACTCATCTGTGTACAGGATTTATAAATTGCCGGTCAAACAGTGTTGTCTTTACAGTATGACGCAAACTCACAATTAAACGCGCACTGGAAATCACCTGCAAATAAACTAGTGATAGTTCAAAGAGTTTTGCATGACTATGAACTATTTGAAAAATTAGTCCTATAAAAATTCTTGATCTCGTGATAGATAACAGACGTCAAGACAATATTTTAGAATATTCAAACTCCGGATCCGCACTGATATGTTCAGATCTAAGTCATAACCGTCTGTATGATTCAAGTTATAACTCAGCGGTTTTTCTAATTGTCCGCTTGTGGGAAATTGGAAATTTTCTGATCAGTGTCAGTAAGACTCATGGATTCATTTATTCTCTGTTTTCCCTCGGAATTTAACACTGTATTCACTAAGGGATTCGAAACAACTAAAGGATGCCATTAATACTCTTAAGAGAAGAAGAAGAAAACAACGGAAATGTTTGAAGACCAGCAGACCAAATGAAGCATAGAGGCTCACCTTACTACTGATCAACTAATAACTATCATTTAAGTCGGTGGCACACGCAAAGAGGACTTTCTTTTTTCATCAGCAAGCCACGGCATGCGTGGATCGTATTTATGGAGAAGTTTAGGACACTAACAAATGCTGAGAATATATTTCGGAGGGTCCCCCAGGGGGGGTCTGTGTTCCCGTGTTCCCTTCAAAATTTTAACTCTGTTCCCTTGTTCCCGTCCAAAATTACACTTTGTTCCCTTGTTACCCTTTCAAGATTAAATTTTATCTCTTATTCTTTGCATAGACGTCCTAATTAACCAATCTGAACAAAACAAAATAACTGATTGAAGGTCTACAGTGTTGCTGATAAATTTTGATCATTATTTCTAGAGCTAGAAACGGTCAGAGACGAGTAGACACGAAAGATGGCAACAGAAACTTGCCAAAGAAATCAGAAAACAGCAGAAAATCTTCTATCACCCCCACGTTTATGTAAAAAACGTAGGGCCTTGTAATTTTTTCTGTTTGTTCCCTGTTCCCTAACCTATTTGATGTTCCCTTATTCCCTACGATTTTTTTGCTTTGTTCCCGTGTTCCCATTGCCAAATTTCCCGTGTTCCCTTCTTCCCCCAAAACCCCTGGGGGACCCTCATTTCACGAAGGTGCTCCAATGTGGCCACCATAAGTTTATTGTTCATGAGACCTCATGCTTATCATATCTTTGAACGATTTCTCAGAAAACCGGATGATGAAACGTTCGTTTCGAATTCTCGGGGAAAAAATGCAATGAATTCTTTTTTTTTTATGGTAATTCTTCAGGCATCGACTAAGTATTTAGCACAGTAATTTTTAAAGAGTTATTTTAACTCCAAATGTGGAGTTAAAATGTTATGTTAAATATAACTCCTTTTTGGGGGTCATTTTAACTCCCATTTTTAACTCCAATTCTGGAGTTGTATTAGCTCCAACAAGGGAGTTATTTTAACTCTGCCCCATAAAAGAATAGAGTTATTTCAACTCCATAATCAAGGTTATAGTCACTCCAGCATTAGAGGTAAAGTAACTCCAGCACAGTCACCCTATGTAGTTTTAAGATGAAAACAACAGATCACACAAATTGACTGTAACATGTTTAATTCAATCAGATTTCATTTTCTTATCTGAACACCAGTTTCTTACATACTTTGTATTTTCATTGACATTTGAAATGTAAATTGCTAATATGATTATATTTATAAATAAAGAATGTGCAAGTATGCATGATTAGAACATTTAAACATGACAATCTTTCCAGGTATGAAAGTCAAATTTGAAGAACATTTGAATTCCAACGACTATACAACAAAATTCAATCTGTTTGTTTGAACACCTCTACCTTTTCTTTAAAAAAATATAACTGGCCTATAATTTAATTTTCATAAGGTTCTATCAGGAACAAGATACACATGGTATGTGTACATTAAAAACATTTTAAACTTTGTTTTTGGCGCAAGCCTTAACAGGACACTATCACATAAGCACATTTGCCAGTTACTCAAATTTAAACTTGAAAAATTCAGTTTGACGTGCCAAATTTAAAGTGGCATGGACAAGTTGGCAATGGTTATAGTAAAAAGTTCAGAAACTCTGGGCAAACATGAATATTTGATTCATTTAAAAGAGAGGAAAAAAGAATTGTCAAATGTTTTGAAGTCAGCTCATGACAGTGGCCCCTTAAAGAAACATTGAAATTATGAGAGGGCAGAGGTGAACTTGTTCACTGACACTTGTGCACACTTGTGCACACTTGCGCACTGAATGAAGGCATTTAATCGTGATTTTCGGAAAGGTTTACGGGAGCAAAATCACAACCGTTAAGCTAATACGTTACATGCAGCATTCACCACCGCCTCCTTTGTCAGTAATCTTATAAATAAACTGTTAAAGCGAGACAAGTCGACTAAAAAGAAACACAAGTCTCTAAAACACTTACCTGATAGTTTCTTTCGTACTTAAAGATCCAAAAATGAAGATAAATTCACGCCGATTCAATAACAACCGCCACAAACCTTTGAACGCGAGATCGCTCACGTGTTACATCACGTGTTCTAATCATTTTCTTGTAGGGTATGGAGTGTGACCAGTGATAAGAGAGTGATCTTTTGTGATTACATTGTACTGCCAATATTTCATCCATTTATCTTTCGATCCGTGGGATTATTTTTCTCGAACCTTCCCTTCTTCTCAAACCTGTATTCCCTAGATACAAGGGAAGGGAAGGAAAGCTTCGGAAGCTTACCGGGGTGGGGAAGGAAGAGATAAACAGCATGACCTTTGGGAAGCCGCTTTTTCTACCGAAAAACGATGCATTACAAAAGCTCTTTTGTTTCAGCGAGCCAATCGTCAATTGCAAAAGGGGGCGAATATGGCATACCGCTGCAACGTTTTTGTCATGCGAGTGGTCCAAGCTTTCATGTTCTTTATCCCACGAGCCTTTGAACAGAGTTGAAAATAACAAGAGTAAACGGTAATGACTCTGTTTAGTTTCAGTTATGCCAGCTCCTATAAATACATTAATGACTCTAAACGAGGAGTTATATCCAGACCCTTTGCAGAGGTAAAGTAACTCTATGAAAATAACTCCCCAAATAGAGCTGTTTTAACTCTTCTTGGAGAGTTGCGATCACTCCATAATTACGCCCTAAAGGGAGTTATACTAACCCCTTAAAAATGACTCCACAAAAGGAGTTTATTTAACTCCACAAACGAGCTAATTTAACTCCACAGGAAGTTAACTTTAACTCCAATTTAGAGTTACAATAACTCCCACAGCGTAACTCCAATTTAGGAGTTAAATTTACTCCCCAGTTGAAGAGAAAACTCTTTTGCTGGAGTTAAAATAACTCTTTTTGGAGTTGAAGTAACTCCGAACAAAAATAACTCCACCTTGAAGAGTTAGTTTAACCCCACTTCAGGAGTTAAAATAACTCTTTGAAAATTACTGTGTATTCAAACGTCCAAGCCGCTTTCCCAAGCTTCATGGCAAAACTACTGTATAGTCTTTTACTAGCAAACAACTTTGGTAACAGTTACAGCTATGCAACGGAAGCAATAGTAGATTTCTAGAACAATTAAGGTGAACAAACCTTTGGCGCTATCGCATAGGGCATGTTCATCCTTTACCAAATTTGTAGTTAGTCTAATAACTTGACTACCCAATGTCTACATCAATGGAAACAATGTCCATTAAATTAACAACATCTTGTATTGCATTTGTCCACCAAAGTGTTTTCATTGCTCATTCTTGTTGCATGGTTTTCCACATTTCTACTAATTCTTGAACGTTTTCAGCTTTCTGCCAGCCGGTCAGTTTGCCTTCCTTCTTCATAAGAGCTACCGAACGAACGACCTTTTCCTCGTTAAGAGAGGGGTGAGCGGCGAAATTTCTGCCCACTTGAATCGATTTCATCGCTCTTGTGTGTCGCGCTTTGTTCCAGTGAAGCTTTCTCCTCAGTTCTTCCCACCTTTTCCTTGCATCATTTTTCTGTCCCTCTTCTTTGTAAAGCAACTCTATATCCTCCTCGAGAAATTTCACTTTGTAGCTCTTCATGGGATCGTATGAATTTGGATGAACTTTCTTGTACATCAAGCCTTGTAATTCCGTACACATCTGGCCCAGGACAACCGAAGCTCCATCAACCAAGCTTAAGGCTTCAGGAAAGCCTCATGACAACGCCATTTTGCCAGGGACACCAAATGGTGGCCTACGCTGTACCTCTTCTCGTAGATGTTTAAGATTTTTTTTAAGGGACGTGTTTTCGTCTCTGCTTTCATCGAGACTTTTCCTTATTACCTCCACTTTCTTTGTCAACATCTTGACATTCTCCGCCGTTTTAACATTCTTTTCTTCGTTCACTTTATTCGCGTCTTCCAGCTCGATGACTTTCTTTCCTACAGCTTCTAGTTCGACTTCAACGGATCTCAGTTTCTTTTCTAATGCTTGCTTCTCATTTTCCAGAATGTCGATTTTCTTCTTCAGAGCTTTTATTTCTTCGTCTTTCAACTCCAAAGTAGATGTCAGCTCTTCGTTTCGTTCTTGAAGCTCTTTCACTTGCTTATTTAACCTCGACATTGAATCATTCTTCTCGTCTATTTCTTTCCTCAGACTTTCGATTTGCTCGTTTAGTCCTGCATTAAGGTTCAGCCCTCCTCCTACTACAAGGCTAAGTGACTGAGCGGCCATTAATTCATCGATCTCCTCACGTTTGCGAGAAGGAAGTTCGCTCATGGTATCCCCAAGCACCTAAGACGACGAAAGTAAACTGAAACTCTGCTGAGGGCTGACTGCTTCTTCCCGCAGCTGGCCTATGATAGCACTGCAGCGTATTATTTTTTGATGGACAGGTTTACGTCATCAAGTGACGTGTCACACAGCTCATGTCCATGACGCTGAGTCCATATCCACTGACAAATAAAATATGTTCACTTCCAAACCTTTCAGAGGTCAAAGATAACCGGTTATAATTCAGTTATGTTATTTTTATCGTTATTATTATTATTATTATTATTATTATTATTATTATTATTATTATTATTATTATTATTATTATTATTATTATTACATTGGATGCTTTTGGAAATTGCCGCGCCCCTGGTTCTAACAGGTCAGCGGGCATTTTTCTCTGTTTCTATGTTTCCAAGGCTCTAGACCAACCCACTTACTTGGTGACGAAAATTCCTAAATTACCTGACCCTACAAGCATGTTACTCGTGCCTATGCGCATGGCTAAGTACGAGGTTTCCTTGACATTATCGTAATGAGCAATCACGATTCTTCTTCATTGTGTTGTTGACAAAGTACCACCCGAAGTATTTTCTAAATATAGACTGTGAGGTTTTTTTCGGAAATGGTTTGTCGAATACTCAGAAACTTTCTTCTTAGTCCGCTAAATATGATTTAATTTATTTTTCGCAAACATTCTTAAACTAGGCTCGATACAGCCAGGTGAGGACTCTTGGATGATATCTGAATGACATACGATGTGAGGAGTGGTCCGTATCGTACCCTTTGTGCCGGATTACAGTATTTTTGCAGATGGCTTCTGTCCCGGTATGAAAACCCTCACCGCAAAGGTCTTTTGTGTACTTAGGTCGGAGCTAGTTTTGTGCGCCGCAACGCCACTCCAATAGAAACCTTAAGCACCAGGACGGGAGGTGACGACGGCGACGGCACATCCGCGTAAAGGCTGGGGCGAGACCGACGTCGCGTTGCAGTCGCCTGAGCATGTTAAGCAACACTGCGACGGCAACTTCCCGCCAGTTTTCAAAAAGGACAACACTTCTTAAATGCAGTGAAAACATGGCGTCGTTTGCAAACGCTAGAGACGAGTTGCTGGTAGCTTATGACGAGGGAACAATAGACGATGAAGAATTCGCCCTTTTATGGGAGCAAAACGTTTCAAAGAACCCTAGCTTCCCGTATGAAGACTACGAAAAATTTGACCTAGAAAGCATGGATCCTGTGGAATGCAAAGCTGAGTTTCGATTCGAGAAGAATGATCTTCCTTCTCTTGCTGAGGCACTCCAAATCCCCGACACCTTTTTCTGCCAACAACGGAGTGTGTGTGATGGCATGGAAGGTTTGTGTATGGCGCTAAAGAGATTCTCTTATCCTTGTCGATACAGCGACATGATTCCTCGCTTCGCCAAACCTGTGCCAGTGCTTTCTATGATAACAAACACAGTAGTGGATTTTATCTACAATATGCATGGCTATCGCATCACACAATGGAACAACTTTTTGTTAGACCAACTAAAGCTGGAACAGTACGTAGTTGCGGTTGCAGAGAAGGGGGCAGCATTGGATAACTGCTATGGATTCATCGATGGTACTGTTAGGCCAATATGTCGACCTCAAGATAACCAAAGAGTTGTCTACAATGGCCACAAAAGAGTACACGCAATCAAATTCCAGTCTGTCACTGTACCATCTGGAATGATAGCTCAGATTTATGGCCCAGTAGGTAAATATCAATCTGGTTAATTTTCTCAATTCATGATATTCCCATGGATAATACAGTATTTCTATGAACTGTATCTTACCACCCCTCCCTTTTCACCGTATCCACTGTAGGACCCTTTGAAGTTTCTGTTGACATCTGTAAAGCAAAGTACTCAACTCCTGTTTATTTTCCTTTATTCTAGAGGGCAAGAGGCATGATGCAGGCATGCTGGCTGATTCTAAACTCCTTGATCAGTTAGAGAGAAATGCTTTGTCTACTGCCGGTAGGCCCTTGTGTTTATACGGAGACCCGGCCTACCCCCTCAGGGTTCATTTACAAGGACCATACAAGCATGCTGTATTGACTCCACTGCAAGAGGCCTTTAACACATCCATGAGTGGTGTTCGTGAGTCAGTGGAGTGGCTGTTCAGGGACATAGTGGAATACTTTAAATTCATTGACTTAAAGAAAAATTTAAAAATCCAGTTGAGCTCAGTTGGCAAGTATTACATAGTATGTGCCATTTTCAGAAATGCTCTGACTTGTTTATATGGGAACCATACCTCAACATTCTTTGATCTGGAGCCTCCAACTCTACAAGAATACTTTTCTTAATTTTTGTCATCATTTTAACCCTTCAAAAACAAAAGGTTGGGTCATTTTGTTTTTGTAAACAGGGAGGCTTTCATAATACATTTTTCAGTCCAATAGCCCATACTTATTAAGAAAGCATTTATTTCCAAAGATACAGAATGCAGACCGTTGTTTCTTGCTTTTTAATTCACAACGGTGAAAGAAAGTTTGCTTAGGAACTTTAAATGTTAATCTGCAGTATTTTCATTAAATATTTCAAGTGAAATGGAAGATATAGTACGTAAATGCAACCATAGGAATGTTTTCCATAAGTGGTCACAGTTCAAGTAATTTCAATGTAATGTTTCTTAACACAAGTTTGTTTTTAAACAAATAAATCAATAAATACAGATCTTATTCTTGTATAACAGAATGTAAATGCTGAAGGGGTGAATGGAACCTTAACATGAGACTGCAAATTAACAACACAAAAAGGTTAACCTTTTTCATCTTTCTTGTCAGACTGAGCAATTTTCTAAATGCAACTGACATCAAGTGAAACATTTCCAAAACATGCTATCCTACAATGAACGAGCTCGAGGTGTCCACATCATAAGCAAAAGGATAATCATTTTGGTCCAAACTTGTTCAGAACAGTGAACATCAGTGCCTGAAAATCTTGCATCTGCTTACTCTGCTGTTGTTGTTGTTGCACTATCAACTTCATAAAATCTTCCTGCTTTTTCTCTTGCAACATAAGTTCCTGTTTTCGAAGAGCAAGCTCCTCTTTATGGGTTTCTTGCAAAAACTCATTTCGTATCACTTCCACTTGACCTTTTTTTTTCTTTGTTTCATTTTCTCCCTCTACACTTTTTCTTTTCTGGGTCTGCCCCATCCTTTGCATGGCCTGTCTTCTCATGTCCTCAGCATTCTCTTTGTCTTGATTTTTTCGTTCCCTCTGCCTCTGTGTGTCATCTCTATTCATTGATTCAGCTGCATCTTCCTTCTCTATAAGCTCCTCAATAGCAGTTTCAGTCTCAGACATTTCTGTGTCTATACCACTGGCTTTCTCCTCACTTTTCAGCTTCTTTCGGAGTTTTTGAGCCAGAAGTTGGTAGCGATCACGCACAGCTCTCGAATCAACTTTATATTTGGGTTCCAAAATCTCCAAAAGATGGTCTGCAATTATTTTTTACTTTGCTCCCCTCTGAACAGTTCCCTTTTTGGTACCAGTAAATGGATCTACAGCAAGAATCTCACGGCACATCAATCTGTCATGCTCTTCGGTCCAGTACATTGCAGAGCTGTTGAGTCGAATTATCACAATAAAAAGGACATTTCAAGCTGCTTGTCTTAACTTTTCGTTCAAAGCATCTCAATCAAGAGAGGATGGAGAAGAGTGCAAGTTTTGGCTGGAAATACTTTCCACCATTGGCAAAATAAAAATCCTTTTCGTTGCTTCAGTTTTAAAACCGATTTTTGGTGGCTATCAGGTTTAAACGACAATTAAATGTAAACAATAAGTTACATTTGTTTCGCGCCTTAGAGTAAAAGGTAAGTTGCCCCAAGTTTCGCTGTTTATGGCGGCACTGAAAATTATTTCACACGAAGATAATTTTACCTTCTCATCATCTCAGAAATGTAAATACGTAGAAATAGCTTAGATGTAGACAGAAATATCAGCATAAAATGAAATGGCGAGCATATTAAACTGGATCAGTGATAACTAGAGCACAGAAGATATACATGAAATAGATCTTACCGTATGGATTTCTTCGAGCTTGAGGTCTTCTGAAAATTTGCCGATGGGCGGCTTGTGCTAGCGCATGTTTCTGCTTCAGGGATGTTCATCGTGGAATTTCTCCTCAAATAACTTAAGCAGTAAACACCAGAAAAGTACACGTAAGAAAGAATACCGTAAATCAATGAAAAGGACCAAGAACTTTACAAGGACTTTCGACGTTGTCGACACTTCGTCAAAACAGCCAATGTGGCGTCGCCAACGACAGGACGACGGCGGATTGCAGTCAGTTTTTCAGGTTCTGCGCATGACCGGAACGGAAAATAAACGTCCGGTATGCCGTCGTCGTGCCTCCCGTCCTGGTGCTTAAGGTCTCTAATCTTCCAAGCGGAACAACGACTTTGCGCCGACTTGGCCTTTTTCCCGGTCTAACCGGAATGTGAGCAATTAACCAGATCGGTACGTTATAGCTAGGAACTTGGAGCCGCGGTAATGAGAACCTTTTCCGCCAAGGAAATGAGAATTTCAGGAGTGTGGACCCTTGCGTATCGTTTGGTTTCTTTCCGTACCAGTTCAATTTTTGAAGCGGCCCAAAATCGATGTGGTGTATTGTATACAATTTGCCTCAAAGATAAGTCTTCGGTTTGAGATTGCACTTTCTCGAGTATTATTTGGGTAAGTTTAACAAGGGAGTGGTTTTCCATCGTGATACCGCGTCGAGTTCTCCGATCTTCTTTGGAACCTCGAGCCGGCTTCAAACAAATTCCACTTTTCGCAGTTTTTACTTTCCAATTATTACTAACAAAACGCACTGACAAACGTTTTTGAATTTTTCTTTAAACTTTCCCTTAATTTATTGATTCGTTAATTGGCGGGAAGCCTGGAAGCGAGTACAAAATGTCCAAAAATGAAAATAAAAATTGAGAAAAAAGTGTCAAAGTGTTATCTTGTGAAAAAACACACACGCGATTTCCTCTGACTCTTCGCGCACAGTCTATGTCATGGCCTCATTATGACATCACCTTTCCAGTTCGCTTTCTCTCCCCAAACGAGCTACATGTAGCACTGTGGCTCTTGCGAAGGAAGAACAGCTGCGTTTCTCAATTTTGTACTTTTGGCTTATCTATTGTGCTTTTATGTTAATACCGAGTATCGGATCTTGTGCCGGGTGATAAACACGAACTATTGAGGTGAGTTTAGTTCGCATTTTTACAAAACAACTTTTTCGGCAGCGCAGAAATATTTTAAACAGGGATTCTAGGAAAGGTATTTCTTTTCACCTCAAAATATTTCAGTTTCACTTAGGATTTCCTACTGAATTTTTAAGTTTTTTTTTTCTCAGAAATGCAATGCACGCATGTGAAAACGCATTTTTTATCGATGCACTTTTCTCACGCATTATTTCAGTTATCCGGCAACCAAAACAAGTTTGGGTTGCCATGGCAGTCTCGTTGTTTGTTGCGCGTGCACTTCGTTTTGCGTGCGCGTGCTTCAACCATCGGTTCGGTTAGCCGTTTATCAAATAGTAGTTCACCTTACAGGGAACGTAAACAAATGAACAATAACTGAGCAATCATTGATGATTTCGACATTATTTTCTTTCCCTCTACTAAATGATGAAAACAAATGGAGAGTTCACATCCCAGAGAATGTAAACAGATGAACAGTAACTTAGCAATCATTGATAATTTCTATTTTCAGATGTACATAGCATAAGCAAAGTAGATTAAAACAAAATAGACAAACCAAAACAACGATAATAGAACAAAGAAAGGAACACCAAGGAAGGTTTTATGTTTTCTGGTGATATTATTTCAGTTTATAATCTACTTTTGGAAAACAAAGGTTTCAGTTTCAGTTTCAGTTTATTTTTGCCACTTATTGTTGTTTTAAAACAAATGAACAATAACTGAGCAATCATTGATGATGTCGACATTATTTTCTTTCCCTCTTCCAAATGATGAAAACAAATGGAGAGTTCACATCCCAGAGAATGTAAACAGATGAACAGTAACGAAAGGTTCTTCGTTTCAAATTCAAATAAGGAGATAAGTTGAGAGCGCAACAATTTCAAAGTATAGAACAGAGGCCTTCCAAGGGGTGGCCTGGTGTCGCTTTGTCGTTCATTTACGACCCTGTCTGTCGCTTGCAAAGGTCACTGTCGCAGAGAAAACAAAAAGGAATGGAAAGTGAATTGTCCTTGTAATTGTCACAAACTGTCACACTTCTTCTGCCAATTTCTGTCGGTTGTCGGTTTTTTGGGAGAAGTTTGTCGCCTGTTTTCGGAGCCATGTCGCTTGTCGCTTCTACCCCTTGGAAGGCCTCAGAACAAAATAGTAGATTTGCCCACTGCAAATTTTAAGATTGGAGTGAGTGCATAGCCTCCTGGTGATTTAGCTATTCGGCTCGAAGGCAGTTGATGATTAGAGTTAGTTTTTGATATAAATGTAGGAATTGAGTGTTTCGACTCATATTTCTTTTGAGCCTGTCAACAAAAGTCGCTAAACGAAACTCAAAAGTATGACGGTTTCCAAATCATTTCCACGGCAACTCTACCTTGTAACAAGTGTTCATCCATCATTAGTGAAACTGACCGTGCACTGTGGAAGGAAATCGGATTTACGAGGTCGCTACAATGGTTATCGACTACAAAGATGTTGTTTCGTGTGTGTGCTGTGCGAAACATTCGTTGGAAAAGTAAACAAAATCAATGCACCTTTATTCAAGACAAGACAAGACAAGAGAACTTTATTACATTTTCGCACATGATACAGTAACAACAGACCTGGCACCGCAGGTAGCGGAGGCTAATCGAGAATAAAAATAAATAAAAATCTGCTAACCTTTGTTTAAAGGAAAAAGAAACGTATTACAAAAAAGGCAAAAGATGATAAATACTCTAATCGTGTGCCGATTGGCAGCCTGAATGATGTCTAAATTGACTGGTTACTAGGTAGTAAAAAACAATGCGGAGAATTTTCGTGACGCATACAAACAACCTCGTTCCCAGGGCTTTTTCCTTAGCCCTGGAAACGAGGTTGGCATACAAAAACAGAAAGTGACTAACCAACACCTTTGAGTGTATGACTAATATTTCTAGGAACTGAACTCGATTTCCACTTAGTTTTGGTGCGGAAATCCATGCTAACCGCTCGTCGAACAAGAGCCGTTGCTTGTAGCATTCACTTGTTTATTTTCATAGTCAAAGCATGCACGACCAAAAAAGTTCCCAAGTTGACTAGTCAGAGTCACTAGACCCAACTGTTAAAAACTGGAATGACGATCGAGGTTTCTCTGAGTGATATGCTCTAAAAGATAAAACAAAACACAAAGAATAGTTATTTTGATGACCCTAATGGTTGAATGGGTATGAGCCTTAAATGGGAATCAGGCTAAAGCTATGTGGTCATGATTCAGCTACAATGCTTTGTCTTTAGCAAATATTGCTTATATAAATTTAATAATATATATATTTAGCCAAGGCTAAAAGCGGAGCTCCAAAAGCATTCTTTTCCTACTGGCATTTACATATAGTCTGCTTGTCATATCACCCATCTGACCTCACTCAAGCTACAGACCCAATGCTGTAAAAAATAGTATGGAAAGGTGATCTGAGCCAGTGGCACAGTGGATTTGGACCCTCCAGTCCAGATCTGCTTGTGGATCAGATTTGGACCCCCTAGTCCAGAACTGCAAGCAGATATGAACCCCCTTTTACGGATTTGGACCCCCAAGCCCCACCCCCCGCCCCCTAAAACTCTCCTAAAGACAAGAGTTCTATTGAGTAAGGTAATAAAAATTCCTTTGCAAATTGAGTTTGGAGATGTTAAAAAGCAAAATAAAAATATTGAGGTAGGTTGTTTTAAAAATAATCTTTAATACTTTGTGGAAAAAAGAACCTGCAACGCTAGTTTGCATCTATAAATTTTTAAAACAAAACATTTCTTAACATCTTAGAGCAATACCTAAGGACAGGTCTGTTTCCCCTGTAGGCGACTTAGTTCTGGTTTAGAGCCACTAGAAATTGGTGGAGAAGCCTGGTGAATGCTATTTTGAATCAGTATCCGACATCAGATATATAGTGATTCAGATCATCACTTCATAATGAATGCAATTTCAGTTATCCAAAGCCTCCCATGAGACAGTTGGAAATCAGAAATTGTGTATCCTCTGGATATATGTATGCCTCAAAAAAATTATGAGAGAAAGCTGCATGGAAGTCAATAAAAATATTTAGATGATATGCATTAAGATTAAGATATTTCTTTTGATCAGTTACTTCTTGACCTTACCATCCCAAAAAACTTCTTGCTGCTCTTCTGGCCAGCCAAGTACAAGACTAAGCAACTTGATAATAATATATTGGGCATTTGGTTGATATCACTATCAAGGTAATTAACAATGTAGTATGAGGATTTGAGGTAATGATTCACCAAAGCAAAAGTGCTGCAAATCCGTGTTAGCCATCTTAACTTGATTTTCTATTTTGCAAGAAAGGTAAGGACTAGTCTCACATTTCTCCATGTACATTTGAAATTGCACAACATACTTCATCAAACATCAAAAATCCCATTAAACATTAGTGCCACATGTCATCCAAACATACCACAAGATTGGTGTGACCAGCTATGAATAAAATTAATTGAAAGACTGCATGCAGGAGAAGGAAGTACATTGATGAAAAAGAGCTTACTTTAAGTTTAATTTAAGTTTTAAGTTTAATAATTCCTTTTCACGCGAACACATCTAAGTTGATACAAAAAAAGTGCCTGACTGGAGAATAATTGGGAGAAAGTAAATTCCCATACAAAGAATATTATCTAATACAGTAATAGCCCACGTATAAGAACCTGGGTTTTAAGAACCTGTTAGGCTAAAATTTTCATTTTAAGCCCCCTCCACATAAGAACCTCATAAGGCTAAAATTTTAAGTTAGGTTCTTATCAGTGGGGTTGCTGTAAAAGTGTAAAGGTAGAAACTGCTGAATGAGTTTCTTTGTAATGTTTGTTAAGGACATATACTGTACCTGCACTGAACTGCCTATAGGCATTTCTCTATAGTACAAATAAATGATAAATACTGTATTATGAGATGATATTTATTATATATATAGTATATTCAGATAAAATTCATATGAAAATATAAGAACCTATTTTAAGAACCTTGGTAGCCTAAATTTGCTTTAAGCACCATTTATATAAGAACCTATTTAGGCTAAATTGGAAAATTCAGTTCTTATACGTGGGATATTACTGTATTACACATTCTAAAAACTAAGAGGTGAAATTTAAACGTGGCCCAAAGCTAACCTAATCAAATTAAATCAAATACTTGTCTCTTACAAGTCACCCCTGCTTTGAGATTGACACTAAAAATAAAGGAGTAAAATTGAAATACAATCCAAAGCTAACCTAATTGAATTACATACTTGTCACTCACAAGCTACATGTGATTTAAAATTGACACAAATAATGTAATAGATAGGACTTAAAACTGCTTAAAGAAGGTGCATGCATGATGTTCGATGGAACACCATTCCAGTCTGGTATGTAGCGATTATAAAAAGAAACGCTGAAGGCCATATATTCGTATTCAATGAAAAGATGCGCGAGCTATATTATAAATATATGCGTGTGACAGGTTATATATATATATATATATATATATATATATATATATATATAACTAAACACAAGGAAAAAAAACATTTTTAAGGACCACCTATATTTCGACTGTGTAGAACAGTCTTCCTCAGGGTGAATGACTGTTACAAGCGTTACACGCAATTATAAAAGTGCGGCTTACAAATCTAAACACGTGAGCGCTAACAATTATACCGGTAACAGAAAGCACGTGCAATACAAACACGAACGCTAACGGTAATAATAGGCGCGTGCACTAGAAGAGACTGACAAGAAATTAATTACGCGCGCGACTTCTGCGGTTCTGACAATAAAAAAAGTCACTTTCGTTAAGACCCTCCGGCGCTATTGTTCTCAATCTGTATGCCCATTGGCCCTCTTTCTCCAGCAAATTGTCTACACTACCATAAACTTTATCAATTATTTGAACTGAGACGTTGTCCAAACCATTGTGTCCCTCTGTAAAAAAGTGCTTGTAGATTAAATCATCGCTGGCCCTATCTCCTGGTTCCAACCGTGAATGTCCCCTCAATCTACTTCTATGGTTATTAAATCTAAGCCTAAATTTAGTAACTGTTGATCCCACATATTGTTTACCACAAATCTTGCAACTTAGCAAATAGATAACACTGCTACTGTTACAGTCTAGGTTATAGTTAATGTTGTATGATTTTCCAGTGGTGTTGCTGACGAACGTATTTCCGATGTTCAGATAGTTCTTATTTCTACAAATTTCGCAGCTTTTTTTTTTTTCGCAGCTTTTTTTATTGTCAGAACCGCAGAAGTCGCGCGCGTAATTAATTTCTTGTCAGTCTCTTCTAGTGCACGCGCCTATTATTACCGTTAGCGTTCGTGTTTGTATTGCACGTGCTTTCTGTTACCGGTATAATTGTTAGCGCTCACGTGTTTAGATTTGTAAGCCGCACTTTTATAATTGCGTGTAACGCTTGTAACAGTCATTCACCCTGAGGAAGACTGTTCTACACAGTCGAAATATAGGTGGTCCTTAAAAATGTTTTTTTCCCTTGTGTTTAGTTATATTTGAAACGGGAAACAGTATAAATACATTTTTGATGCTTGAGATTATCATATATATATATATATATATATATATATATATATATATATATATATATATATATATATATATATATATACACTATCACAAATGAAGATAACCCACATGTTATGTTCCACACCTATATTTCGACCACATAAAGTGGTCTTCATCAGGGTAAAATTACAGTTACAACCGCACGCGTCATACTACTTTTAAAAGTGTAAACTTAAACAGCCTCGTGCGCGCGCATCAACAAACGATCTCCTCCCCGCGCGCATAATGCCATTATAAACCATCAACAAATTACGTGCGTCTGGAACGCCTGTTCTGACCGAAGAAAAAGTCATTGTCATTAAGACCATAAGGACTCAAAGAATTAAGCTTATATGCCCATTGGCCCTCCTTATCCCTCAGCTCCTCTTCCCCATTGACCCTGTCTATCAACTGAATGTTCATATCATCCAAACCGCTATGTCCATCACTCCAAAAGTGTTTATACAGTAGGTCGTCATTCTCCCGCTGTGCCTCATTCAATCTTGCATGGCGTCTTATTCTGGATTTATGGTTGTTAAACCTTATTCTAAACTTTGTAACAGTGGACCCCACATACTGTACTGAACACCTCTTACATGTGATCAAGTAAACCACATTACTTGAGTTACAATCAAGACTATAGTTAATAGAGTACTTCCTGTCATTATGAGTACACACAAAACAGTCCTTTTCCTCTAAATGCCTACAGACTTCACATCGACTTGATTTACATTTACACGTTCCTCGCTCATTTTCTGCAGAACCACGGCTATTTATCTTCGCACGCACCAGGTAGTCCCCCAAACTTTTAGGTTTTCTGAATGCCACCAAAGGGATATCCTTGATGGCTTTTTTACATCGATCCGATGACTTCAAAATGGGATGTAGCTCTCTGAGTATTTTACTTATGTTCGGCAAGCCAGGATGGTAAGTTACCACGAAAGGTGTTTTTGCACTGCGTGTTTGCTGTTTACTTCTAAAAGCCTCTTCTCTGGTCATACGCCTGACTCTCCCGATTTGTTTTTCCACGAAGTTCCTCTGATGACCCCTTTCAATTAAGTATTCCACCAAATTCTCCGCCCGCTTCTCAAAAAAATAGGGCTTGGAACAAATCCTACGCAATCGCATCGCTTGAGCATACGGTATGCTCTTCTTACAGGCACCCGGATGACAGGAACTATAATGTAAATATTGGTGACTGTCCGTTGGTTTAACAAATACGTCTGTCTCCAACACACCTGACTTGTTGATCACCCTAACATCTAAAAATTCTATTTCATTCACAGAACACTTTGAAGTAAATTTGATCGTGTTATGGGCATTGTTTAAATATCTTATAAATTCCTCCAACTTCCTTTCACCCTCCGTCCATATGATAAATATATCATCAATGTATCTCCACCAAATATAGGGCTTGACTTCTGCATCCCGAAGTAGACATCTTTCCAAATTATCCATAAAGATATTTGCATATGAAGGAGCCATTCTTTACATTATAGTTCCTGTCATCCGGGTGCCTGTAAGAAGAGCATACCGTATGCTCAAGCGATGCGATTGCGTAGGATTTGTTCCAAGCCCTATTTTTTTGAGAAGCGGGCGGAGAATTTGGTGGAATACTTAATTGAAAGGGGTCATCAGAGGAACTTCGTGGAAAAACAAATCGGGAGAGTCAGGCGTATGACCAGAGAAGAGGCTTTTAGAAGTAAACAGCAAACACGCAGTGCAAAAACACCTTTCGTGGTAACTTACCATCCTGGCTTGCCGAACATAAGTAAAATACTCAGAGAGCTACATCCCATTTTGAAGTCATCGGATCGATGTAAAAAAGCCATCAAGGATATCCCTTTGGTGGCATTCAGAAAACCTAAAAGTTTGGGGGACTACCTGGTGCGTGCGAAGATAAATAGCCGTGGTTCTGCAGAAAATGAGCGAGGAACGTGTAAATGTAAATCAAGTCGATGTGAAGTCTGTAGGCATTTAGAGGAAAAGGACTGTTTTGTGTGTACTCATAATGACAGGAAGTACTCTATTAACTATAGTCTTGATTGTAACTCAAGTAATGTGGTTTACTTGATCACATGTAAGAGGTGTTCAGTACAGTATGTGGGGTCCACTGTTACAAAGTTTAGAATAAGGTTTAACAACCATAAATCCAGAATAAGACGCCATGCAAGATTGAATGAGGCACAGCGGGAGAATGACGACCTACTGTATAAACACTTTTGGAGTGATGGACATAGCGGTTTGGATGATATGAACATTCAGTTGATAGACAGGGTCAATGGGGAAGAGGAGCTGAGGGATAAGGAGGGCCAATGGGCATATAAGCTTAATTCTTTGAGTCCTTATGGTCTTAATGACAATGACTTTTTCTTCGGTCAGAACAGGCGTTCCAGACGCACGTAATTTGTTGATGGTTTATAATGGCATTATGCGCGCGGGGAGGAGATCGTTTGTTGATGCGCGCGCACGAGGCTGTTTAAGTTTACACTTTTAAAAGTAGTATGACGCGTGCGGTTGTAACTGTAATTTTACCCTGATGAAGACCACTTTATGTGGTCGAAATATAGGTGTGGAACATAACATGTGGGTTATCTTCATTTGTGATAGTGTATGTTTCTTCATGAAGATTAACTGTTTGTGACTGATGCTTGTGAAGAGTTATATATATATATATATATATATATATATATATATATATATATATATATATATATATATATATATAATAGCCAAGAACTGGAAAATACGACTTTGCCAATATTTCGTCTTTATTAAAAGACTTCATCAGGGCAACTGATGTGAAAGCGGTTAAAACCGTTATAAGATATACGCTAGCTGATGTGAGACGCTAATACGAGACTTAAAGCTGCTCGCGCGCTGTAAAGCGCGCGCGTTACATATAAGTGAAGCAATGAGAGCGATATTAAAATAAATCCCTTCGAGGATTCCTACTACAGAAAAAATCATCACTATTAAGACCCAGTGGATAAATACATCGAAGACGGTATGCCCACTGGGCCTCCCTATCCCTAAGATATTCCTCACTTGAACACTTGTCTATTAACTGTATTCTAACATCACTCAAACCATGATGGTCTGCCTGATTGAAATGCCTGTATATAACATCGTCTTTAAGTTTATTCTCAGAGGATAGTCCTCTGTGTGCATTAATCCTAGACTTGTGGTTATTAAATCTAGTCCTAAATTTGTTAATAGTAGATCCCACATACTGCATTTGACACATTGCACAAGACAATAGGTACACTACGTGGTCTGAATTACAATCCAGCTTAAAATTAATCACAAAATCTCTCCCAGTAACTCTACTTTTGAAACAAATGCCCTCATCCAAGAAATCACAAACCCTGCATCGTCTATCCCCACATCTACCACAACCCTTAACAGTAACTGGTGTCTTAAGTTCGGAATGTACCAGAATGTCCTTAAGGCATTTAGGCCGCCGGAAAGCGATGCGCTAAGAAATCTTAAATCGTATGATGACATTATTATCAAAGAGGCAGATAAAGGGTCTGGGGTTGTAGTAATGGATAAAGATAAATATATTACTGAGGCTTTTAGACAACTAGAGGACCGTAATGTTTATAGGGAGACTCCTGTTGATCTTACTCAACG
>JAEMWC010000036.1:190000-322500 GCA_016490735.1 Pachyseris speciosa
ACGGCATGTTTATAGACGGCGAAACTTAGTATTGTTGTTTACAGGCCGCTTTCGACGAAGATCTCTAAAACGTTTTTCAAATGACGAGAGAAGCGCGCTGGTCTTTGACATTTTTGACAGCATTTTGACAACTTTATGTCAGATTTTGAGACGTGCACATGCACATGCATTTGATCGGCTTTTTTTTTTTACTCGAGCTTGAGTTTCCGCCTTTAATGCTTAATTTTACGAGGACTCATTGTGATTACGTGTTATTAAGATAAGGGCAAAAGTTTCTTAACGCTGTTGAGGTACCAATGTCGAAAAACAGTCAGCCAAGCCGAGTAAAAACACTCGTTCGCTTGCAAAGAAAACAAAACGCAACAAAACAAACAAACAATTCAACTACTTCTTTGCGTCCAAAACGAGTAAGATGATTGTTATTTATATCCATTCGAGAGAATAAGACAAGTTTCATTCCTGAAGAAAAGTAACAACGATTAAACCAAATGTTAAGCTTCTATTTATTTAATTTACCTCACTGTCCTACGCTGTGTTGTGGAGGTTTCTACCACTTGAAAATACGTAAGCTTCAGTAAAGTAAAAACAAGCATCCGCAAAAATAGCAAACGATTTGTTCAAAGAAAGAGCTTCTTCCACAGAGTTTGAGTTACTCATTCCTCCCATTAATACCGGTGAACTGTTAAGTGACTTTTCTTGGTGAGATGCGAGATGCCGCGGTGAAGTGAAAGCCCTTGAAGCGTTGAATTATACTGTTTTCAACCGCACAATCGATCCAAGTTTTCCTGAGAAAAATCTTTCGTCCTTCCTTTCATCACTTAAAAATTCACCTTCCGGAGTATCTTTTAACAAGTTCTTGATTTTTATGCGAAAGACAAACTTCGATCGAAGAAGATGAAGTTGTTTTGCTCAAAATAAAGAAACCAACTGAATGTGAAATTACGAGCCGCAGAAAGCGCGCGAAACATTTAAAAGCCTCGGTTTTGTTTGGGTGTCCCACACCTGGCTTGAGCCTGCGATCCAATCGAAAGCAAGTACCTGGTCAGCGGTCAACTTAAAAAAACAGCTGACCTCGATGAGGTCTTAACTTGAGCCCGCGATATGGTCACGTGACACTGGTCAGGAGATACCTTGTTTTGACAGGTGTCAATTGGCTATAAGATGGATGTCCAGTATCAAAGACGTACACTGTAAAGTAGCTGATCAGCTGGGCCAGGTGGAGCCGCCATGTTGGATTATTATGATTATTATTAGGATATTAGGATATTAATTATTGGGCGACTCCGTCGTCGTCGTGCGTACGCGCCCACGAGCAATACCGCTAGCCATTTTTACCATGAGAAAAGCAGTTGACGGGTTTCTATAGGTATGGTGCTCCGCTAATAATAATAATAATAATAATAATAATAATAACAACAACAACAACAACAACAACAACAATAATAATAATAATAATAATAATAATAATAATAATAACAACAACTTTATTTAAGTCTCAAATCTGTCTAACCGAGCACCGAGAAGCTTTACTAATTGAGGAGACTAAATGTTATTTTGATATCGAAATCAGAGAAGCATAAAATATTGCGACCGGCTAGCTCAAATGACAGTGTCGGAGAACTTGCCCAGTTACTGAATGAATAAGAGTAAGGTTTCTATTTAGCGAGAGGGTTCTCATCTCTGTATATGTACTTGCTAGCTGCTAAATTGTAAAAATATGCGAATGTGCTTAAAATTTCTTTTGACTGACCACCTTGATCACCTATAGAGACTTAAACTATTGACAACTATAGATTAACAAATCTAAACAAATCAAGAAACATTGAGAATTGGGAAATGTCTACCTACCTCTTACGTTTGTCTTCGCGCAGTGGTGGTACTCAGCGTTCCTTGTCTTCTTTTGTAATGATGCTCAGACGAATCTCAGACTCTTCACACAATATTCTGTAGCAGCTCCCGGCAGTAAATCAGTAAATAGTCCACATTCTGTTCGTCTTTGACCAACCTATAATCACTTGACTTGATTAGAATCTTCGCGCTATCGCAAACATAACTTGACAAAAGCGTCATGCAAGTTTTCTAGGAAAAACGTGTGGCGGAAATGAACTGAATTGATTTCTAGGAAACGATCCAATAACAGAACTAGGTACACAAACACGATGCCGTTATATACTCGGAAATAGATGGCAAAGGAAATATTTGTCTTGAGACTTTTCTCCACCTCAGTATTCATGGATAGATACCCAGCAACAGTCATGTTTTTTTGTAAGATTGCCATTCAAACAAGGCGGCGAAATTCGGAAGTTAACTACGCGGCCAGCTCACGCAAACCATTGACTTAAATTGAAGACCGACAGCAACAACTGCAGTAAGCGGTCGAAAAGTTGCGATCCGCATTCTGATTATGACTATGTAGTGAGAGAAACGATAAAACTTCAGACACTACAGCCTTTCGTTTCAAACCACGATGAATAAAATCTTTCATGGTAACAGCTTATAGATTTGCATTACATCGTTGTTATATGTTCATGTTTAGTTGAAATGAACTCGTTCATTCGAATTCACCGTATTTGTGTAAAAAAGAAACCCTTTGTTATAGACTCAACCATGTTATCTTTCACCAGAAGAATTGCTCTTCAAATATACGATTACAAAGCCCAGTGAACGCACAGTGTATCGAAGAAGCTGAATCTGTGAAATGTTAATTCAACACCGTCCTTCTTGTCGTAGACCTTCCAAAAAGAATTATTGTGGTTACAAGATTTGAAATTCAGAACCGTTTTATCTGTCAAGACATATCTCATTTAAGAGAATCTTTCGTGACATCGATTGAACTCAGGGCTCAAAAATGCTCAGTGTATTTGCTTACGGCCCCTAAGAATGAAATGAACTCTCATCAAAATGAATCTTCATTTTTTGTTTTGTTTTTTTTTTTTTGTTTTCAATACAACTTTATTGAACATACACACTATACAGTGAATATTCGCAAAAGAAAATCTACAACAAAACTACAACTTAAAGCAGGCAACAAAGAAACCTAACACAATAAAAACATTAGTAGTAACTTAAATTAAATGGGAGCGCAATGAGTTAAGTAAACAGAATTTCATAACATATTTAAAAGAGACGCAAAAGACCATTTTGTTCTAAAATCTTTTTCGTGATCAGTCGTACAAGAAATATATTTTTCTAGACTAATTTTATCACGAGCTAGGGAAACAAATTCATTAAAGATGTAAAATTTACCGTTAAGAGCTTTTACATAAAGAAAATACTTTCCTATAATGACTAAATGATTGAGGGCTAAACAGAATTTAGAATCTTTGTTAATAATGCCAAACATAATTTTTTTTTTTATTGAAAGCGATAAGTTTGAATTCACCATGCGCGAGGCCCAATCCAGAAACTCCTTCCAGAACAAAGTGGCTTGCGCGCACTCAGTGAAAAGATGAATGATGGTGTGATCTGCTGGACAAAAAGGGCAGCGTGGGGAGTCTTCTTTCTTCATTTTGAATAATAAGCTCTTGGTGCACAGAATATTGTGAATAATTTTGTACTGGAACATTGATAGCTTTACTTCTTTTGTTACTTCAAAGGGCAATAGATATAATTTTCTCAAATCATCCTTCTGGTAGCCAAAATTTAAGAGTCTTTTCTCACAAGTCGGCGGAGGCATTGATCGAAGAGACAGCAGCTTAGTATAAATTTTTTTGCAAGTCATTTCTGCCACTAATATTTGCGGTTTTGAGCTTTGTTCAAGGGAGCAACTAACGAGTTTTTTCCAACTTTGAGGGATGGCGTTAACAAGGCTAAAGTACTGTAAGAAATTACATCTTACGTTAAATTTATTGCGAAACGAGTCGAAGGACGGAAAGCAGCTTTGCTGTGTATCAAAGAGGTCGTTAATTTTGAGAATTCCTGCGTGACGCCAATGCTGCAAGTACATAGATTTCTTATCAGACTTAATAAACTTATTGTTCCAAACTATCTGTTCAAGAACATCATTTTTGCTTTTTGGGTTGGAAGCTATTACGTCTTGCCAAAATGCGATTATTTCGTGATAAAAAGTTGGAAGGCATTTGCTTAGAATTAAGGTGACCGATGTCATAGTTACATTTGAAAAGCTCTGGGCCCCCAACATTTGCTAGGAGGGTCTTCGGGATGTACTGCCACGGAGCGTCTGAGTTTGAGCAAAGTCGCTTAACCCAATTTAACTTTAAAGCCTTGCTAAATAAAGCAAAGTCTTTCATTTCTAGGCCTCCTTCTTGCCTTGTTTTGATGAGCGTAGTGTATTTTATCTTGGGTGGTTTGTGGCCCTAAATAAAATCTAATACTATTTTGTTTACTTCATCAACAAAAAGTTTTGGCGTTTCCATTACACTGCAGATAAATACCAGTTTGGAGAGCGCGAGGGATTTGACTCGATTTATTTTGCCGTAAACAGAAATGTCCCTTTGAGAACATATGTTTAAATTTTTTTTAAGGAAATAAACTTATCCCAGAAGTTCCTCTGTAGAACCGTGTCACGTTCGTACGCAAAATGAACGCCAAGCGCGTAGACAGGCTCCTCACTAATTTGTAAATTTAAACTTTTATCTTTTCTATGGCGCCATGAACCAAGCCATAACAGCTCCGATTTTGATTCGTTTATTTTAAGGCCAGAACATCTTTCAAAAAGGCCTAGCAATTCAAATGAATCTTCATTTGGTTAAAAAGTACTTAGTCTACTAAATTCTTCATTTAAGTCTTGCGCTTTCAAATACATCAATATAAGACTAATTGTGCGAGCAGGAAAAACGACGTCGGTTATTATAGACATGGAAGACTAATAGCGCACATGACATAATGTCCCTTGCATTTTAGCTGTTGCATCTGATTAAAAAATAGAAATGTTTAAATCGGAGGAGTTACTATTCCATCGACTGAAGTTGCTTCCACATTGTTATCAACATATCAATGCATTCCCGAGTGTCGGCCCACCTTTGTTTTTCTGTTTCTTTCTCCTCCTCCGTCTTGGGAAGTCGTTCTACATCGCGGCGAATGAACAGTTGTGGGAGAACATACGCGTACATCTTGGCTTGCAGTTGTCGGCTTAATTCACCCAGTCGTAGAGAAGCTTGCACGTCAGGGGACATTTGTGGAGCAGCCAGCATCGGTCTTCCCTCTTTAACAGGGAAGAATGGCAAAAACTTTTGATGTGTGTCTTGAAGGTCTTTCACTTCTTTCCTCAAATTTTGGTTATCACTTCTCGTCTTTTCCAAATCTTGCCTCACACTTTTCCATCTCTCCAGAGACCATCGCTAAATGCTCTCTCAGACTGATATTTTCTTCTTCGTGGGGCTGCTTTGCTTTATCCAGCTCTTCCACTTCCCTTTCAACACGATCAAGCTTTCCCTCGACATTTCGTAGCTTGTCTTCCAATACTTTCTTTTCATTTTCCAGCTTGTTGATCCTGGACTTGAGTCTTGAAATCTCTTCGATCCTAGTTTTCAGTGCGATGTCCAACTTTTTGTTTTTGTCTTCCAGATCTTTCATGGATTTCTGTAAGCGCGATATCTCTTCATTCTTCTCTTCGATTTTTTGTGCTGTCCGATTATTACCTCATTGATTCTTTCCCGTTCAAACGATGATGCCTCCTGTACAAGGCTCAGAATGGCTGTTACTGGTCGGCCACGGTGTTTGATTGATCTCATATGGTCCTCACTCATTTTCGCTTGATTTACGTAATGTTACTTATAAGTAAATTTCGATCCACTGTTGTCAAAATCCCCAAAAAGTTGAGGTCAGGTGTTTCCACCCTTCCACTCTAATGCATCTATACATAATTGGAAAAACTGGGCCGTGAAACAAGAGGGCTGGAAATGTGCACCGCTTACCTGAAACAAGGAAAGTGAATTATTTCTGTGAGATAAGCTTTAGTCACAAACTGATCTTCCTTCAATCAGTTTTTGTTATGGTGCAAATATAAAAATGACATGAAATATCAGATAAGTGGGCAGTGAAAATAAAACTAGAACCAGTGAGTCAACATTTTCTTACGAAATCCCCCGGTGTTATTTTCATTATTTTAGTTATGCATCGTTACACTACTTAGACGGTGTTTACGAGGTTTTTAGCAGGGGTTGACCGTTGATTTCTTACCTATGTGTTCCCCAGCATTTATTCAAAAATGAGAGAAAATTTTGGCAGCCAGGGCTGAAACCCGGGAAAGCATCTTTTCAAAGGATGCAAATTCTCAACATTTCTCCTTGACACGCGATTTTGTTTCGTCTTGTACGTTTATTCAGTAGATACGTAGTCGTGAGCCGTAGCATAATTACTGCATTTGTATTTGTCAGTAAACATCTCCTGAGAGCAGGAAATTTAGACGCTTATTATTAAGGGATAATGTCACCATGATAACGCATGTTCTCGATTCACTTCGAGTTCTGCAGCATGAAGCAAAAAGGGGTAACTCTGTTAGGCCAGTGTATTAAGATGCCGGTTCATCACACCACAATCTCAGCACTTTTTTACCCACTTATACTGCTTGGTTGGCCGTTTTTATATCTTCCTCGAATAGATCGGTTTTCGGCCCGACAAAGAGTATTATTTTGGGATCTGTGTAAATTAGGGGAAAATTGGATGTAATTGTTGCTATGTGAGGGGTAGCTTAAAACGGTTTTGGCTTTCCCCAACCGAATTGTGACGAAAATGAATGGAATCAGCCTTTATTAATCATCATAGCTATATCCGGACTTCCGAGAGGAAGCAGTTCTTTTGAATGTTTAGTGCTGTAGAAAGAATCACATTCATACTGAGTTATGCGGTGATGGGCTAGTCGAAGCGAGGTAAACCATTTTGAAATATTGAGATTAACACAGGGTTTGATATTGGAGTTATGTACTAATTTCTTAGGTTATTGCGACCTTGAAAGACATTTGCCCGCGGTGTGCCTTTTGTTACATGACTCAATATTGACAGATAACTGACCAATCACAGTAGAGCGCAAATAAGCGCGTGACAAGCACATGCAGAAAATGTTTGAATAGCTATTTAGCCTAGCAAGAAATTTTTGATGAAGCCCAACAGAACTCGCATTAAGCTGATGAAATTCTCGATTTATCATCGAAAGCACATTTGAAATCTCAGTGTACGAATAAAGCATTTTGTTGAGATAAAGTATTTTCAAACGGGTGTTTATAGCCTGGCACACTGATCCACCATTAGGTCTTAGACGTCTTACAAATCTATGATGCATTCACCGCGGGAGTTTTCTGGGAATGCTGGCGTGTTTTTTCTTCGAAAAAGAGACGGATAAACCAGTCTAAACGAGATAACAAGTCTTTCTTCGAAATCTTGTTTCGTTTGGTAAAGTGATAAATTATTCAATTATTGGCACAATCTGTTGGCTGAACTGTTTCCAAGAGCCTTCATAAAGTCCAACAGAACTCTCACAAAACCGTGAAAATTCTCGATCAGATTTACTTCCAGAAAATATTTCAAAATTCAATCTTCACACAAAAAATGTACTTTAATTAGATCAATTGTTCCCATATATTCGAGACAGAATTGAAACGGTTACCTCTTGCCTCTTTAATCTCGTGAGGTCTTCAGGTGGTGTATTGAAATAGATCCGCGACGTGGTTTCTCGGAAAGAGACACATTATAATATATATCACTCGGCCCCCAACCAAGAATTTTTAAGCAGCTGTAAAACAAAAAGGCGCGAATTTTGTTAACATTTTTACTGAAATTGCACGGTGTAGTGGTGGTCATGAATTATCGTGAACAGAACGAATGATTCTTGTCTTAAGATGATTTGTCGAATGTACCGACTGGCCGATGAAATGCATTTCAGTATTTCTTGACCCCTGAAGCTCAACAAGGCTGGAGTGACTCACACTCGCCAAAGTACAACCCCAAAATGTTGTTCAAAAGGGAACCTATGATCCTGATCAGAAGCACCAGCTTTGATCACACAGATTTTGTAATACTAAGGATTTGTATCAAATATAGTGCATTTATATTCCAAAGAAAGTGAAGCCACTAAAACTTAAAATCAGTTCTCAGGGAAACTAAGAAAAACACGCGCTTAAGCAATTGCAAGCTTTTAATTACAAGTTACCCGATGCGAACGAAACCGCTGATGAATAGGCGAATAAACACGAGGTATCCATCACTGTTAAAAGAAGCATGTGGGACGGTTCAACGGACAACTACATTTCCCAAGATGGTTGAGACAGACTAATTAATGTTTGGTTCTTGGAGAAAGATTTGATAACAAATATATTCTTTCATACTAGGTAAAGATTCAATTCAATTATCTGCATTCTGCATTCTCAGACCGATCAAGCGAGAATGTAAACAAAAGGTCATAGTTTTGGCGCCTTTGCATGTAAATTATATTTCCTCTCCGTGAGGTATAGTAGTGTTTTATTCCCATACACTTTTTAAGAGCACAAGTAAGCTTCCATCTACAAGGCCTGCAACATGCGTGTAAGAGAGGCAGAAATATTATTATACTATATTTGAGAGCCTGGCATCAAACAGTAACTTCCGCTTCACCTCGCTTGTGCGTCTTTCTCCTTATATTTCTCTGCATTTCGGAGGTAGAAATTGATAATAAGATATGATGTCGGTGTAAAAGTTTGCAGAATCACTATTTGGTGGGTTTTTTCATAGTGTGATATTTTAAATTGAGTTTTGCTTTTACCTTTTCAGACAAATCTGAGGATTGTTGCTTAGTGACCTATGCCACCACAGTTCAATTTCTCGGAAACCCTGTATCTTCGGTGAAATTGTGTCACTTTAGTCAGGCTTATTTAATGGCATAACAGTGGTAAATAGTCTCCAGTTTCTGGAATGAATTAGAACTTAAGCGGCAGTTTTTTTGCTGATGACATCGTGCCATTTTAGTCAAGGCTCAACAGCCTCCACTTTCTGGAATGAATTCAGAATGTTAGCGGCTGTTTTGCTTGTGACATCGGAACCTGGGTCATGTGAAAATGGTTCTTCAAGTTCACAAACTTCATAATATCGCCTTGATCATAGTTAGTATAGGAGACTATCTCACTCATAATATAACCAGCTGGGGATATAAGCTTCCAGCTCAGTAAGAAAGCCAACATGTATTGAAACTGCACTCTACAGCAAAGGTCAGCCACAGTGAACAGCAATAACTTCAGCTGTTGCGAGCAAGCGCTCCGGGTGTAGGCTATCTTTGGCACAATGAACTGATTCAAATGGTAAAATACTCTTGTTACAGACAAGATCGTTCTTCAAAGGTTCTATGAAGCGCCGAACACATTTATTTCGTTTTTGTGCAAGGAATAGTTTTATTTCCTCGCACCGGCGATTCCCTGGTGGACTCGATCATGTCATTATGTTTACGGGTTCACGGGGTTCATGACAAATCTCTTCGCTACAATGCAATTCGCTGAGTACAATGGTAAAATACACTCTCTTTACAGACAAGATTTTTCTTCAACGCTGTTATGATGCACCGATCACAGTTGTATTTGATTTTTTATGCCAAGTTGTTTTTAGCTTCAAACATAACCCAAGGCTGATTTGTTTCCCGCGAACTTGTCGGCCAAGAATAGGAAGTCGAATGTTTGAACGAGTCTGCTTCAGAGAACGGGCTACCCGGGTGTGTTTGCACTGCTTTACAAGAAGTTGAGTTTTTATCATAACTTTTTACAACTTGGAAATAAATGTTTTCGTTTTTATAATTGAGTGATTGCTATACTATGTACTGGCTTTATCTTTATCTGGAAATGTTAGATGTTAATAGCCACGATGATGAACAATTTTACTGTAATTCACATTTGCCTATTCTTGTCCTTCTCCTTTTACATGGGTTTTCATAACCAGTAACCACGTGTCCTCATCGAGGCCTTTTATTTAGTTCATGGTGTCCATTTGTACGTAGCTTATGGTTTGATATATGCTAATGCAGCAAACTGTTAGCAGTGACTTCAGTGAAGATTCTCCTATAAGATGCCACTCCATCACTCCACTACCCCACCATTCGCTAACTTTCCCTGAACGGTTTTCCGTTGCCAATACAATTATACTGCTTGGTTGGCCCTTTTTTTGTCTCATGGAGATCGGGTTTTAGCCCGAAATAGGTAATAGGAAGTGACTACCATGTTGGCAGCTCTTCTGTGTCTCTTAATTTGGGGAAAATTGGGTGTAATTGTTGCCATGTTCTAAAATGAGTCTTGGGGAGGGCCAAAACCGTTTTGTTTTCCTCACTGAATTGCCACCAAAACTGCATGATGACTTCCCAAAGAGTGAAATCAGCTTTTGAAGCATCATAGCTAAATCGGAATTTCCGAAATGAAGCAGCTCTTTTTAACGCATAATGGTCCATAAAAATTCTTTACACTGGCTGAGTTATCAGGTGATGGTCTAGCTGAAGCGAGGTAAACCATTTCGAGATATTCTGATTAACACGGGATTTGATAGTTTAGTTTAATATATAATTATTTCGGTTATTGCGACCTTAAAAGGCTTACCCCGGCGTGCCTTAGTGACATGACATGACAGGTAACTGACCAATCACAGTAAAGCGTAAATACGCGCGTGACGAGCAACAAAGTTGTTTTGCTTTCAGTTGCTTCATTTTCAGGTGCTTCTACGTAAGACACGAGCTCAGCATGTGGTAATTCTAACTCTTTGTCCCCGTCAGAGCGAGCGTCATCAACAAAACTAAAGTTAAAGACAATATTTAAGTCCTGCGTGTCGCCCTACTCCATCTTGCTACATATTTTCGCATAAATTAAAATTTCATTTGTCGGTACTCTTACTGATGATAAAAATTAGCCAATCAGCGCGCGAGAATTTTGACAGTTATTGAGGTCTTAGACGTCTTACAGTTAATTTATTCACCGCGAGAGTTTCTGGAAAAGTTGGCGTGCTTTTTCTGGGAAAACAGACGGATATAATAATTCAGTCTAAACAAAACACTAACAGGTTTTTCTTCGAAATCTTGCTCCGTCTGGTAAAGTGATAAATATTTTGATTCTTGGCACTATGTGTTGATGGGATTTTCACCGGTCTGACATTTTTCAAAACAGAATTCTCAGAAGGCCTTTAAAACTCTGGATCTACTTCCAAAACACATTTCAAAACTCAACCTCACACATTTACTTTAGATCAATTATTCTCGTATATTCAAGACAGCAGTTGATACCTAAGTCTTCAGGTGGTGTATTGAGACTAATTCACATGGATCCTGCGTGGTTTCTCGGAAATATCGAGAGACGAATACTATAAACAAATTCTAAACGTGACATTTGCTATGTATCTGATATCACTCAGTTCCCATGCAAGCGGAACTTTTAACCACTATGCAACAATTCTATACGTAAATTTATACGCCACCTCATAACGATTTAGGACAACTGACTTAGCTTCTTCATTCTGGGCAACGACCAAAGATATGTATCTAACGCCTCAGCTTCTGAAGTAAACAGACGAAAGGCGGCACTCATTTCTTAGCTACCACCTTTTAATATTAAGTCAGTCCCCGCTTAAATAAATATTGAAGTTTTTATTTACTGAATCAGCAATATCTGAGCACCAGCTGCTGTGTTTCTACCTGATTTAAAAAAATTCACGAAGTGACAAACACTGAAATGATGCTCGCATATGAAAAAAAAAAAAAAAAAAAAGCACGGTAATCTGTAAAGGCAGAAGTAATTTATCCGACTCATCTGTGTACAGGATTTATAAACTGCCAGTCAAACAGTGTTGTCTTTAAAGTATGACGCGAACTCACAATTAAACGCGCTGGAAGTCGCCTGCAAATAAACAGTGATAGTTCGAAAGAGCCTTCCATTAATATGAACTACAGTATTTGAAGAATTAGTCCTATAATTCTTGATCTTGTGATGGATAACAAAAGTCAAGACAATATATAATACTGTCTAATAGTATTCAATAATATTCAAACTCTGGATCCGCACTGATATGTTCAGATTTAAGTCATAACCGTCTGTATGATTCAAGTTATATAAACTCAGAGGTTTTTCTAGTTGTCTTGGGAAACTGGAAATTTTCTGATCAGTGTCAGTAAGATTCGTGGATTCATTTATTCTCTGTTTTTCCTCAGAACCTAAAGGTGGATTTCCGCTATAGCGTAATTTTTACTTGCGCACGGACGTAAACTTGAACTGGCTTTATGTGCGTAAATAAAATAGAGACGATGTGTGAAAGGACGCGCATAAACGTAAAAGTTGAACCTCGCTCAACTTTTACGTTTACGCACGACCTTTCACACGTCGTCTCTATTTTATTTAAGGACGTAAAGCCAGTTCCAGTTTTCGTCCGTGCGCACGTGAAAATTACGCGACAGTGGGAATCCACCTTAACACTGTATTCACTAAGGGATTCGAAATAACTAAAGATGCCATTAATACTCTAAAGAGAAGAAGAAGAAAACAACCAGGTGAAATGTTTTAAAACCGGCAGACCAAATGAAGCATACAGGCTCACCTTACTACTGATCAACTAACAACAATCCTCTAAGTCGGTGGCACGCGCAAAGAGGACTTTCTTGTTTCACCAGCAAGCCACAGCATGCGTGGATCGCATTTACGGAGAAGTTTAGGACACTAACAAACGCTGAGAATATATTTCACGAAGGTGCTCCAATATGGCCGCCATATGTTTATTGTTCATGAGATCGACCTCATGCTTATTAAATCTTTGAACGATTTCTCAGAAAACCGGATGATGAAACGCCCGTTTCTCGGAAAAGAAACTGCAGTCAATTCTTTTCTTTAATGATAATTCTTCAGGCATCGACTAAATGTTTTAGTAGTATATTAATGATTAATGAATTTCTACGTTCTCCGCGTGTTAAAGCAAATGACAAGAAACTTGAAAATATTAACATAGGTGCTAAAGGCAAAGCCACTGGTGAAGAAAACTCAAATTCATAATTGAGATACATATTCAAACGTCCAAGCCGCTTTCCCAAGCTTCATGGCAAAACTACTGTAGTCTTTTACTAGCAAACAACCTTGGTACCAGTTACAGCTATGCAACGGAAGCAATAGTAGAATTCTAGAACAATTAAGGTGAACAAACCTTTGGCGCTATCGCATAGGGCATGTTCATCCTTTACCAAATTTGTAGTTAGTCTAATAACTTGACTACCCAATGTCTACATCAATGGAAACAATGTCCATTAAATTAACAACATCTTGTATTGTATTTGTCCACCAAAGTGTTTTCATTGCTCAGTCTTGTTGCATGGTTTTCCACATTTCTACTAATTCTTGAACGTCTTCCTCTTTCTGCCAGCCGGTCAGTTTGCCTTCCTGCTTCATAAGAGCTACTGAACGAACGACCTTTTCCTCGTTAACAGAGGGGTGAGCGGCGAAATTTCTGCCCACTTGAATCGATTTCATCGCTCTTGTGTGTTTCGCTTTGTTCCAGTGAAGCTTGCTCCTCAGTTCTTCCCACCTTTTCCTTGCATCATTTTTCTGTTTCTCGTCTTTGTAAAGCAACTCTATATCCTCCTCGATAATTTTTACTTTGTAGCTCTTCGTGGGATCGTATGAATTTGGATGAACTTTCTTGTACATCAAACCTTGTAATTCCGTACACATCTGGCCCAGGACAACCGAAGCTCCATCAACCAAGGTTGATGGCAACGCCATTTTGCCAGGGACACCAAATGATGGCCTACGCTGTATCTCTTCTCGTAGATGTTTTAGATCTTTTTTAAGGGACGTGTTTTCGTCTCTGCTTTCATCGAGACTTTTCTTTATTACCTCCACTTTCTTTGTCAACATCTTGACATTCTCCGCCATTTTAACATTCTTTTCTTCGTTTACTTTATTCGCGTCCTCCAGCTCGATGACTTTCTTTCCCACAGCTTCTAGTTCGACTTCAACGGATCTCAGTTTCTTTTCTAATACTTGCTTTTCATTTTCCAGGATGTCGATTTTCTTTTTCAGAGCTTTTATTTCTTCGTCTTTCGACTCCAAAGTAGATGTCAACTCTTCGTTTCGCTCTTGAAGCTCTTTCACTTGCTTATTTAACCTCGATATTGAATCATTCTTCTCGTCTATTTCTTTCCTCAGACTATCGATTTGGTCGTTAAATCCTCCATCAAGGTTCAGCCCTCCTCCTAGTACAAGGCTAAGTGATTGAGCGGCCATTAATTCATCGATCTCCCCACGTTTGCGAGAAGGAACTTCGCTCATGGTGTCGCCAAGCACCTAAGACGACGAAAGTAAACTGAAATTCTGCTCAGGGCTGACTGCTTCTTCCCCGCAGATGGCCAATGATAGCACTGCAGCGTACTATTTTTTGATGGACAGGTAATTATCGAGTGAAGTGTCACACAGCTTATGCGCATGACGCTGAGTAAATATCCAGTGACAAATAAAATATGTTTACTTCCAAACCCTTATTATTATTATTATTATTATTATTATTATTATTATTATTATTATTATTATTATTATTATTATTATTATTATTATTATTATTATTATTATTATTATTATTCTGCTCAGGGCTGACTGCTTCTTCCCCGCAGATGGCTAATGATAGCACTGCAGCGTACTATTTTTATCTTTAACTTCTATTATTATTATTATTATTATTATTATTATTATTATTATTATTATTATCATTATTTATTACCTTGGATACTTCTTGAAAATTGCTGCACACCTGGTTCTAACAGGTCAGCGGGAATTTTTCTCTGCTTCTATGTTTCCAAGGCTCTAGACCAACCCACTTTCTTGGTGACGAAAATTCCTAAATTACCTGACCTTACAAGCATGTTCCTCGTGCCTATGCGCATGGCTTAGTACGAGGTTTCCTTGACATTATCGTAATGACCAATCACGATTCTTCTTCAATGTGTTGTTCAGAAAGTACCACCCGAAGTATTTTCTAAATATAAGAATGTGAGGTTTTTTCGGAAATGATTTGACGAATACTCAGAAACTTTCTTCTTAGACCGCTAAATATGACTTTCTTTTTGGTTCAGTAACCGTATGAATAGTGCATGATTTTGCAATTAGAAAAAACATCAACTATAACCCTTACAACCCACCAATCGTAAGATATTAGAGGAACACAATTTCTTTTGTTTTATGTGAGAATGAATATATGAAAATCATATACTTGAATTGCGGATTAAAGAATGGTTATGTGAATGATCATCGCAGTTATGAACACTACTTTAACAGTAGTGAAGATAAAGCCTGAAAAACCTTAATTCTTTCGAAGGTCGTCACTGGAACGTGGAGGAACGCAAAGTACATTAATCATTCCATACCGTCATGGACGATTTGTTGACTGAACTTCCATCAGTCTGGGAAAAAAAGAACTTAATAAAGGCCAACAGAACTCTACCGAGCAAGTAATTCTAATTTAGCAGTTAATATTCTCGAATTATCCTCAAAACGTATTTCAAATCTCTGCCTTCCTACAGCACATTTACTTTAAATCAAATACTTGGTGGTTTTTCAGACAGAATCGGCTCGTCGTACTGTATTGTCACCGGCGATTTGGTTTCTCGGAAATCCAATCCAATCGAAGAAATCAACACTGTAAAACAAAAAGGCATGTATTTTGATAACTAGGCATATTTTTCTCGAAACCTTACTACTTACCATTAGAGGTGGTCATGAATTTATCTTGAACAAAACACAAAGTTCATCAGCTCATTGCAGTCTTGAGACAATTTGTGGACTGTACTACGCGTACGATAAATTGTATTTCAGTTTTTTTCCTGACCTCTGAAGCTCAATAAGGCTGGAGTAAATCACATGGCCAAAAGTACAATCGCACACATTTTGCCTAATCTCAGTCGTCATTGTTTGAGAGGCTTTAATAGTACTGATTTAGGATTTGTATTAATTTTAGTGAAGTCGTATATTGCGAGAAAACGGGACCAATGAAAACTGAAAGGTTTTTCTTCTTTTCCGAGTGCAGCTGGGAAAACAGATAATTAAAGCGCTTGGAAACGGCTTTTCATAAAACTTTGTCAGAAGTATTCGAAGACAATTTAACTGGGCCAATATACCCCAAGATAGTTGACAGGTACTACTAAACGTTTGTTTCTCGTAGAAATATTTTATCATTGTTGTTTTCTCCTATGCAGGTAAAGATTCGATTCAATTATCTGCCTTCTCAGACCAATCAAGCGAGAACTGTAAGCATATATATAGATCATAGTTTTGGCGCCTTTGATTGTAAATTAGTTTTCAGGTCTATCAAGCATACCCAGTACTTCTGTACACTAAGAGCACAAGGTAAGCTCCCATCTACGAGGCCTGCAAGATTATGATGCAAGTAACAGAGGCCGGCGTTATTGATCGTATCGCTTTGCATGTTTTGCTTTAATTCGCTCTTTGGGTGACATATTTAGCCTTAAATCTGTCGACATTTCTTTGGAAAATAATAGCAATTCCAGACGAAATTAGAAATGCGACGTTTTGCCTGTAATAACCTTTTTTCAAAATCACTATTTGGTGATTTATAGAATGATATTTTAATTTGCCATTCAAAGGATTGTTGCTTGGTGACCGATGTCATCACAGTTCAATTTCTCGGAAAGCCCGTGTTTTCTTTTTGTGTGTGTGTGTGTGTGTGTGGAATCCCGTGTCACTTTTGTCAGGCGTGTTCAGTGGATAATATCAGTTGTAAATAGTCTCAGTTCAGGACCAAGTTAGAATCTCAGCAGCTTTTTTCGCTTATGAAATGTATTAACCTAGCGAGATGTCTGAGAAAGACTGGTTGTGCGGCAACCACGGCACCCAAAATCGGGTTTTGCAAGTTCACAAACTTCGTAATATTTATCGCCACAAGAGGGGAGCAAAGGGAGCAGGGTTGGCGCAGTGGTGAGAGCACTCGCTTTCCACCAATGTGGCCCGGGTTCGATTCCCGGGCTCGGCGTCATGAGAGGGTTGAGTTTGTTGTTGGTTATCTACTCTGCTCCGAGAGGTGTTTCTCCATGTTCGCCGGTTTTCCCCTCTCCTAAAAAACCAACATTTCCAAATTCCAATTTCATGTGCTTGTAAAGCGGCGCATCTGATCATATACACATGGAAAATGCGCTATATAAGTTCTAAATTATTATTACTAAATTATCGCTAAGAGAACTAGCTGAGGCTATAAGCGACAAGCTATTACGTAGCAAACTGAACACGCATTTAAACTGTACTGTACACTATAAAAAAAATTCAGCTCAGAATTACAGGAAATGGAAACAAATTCCAACCATTCTAAATTGTACCAGGCTTTATTTGTGACGCCATAATTCTATTGTATAAGACCACCTTGAAACAAAATTACAGTAAAAGTGATAAAATATGTAACTCATTCGCTTTAATGTGGATTACCATAAGATTCCAAAGAAAAGTAATGCGAAAAACCTCATGATGGCCTTTCTTATTAGTTGGCTTAAGGTGGGACTTAATTAACCAAGTCGCGCCGAATGGTTTTCATCTTGTAGTTTCTTCCCGACGAAACACCACTTTGTATGTATCTTAATTTCCTTGTTTCTCGACTTAAGCGCCACGGTTATTGAGCACTTGGTTTTGCTCCTGTAGGTTTTCCACGGCTTTTCATAATTCGACGATTTCTCGGTTCATTGATGTGTTTCTTTATGGACTCGATGCCTTCGCCGTGACTGAATGACATCATGTCGTTTCAAAAACAAAAAAACAATGTCGTTTATTCTGGTACGCTCACTGTCAGGTTCATTCCCAAGAAACCCGGCACAACTTTTTAAGCTCCATCTACAAGGCCTGTGGAAGACAGGCATAAATATACAGTATGTAGTACCATATTCAGTGATCAGCATCAAACATTAACTTCTGCTTCACCTCGCTTGTGCATCTTTGTCCTTATATTTCTCGGCATTTCGGGGGAAGAAATCGATAGTACGATATTATGTCTGTAACATTTTACAGAATCACTATTTGGTGGTTTATACTGTGATGTTTTAACTGGATTTTTGCTTTTACCTTTTCCGACAGCTCTGAGGATTATTCCTTAGATAGTGAGCTATGTCATCAGAGTTCAATTTCTCGGAAACCCTGTCTCTTCGGTAAAATCACGACACCTAAGTCAGACTAATTTAATCGGATAATAGTGGCAAATAATCTCCAGTTTCTGGAATGAATTAAAATCTTAGCGGCTTTGTTTTTGCTTATGAACTACTTTAAAGAACTGGGTCATGTGGAAATGGGTTGTGCAAGCTCACAAACTTCATATTTCGCCTCGATACATTCTTAAACTAGGCTCGATACAGCCAGGTGAGGACTCTTGAATGATATCTGAATGACATGCGGTGTGAGGAGTGGTCCGTATCGTACCCTTTGTGCCGGATTACAGTATTTTTGCAGATGGCTTCTGCCCCGGTATGAAAACCCTTACCGCACAGGCCTTTTGTGTACTTAGGTCGGAGCTAGTTTTGTGCGCCGCAGCGCCACTCCAATCTTCCAAGCGGAACAACGACCTTGCGCCGATTTGGCCTTTTTCCCGGTCTAACCGGAATGTGAGCAATTAACCAGATCGGTACGTTATTAGGAACTTGGAGCCGCGGTAATGAGAACCTTTTCCGCCAAGAAAATGAGGATTTCAGGAGTGTGGACCCTTGCGTATCGTTTGGTTTCTTTCCATACCAGTTCAATTTTTGAAGCGGCCCAAAATCGATGTGGTGTATTGTATACAATTTGCCTCAAAGATAAGTCTTCGGTTTGAGATTGCACTTTCTCGAGTATTATTTGGGTAAGTTTAACAAGGGAGTGGTTTTCCATCGTGATACCGCGTCGAGTTCTCCCATCTTCTTTGGAACCTCGAGCCGGCTTCAAACAAATTCCACTTTTCGCAGTTTTTGCTTTCCAATTATTACTAACAAAATGCACTAACAAACGTTAACTTTTTGAATTTTTCTTTAAAATTTCCCTTAATTTATTGATTCGTTAATTGGCGGGAAGCCTGGAAGCGAATACAAAATGTCCAAAAATGAAAATAAAAATTGAGAAAAAAGTGTCAAAGTGTTATCTTGTGAAAAAACACACGCGATTTCCTCTGACTCTTCGCGCGCAATCTATGTCATGGCCTCATTATGACATCACCTTTCCAGTTCGCTTTCTCTCCCCAAACGAGTTACATGTAGCACTGTGGCTCTTGCGAGGGAAGAACAGCTGCGTTTCTCAATTTTGTACTCTTGGCTTATCTATTGTGCTTTTCTGTTAATACCGAGTATCGGATCTTGTGCCGGGTGATAAACACGAACTATTCAGGTAAGTTTAGTTCGCATTTTTACAAAACAACTATTTCGGCAGCGCAGAAACATTTTTAACAGGGATTCTAGGAAAGGTATTTCTTTTCACCGCAAAATATTTCAGTTTCCCTTAGGATTTCAAACTGAATTTTTAAGTGTTTTTTCTCAGAAATGCAATGCATGCATGTGAAAACGCACTTTGTATCGATGCACTTTTTTCACGCATTATTTCAGTTATCCGGCAACCAAAACAAGTTGTCATGGCAGTCTCGTTGTTTGTTGCGCGTGCACTTCGTTTTGCTTGCGCATGCTTCAACCATCGGTTCGGTTAGCCGTTTAGTTCACCTAACAGGGAACGTAAACAAATGAACAAGAACTGAGCAATCATTGATGATTTCGACATTATTTTCTTTCCCCCTACTAAATGACGAAAACAAATGGAGAGTTCACATCCGAGAGAATGTAAACAGATGAACAGTAACTTAGTACTCATTGATAATTTCTACTATTTTCGGATGTACATAGCATAAGCAAAGTAGATTAAAACAAAATAGACAAACCAAAACAACGATAATAGAACAAAGAAAGGAACACCAAGAAAGGTTTTATGTTTTCTGGTGATGTTATTTCAGTTTATAATCTACTTTTGGAGAACAAAGGTTTCAGTTTCAGTTTCAGTTTATTTTTGCCACTTATTGTTGTTTTAAAACAAATGAACAATAACTGAACAATCATTGATGATTTCGACATTATTTTCTTTCCCTCTACCAAATGATGAAAACAAATGGAGAGTTCACATCCCAGAGAATGTAAAAAGATGAACAGTAACGAAAGGTTCTTCGTTTCAAATTCAAATTTGCTTGGCCGATAAAGGAGATAAGTTGAGAGCGCAACAATTAGGGAGTTTAAGAAATGAGGACGCGACGGCAACGAAAACGTCATTTCAAAATATACCTTCTCTTTATTAGAGCACTTTCGCAATTATTCCAATTTGTTCATCTTGTAAAATGTCGGCGAACTATCCAGGAACTAAATTTCTATGAGCGGCGTTAAAGTAAAGAAAAAGAAAGAAAAATTTGCCATCATGGTTCACGTTCTCAACAACAACGTGAAATGATCAAATTTGAGGTTTTGGCGAGAACGTGAGCACATGATGCAAATTTTTCTTTCTTTTTCTTTACTTCAACGCCAGTCATGGAAATTTAGTTCCTGAATAGTTCGCCGACATTTTACAAGTTGAACACACTGGAATAATCGCGAAAGTGCTACAATAACGAAAGGAAATAGTTTGAGATGACGTTTTCGTTGCCGTCGCGTCCAAGTTTCTTAAACTCCCTAATTTCAAAGTATAGAACAGAGGCCTTCCAAGGGGTGGCCGGGTATCGCTTTGTCGCTCTTTTACGACCCTGTCTGTCGCTTGCAAAGGTCACTGTCGCAGAGAAAACAAAGAGGAATGGAAAGTGAATTGTCCTTGCAATTGTCACAAACTGTCACACTTTTGCTCTCAATTTCTGTCAGTTTTCGGTTTTTTGGGAGAAGATTGTCGCCTGTTTTCGGAGCCATGTCGCTTGTCGCTTCTACCCCTTGGAAGGCCTCAGAACAAAATAGTAGATTTGCCCACTGCAAATTTTAAGATTGGAGTGAGTGCATAGCCTCCTGGTGATTTAGCTATTCGGCTCGAAGGCAGTTGATGATTAGGGTTAGTTTTTGATATAAATGTAGGAATTGAGTGTTTCGACTCATATTTCTTTTGAGCCTGTCAACAAAAGTCGCTAAACGAAACGGAAAAGTATGACGGTTTCCAAATTATTTCCATGGCACCTCTACCTTGTAACAAGTGTTCATCCATCATTAGTGAAACTGATCGTGCACTGTGGAAGGAAACCGGATTTACAAGGTCGCTACAATGGTTATCGACTACAAAGACGTTGTTTTGTGTGTGTACTGTGCGAAACATTCGTTGGAAGATGATAAACACTAATCGTGTACCGATTGGCAGCCTGAATGATGTCTAAATTGACTGGTTACTGGGTAGTAAAAAACAATGCGGAGAATCCTCGTGACTCATAAAAACAACCTCGTTCCCAGGGCTTTTCCCTTAGCCCTGGGAACGAGGTTGGCATACAAAAACAGAAAGTGACACTAACCAAACCTTTGAGTGTATGACTAATATTTCTAGGAACTGAACTCGATTTCCACTTAGTTTTGGTGCGGAAATCCATGCTAACCGCTCGTCGAACAGGAGGCGTTGCTTGTAGCATTCACTTGATTATTTTCATAGTCAAAGCATGCACGACCAAAAAAGTTCCCAAGTTGACTAGTCAGAGTCACTAGACCCAACTGTTAAAAACTGGAATGACGATCGAGGTTTCTCTGAGAGATATGCTCTAAAACATAAAACAAAACACAAAGAATAGTTATTTTGATGCTTTGTCTTTAGCAAATATTGCTTATATAATAATAATAATAATAATAATAATAATAATAATAATAATAATAATAATAATAATAATAACTTTATTTAAGTCTCAAATCTGTCTAGCCGAGCACCGAGAAGCTTTACTAACTGAGGAGACTAAATGTTATTTTGATATCCAAAACAGGGAAGCATAAAATATTGCGACCGACTAGCTGAAATGACAGTGTCGGAGAACTTTCCCGTTACCGAATGAATAAGAGTAAGGTTTCTATTTAGCGAGAAGGTTCTCATCTCTGTATATGTACTTGCTAGCTGCTAAATTGTAAAAATATGCGAATGTGTTTAAAATTTCTTTTGACTGACCACCTTGATCACCTCTAGAGACTTAAACTATTGACAACTATAGATTAACAAATCTAAACAAATCAAGAAACATTGAGAACTGGGAAATGTGTACCTACCTCTTACGTTTGTCTTCGCGCAGTGGTGGTACTGAGCGTTCCTTGTCTTCTTTTGTACTGATGCTCAGACGAATCTCAGACTCTTCACACAATATTCTGTAGCAGCTCCCGGCAGTAAATCAGTAAATAGTCCACATTCTGTCCGTCTTTGACCAACCTATAATCACTTGACTTGATTAGAATCTTCGCGGCTATCGCAAACATAACTTGACAAAAGCGTCATGCAAGTTTTCTAGGAAAAACAGGTGTGGCGGAAATGAACTGAATTGATTTCTAGGAAACGATCCAATAACAGAACTAGGTACACAAACACGATGCCGTTACATACTCGGAAGTAGATGGCAAAGGAAATATTTGTCTTGAGACTTTTCTCCACCTCAGTATTCATGGATAGATACCCAGCAACAGTCATGTTTTTTTCTAAGATTACCATTCAACCAAGGCGGCGAAATTCGCAAGTTAACATATTACGCGGCCAGCTCACGCAAACCATTGACTTAAATTGAAGACCGACAGCAACAACTGCAGTAAGCGGTCGAAAAGTTGCGATCCGCATTCTGATTGTGACGATGTAGTGAGAGAAACGATAAAACTTCAGACACTACAGCCTTTCGTTTCAAACCACGATGAATAACATCTTTCATGGTAATAGCTTATAGATTTGCATTACATCGTTGTTATATGTTCATGTTTAGTTGAAATGAGCTCGTTCATTCGAATTCACCGTACTTGTGTAAAAAAGAAACTCTTTGTTATAGACTCAACCATGTTATCTTTCACCAGACGAATTGCTCTTCAAATATACGATTACAAAGCCGAATGAACGCAAAGTATATCGAAGAAGCTTAATCTGTGAAATGTTAATTCAACACCGTCCTTCATGTCGTAGACCTTCCAAAGAGAATTATTGTGGTTACAAGATTTGAAATTCAGAACCGTTTTATCTGTCAAGACATATCTCAATTAAGAGAATCTTTCGTGACATCGATTGAACTCAGGGCTCAAAAATACTCAGTGTATTTGCTTACGGCCCCTTAGAGTGAAATGAACTCTCATCAAAATGAATCTTCATTTGGTTAAAAAGTACGCTTTCAAATACATCAATATAAGACTAATTGTGCGAGCAGCAAAAACGACGTCGGTTATTATAGACATGGAAGACTCATAGCGCACATGACATAATGTCCCTTGCATTTTAGCTGTTGCATCTGATTAAAAAAATAGAAATGTTTAAATCGGAGGAGTTACTATTCCATCGACTGAAGTTGTTTCCACATGGTTATCAACACATCAATGCATTCCCGAGTGAGCCAGCCCCTCAGGTTACCTTTCTCTTCCATCACATCTGCTGCTTCTTGAAGCAGTTTAAGCGTTATTTTTGGATGAGCATCAACATTCCTGCTCTCCTGGAGTAATTTCACCGCTTCCTCGCACGTTTCGTTCCAGTTTAGCTTTTTCTGGAGTTCGGCCCACCTTTGTTTTGCTGTTTCTTTCTCCTCCTCCGTCTTGGGAAGTCGTTCTACATCGCGGCGAATGGTTTTCACTTTGTAATTAGCTATTGGTGAGAACAGTTGTGGGAGAACATACGCGTACATCTTGACTTGCAGTTGTCGGCTTAATTCACCCAGTCGTAGAGAAGCTTGTACATCAGGGGACATTTGTGGAGCAGCCAGCATCGGCCTTCCCTCTTTAACAGGGAAGAATGGCAAAAACTTTTGATGTGTGTCTTGAAGGTCTTTCACTTCTTTCCTCAAATTTTGGTTGTCACTTCTCGTCTTTTCCAAATCTTGCCTCACACTTTCTATCTCTCCAGAGACCATCGCCAAATGCTCTCGCAGACTGATATTTTCTTCTTCGTGGGCCTGCTTTGCTTTATCCAGCTCTTCCACTTCCCTTTCAACACGATCAAGCTTTCCCTCGACATTTCGAAGCTTGTCTTCCAATACTTTCTTTTCATTTTCCAGCTTGTTGATCCTGGACTTGAGTTTTGAAATCTCTTCGATCCTAGTTTTCAGTGCGATGTCCAACTTTTTGTTTTTGTCTTCCAGATCTTTCATGGATTTCTGTAAGCGCGATATCTCTTCATTCTTCTCTTCGATTTTTTCCTTTAGAGCGTCGATTTCCTCGCTGTGTTGGCCGATTATTACCTCATTGATTCTTTCCCGCTCAAACGCTGTTGTCTCCTGTACAAGGCTCAGAATGGCTGTTGCTGGTCGGCCACGGTATTCGATTGATCTCAAATGGTCCTCACTCATTTTCGTTTGATTTACTTGTAAGTTAACTTCGATAAACTTCTCTCTGTATCGCGTCTGTTTGTGCGATGCTGGAACGACTGAAACTTTTACCGATGGCCGGACGTGGCTTGTTCAGTTCTGCGCATGAGCAAGGAGCTTAAATAGTATTGCATCGTTTCTGAGAAATTGCACCACAGGGAGTCCTTTATAACAATCACGCACGGCAGCAGTTCCGGTCAGGTGTTTCCACCCTTCCACTGTAATGCATCTAGCTACACATAATTTATGCTGGAAAACCCGGGCTGTGAAACGAGAAGGCTAGAAATGTGCACCGCTTACCTGAAACAAAGAAAGTGAAACATTTCTGTGAGATAAGCTTTAGTTTCAAACTGATCTTCCCTCAATCAGTTTTTGTTATGGTGCAAATATAAAAATGACATGAAATATCCGATGAGTGGGCAGCGAAAATAAAACTAGAACCAGTGAGTCAACATTTTCTTACAAAATCCCCCAGTGCTATTTTCATTATTTTAGTTATGCATCAATACACTACACAGACAGTGTAAGCATTTTGGCGGAACATCAGGGGATGAACCGTTGATTTCTTACCTATGTGTTCCCCAACATTTATTCAAAAGTGAGAGGAAAATGTTGGCAACAAATGCTGAACTTTACTCAGAATGCAAATTCTTAACAATTCTCGTTGCCGCGCGATTTTGTTTCGTCTTGTAAGTTTATTTAGTAGATAAGTAGTCGTTAGCCATGGCATTATTACAGCATTTGTATTTGTCAGTATACATCTCCTGAGAGCAGGAAATTTAGACGCTTATTATTAAGGGAGAATGTCACCATGGTAACGCATGTTGTCGATTCACTTCGAGTTCTGCAGCATGAAGCAAAAAGGGGTAACTGTTAGTCTGTTAGTCCAGTCTATTAAGATGCCGGTCCATCACACCGCAATCTCTGCATTTGCTTACCCACTTATACTGCTTGATTGGCCGTTTAACTTCCTCGAAGAGATCGGTTTTCGGCCCGACAAAGGCTATTATTTTGGGATCTATTTAAATGAGGGGAAAATTGAATGTAATTTTGGGTATATGAAATGTTGCTATTTGCTTTCCCCAACTGAATTGTAACGAACTGAATGACTTCACAGTGAATGGAATCAGCCTTTTAATCATCACGGCTATGTCCGGACTTCCGAGAAGAAGCAGTTCTTTTGAATGTTTAGTGCTGTAGAAAGAATCACATTCATACCGAGTTATGCTGTGATGGGCTAGCCGAAGCGAGGTAAACCATTTTGACATATCGAGATTAACACAGGGTTCGATATTGGAGTTATATGCCAATTTCTTCGGTTATTGCGACCTTGAAAGACATTGTCCGCAGTGTGCTTTTTGTGACATGACTCAATATTGACAGGTAACTGTCCAATCACAGTAGAGCGCAAATAAGCGTATGATGAGCCCATGCAGAAAATGTTTGAAGAACTATTTAACCTAGCAAGAAATATTTAATAAAGGTCAACAGAACTGGCGTGAAGCTGATGAAATTCTCGATTTATCATCGAAAGCACATTTCAAATCTCAATGTACGAATAAAGCATTGTGCTGAGATAAAATCTTTTGAGACGGGTGTTTATATAGCCTGTCACACTGATCCACCGTTAGGTCTTAGACGTCTTTCAAATCTATGATGTATTCACCGCGGGTGTTTTCTGAGAAAGCTGGCGTGATTTTTCTTGGAAAAAGAGACGGATATAATAAGCCAATCTAAACGAAATAACAGATTTTTCTTTGAAATCTTGTTTCGTTTGGTAAAGTGATAAATTATTCAATTATCGGCACAATCTGTTGGCTGAACTGTTTCCAAGAGTCTTCATAAAGTCCAACAGAACTCTTAGAAAACCTTTAAAATTCTCCATCAGATTCACTTCCAGAAAATTTTTTAAAACTCAGTCTTCACAAAAAAAAATTTAGTTTAGATCAATTATTCCCATATATTCGAGTAGAATCGAAGCGGATACCCCTTGCCTCGCTAATCTCATGAGGTCTTCAGGTGGTGTATTGAAATAGATCCGCGGCGTGGTTTCTCGGAAAGAGAGACATTATTAATAATATATATCCCTCGGCTCCTAACCAAGAATTTTTAACCACTGTAAAACAAAAAGGCGCGAATTTTGTTAACTAGACTTCAGTTTTTTTCTCCACAAATTGCTGCATTTTTAAATTGCACGGTGTAGTGGTGGTCATGAATTATCTTGAACAGAACGCATGATTCTAGTCTTAAGATGATTTGTCAACTGTACCGGCCGATCAAATGCATTTCAGTATTTCTTGACCCCTGAAGCTCAACAAGGCTGAAGTAAATCACACCGCCAAAGTTCATGTTGTTCAAAAGGGAACCTATGATCCTGGTCAGAAGTACCAGCTTTGATCACATAGATTTTGTAATATTAAGGAATTGTATCACATATAGTGCGTTTATATTCCAAAGAAAGTGAAGCCAATAAAACTTAAAATCAGTTCTCAGGGAAACTAAGAAAAACACGCGCTTAAGCAATTGAGAGCTTTTAATTACAAGGTACCCGATGCGAACGAAACCGCTGATGAATAGGCGTATAAACACGAGGCATCCATCACTGTTAAAAGAAGCATGTGGGGCGGTTCAACGGACAACTATATTTCCCAAGATGGTTGAGATAGACTAATTAATGTTTGGTTCTTGGAGAAAGATTTGATAACAAATATATTCTTTCATACTGGGTAAAGATTCAATTCAATTATCTGTATTCTCAGACCAATCAAGCGAGAATGTAAACGAAAGGTCATAGTTTTGGCGCCTTTGCATGTAAATTATATTCCTCTCCGTGAGGTATAGTAGTGTTTTATTCCCATACACTTTTTAAGAGCACAAGTAAGCTCCCATCTACAAGGCCTGCAAGATGCGTGTAAGACAGGCAGAAATATTATTATACTATATTTGAGAGCCTGGCATCAAACAGTAACTTCCGCTTCACCTCGCTTGTGCGTCTTTCTCCTTATATTTCTCTGCATTTCGGAGTTAGAAATTGATAATAAGATATCATGTCGCTGTAAAAGTTTGCAGAATCACTATTTGGCGGGTTTTTTCATAGTGCGATATTTTAAATTGAGTTTTGCTTTTACCTTTTCAGACAAATCTGAGGATTGATGCTTAATGACCTATGCCAGTTCAATTTCTCGGAAACCCTGTCTCTTCGGTGAAATCGTGTCACCTTAGGTTTATTTAATGGCATAACAGTGGTAAATAGTCTCTAGTTTCTGGAATGAATTAGAACTTTAGCGGCAGTTTTTTTGCTGATGACATCGTGCCATTTTAGTCAAGGCTCAACAGCCTCCACTTTCTGGAATGAATTCAGAATGTTAGCGGCTGTTTTGCTTGTGACATGGGAACCTGGGCCATCTGTGAAAATTGTTCTTCAAGTTCACAAACTTCATAACATCGCCTTGATCATAGTTAGTATAGGAGACTATCTGACTCATAATATAACCAGCTGGGAATATAAGCTTCCAGCTCAGTAAGAAAGCCAACATGTATTGAAACTGCAATCTACAGCAAAGGTCAGCCACAGTGAACAACAATAACTTCAGCTGATGATTATAACACTCCATACATCCGGCTTTATTTACATCACCAAATATAATCTATATTATATCGGTCCATGGCATTGCATTCGCGATGTGCAATAATTCTTGTCTTTTTTGTTTTACATTCGTCTTTAAACTTTTCAAACCTCACAGTTTTGTATTTTTTTTTTTTTTTTTTGTATTTTTCTCTGTCGATACAAATCTCTTTCCTAACGTCACTGAGATTGCATCAAAATCGGTTTTCGGGATCCTGTCTAGTTCCAAAATCTGCTGTCATCTTAAGCAATTTTAAAAGGCTGTCTAAACTACGAACTACGCTTCTTAAATTCATTTTCAGTGTCTGTAAAACTGTTGTCAGTATTAATTCCTACAACAGATCGATGTGGTCGCACGATTCCGTTGAATTGGCAGCCAGTACTAGGTTTGATTTGCTAGAACTGCGAAATTGTCGAATCATTCCTTGTAGATAACATACTGTGATACAAATTCTTCTAATAAGTAATCAGCCAAGAGCATATTCTCTACTATCACATACAGAATGCAATAAAGCCTTACTCCATGAGCTGCAGTTGTTTCCAGATAGATATTAACTCATGGACACGTCTCAACGAAAGCCATCCTTTCAGGTTACCTTTGGCGTCCATTAGTTCTGCAGCTGTTTTGAGGCCATCCTCCGTTAATGGACTCGGATGTGCGTCCAGATTTCTTCCATCTTGAAGGGATTTCATAGCTTCCTCGAAGGCTTCTTCCCATTTAAACTTTCCGCTCAGCTCATCCCACCTTTTCTTGGACTTTGCCTTGTCCTCTGTAGCCTGGGGAAGTTTATCCAAGTCGCGCCGAATGTTTTTCATCTTGTAGTTTCTGCCGGACGAAAACGAGTTGGGAAACACCACCTTGTACATCTTGTTTTGGATTTGGCGGCACAACTCTCCCAAAGACAGCGAGGCATGCAATTCGCGATCGGCCAACTGCAAGTGCCGTGGTAATAGCGGAGGAGTTATTTGGCGTACTACTCTGGCGAGACCTCCAGATGGCGGTACCTCCAGCTTATGTTGCGATTCTCGTAACTCCTTCATTTCTTTTTTGAAAGCTTGGTTTCTGCTCTCCATCTTGCCCGAAACCTTGTCGAAATTCTCCTGCAGTTCCATATTCTTCTCTTCTTGGGCCATTTTTGCCTCGGTCAGTTCCTTGATGTCATTCTCCATGCGACTAACTTTGACTTTGACGGATCGCAATTCGTCCTCCAGTTCCTTCTTATCCTTTTCAAGTCGACCGATTCTCGTCTTTAGAGCCTTGATTTCTTCGTTTCTCGACTTAAGCGCCACGGTTAGCTCTTGGTTTTGCTCCTCGAGGGTTTCCACGGCTTTCTGTAATTCGGCGATTACTCGGTCCTTTTCATCAATATGCTTCTTCAGGCATTCGATGTCCTCACTATGACTGAACATCATTTCGTTTATTCGGGCACGGTCTTGAATAACTTCTCTTCCTACTGTAACCGCGGCATTCATTCCAAGCAAAGTGGCCATTTGGCCGATGTCTTCACTTACTTGTAGCTGTCTGAGATCTTCAGTATTCATGGTGGCTGGATGTTGATGAAGTGAACGGAAAGTTTTTTTAAAACTAATCTATTGCTTGTCGACGGTTTACGCGTTCGTCGCCATGAATGTTCGTTCAATGGTTGTGTCACTCCTGCGCACTTTGTCTACTCAGTGTTGCTCTGCATGACGTGGCGGTTACCTTGACCAATCAACGATTTCGCATTCCACCTAAAGGCCCGGAAGAATACAATTCTCTGCCATGCGCAAAGATGTCATCGATTTCTCGGAAATTGCTTTCCCGCTGGCAGTAATACAATATTTATAGCATGTGTGATAATTCACGTGAATACCGGATTATGAAAAGCGCTTTATCATGTGGGTTATTCTAGGGGAAATACTTTTCGTAGTCATAATCCTTTTTACGCCGTGTAAAATAACTCTCCCCAGAACGCTTGGGCTCCTCATTAAGACAGTCCGAAACATTTCTGTTATTTCAGTTTATCTTTGCTGAAACCAATAGTCAATGACGCAATTCAAAGTGGCAGAAACTGAAACTGAAGTGCACTTAAACAAGGACCCCGTTATAATCGTCCACCAACCATTTCCATTCGAACAAATGAAAATTCATTTGTCATTCCCTTGCTAAAGTACATTGTCGTGTAATTAAACGTGTACGTTGTCCATTTGTGATTTACGTTTAGCGATTGCAAAACACTCAAGCTGCAAACCAAATTAACGAACTGGCTCTCACCAACAAAGCCCAGCTTGTCATATGAATTATTGTAATTCCTTGGGTACAGCTGCTCCACCACAAATAATGTTAGCAGTTCGTGTGAGTAGCCTTCAACATGTCATAACAGCAGTTTTATGATATATGTTTACGCGGTAGAGGCCACTAAGAGCCGGTTTCTGTTACCTTACTTGAAGGTACGAAAGTAAACGATGAAAATCAGTCATTTTCCAACTCCTTAGAGCTTTGGATTTAATGACGGTTTCTTCTTCCTGCCTGTTTGAAACCTCTCTCCTTTTATTCTTTATGTAGAAATTCTTCGCATATTCTACGACAACCGAAGCCACTTAATGGCTTTAATATAACAGCGAGGCACTTTATATTTATGTTTTGCTGGAAACTTTCTCCCCTACATGAATTCTAGTTTACTGGATCTACTGATTTTTCATACATCAAGGTTTCCCTTACGTTTAAGACACAAACTACTGAATGCAGCCTTGAAAAATGTCGAGTTTAATTCGCAATTCTTCATTCAGTATTGATTCCAGGAAATGAAAATATGATTTCTCTGACAATATGCTTCCGAAGGACCTAGCAAAATGCCGCCACTATTGCTACCTGGGCAATCCAATCCGTGTGGTTATGCGTGCGATAACTTTAATATAACCGCAAGGCACTTTATATTTCTGCTCTGCGGGAAAGTTAACTTTCTGCACTCCGCGAATCCTAGTTTACTGGATCTACTGATTTTTCATCAGTACAGCCGAGGTTTCCCTTACATTTCGAACAAAAACAACTGAGTTCAGCCTAAAAAAACTTCGACTGGTTTAATTTTTCGTTCAGTATTGCTTCCAAGAAATGAAAATACGATTTCGCTGATAATATGCTTTCGAAGGACCCAGCAAAATTCCGGCACTATTGCTACCTGGGCAATCCAAAGCATAGAAAACCCTTTCAACATTAAATTGCCTTAGGATAATACTCACACTCAGCATCGAGACTCTTAGCATTTATACTTAAGAATGTTCAGCTTTTCATTAAAACCGTATGTAGGCTTCAAATGACAAAGTTTTACTTGAAGCTCATAGTAGTTATGGTATGATTAACCCTGAAAATGTTCTCGGCATTTCTATGTCCCTACTATGCGTTGACTTTATGCATCTTGTGCCATGTTTTGCAAGAATCTCACGCTTCTCTTTCTTTCTTTTAGAGATTAATCAAATAAACCGCTACCCCATAAACGATTCAGAGAAAACAACCGAAATATCTAGAGCCAACAGAACCGATGCGACACAAAAGCTTACCTCAGCACACTTTGTAGCTATAATGACCGAGGTAACGGCAAGCAACGTGTATACAGAAATGGGGTCTTCCGTGTCGCCGGTCATGTACATTCGTGCATGGGTCTTATGCGTTAAAAACAGTTTCATTAAAGCCAAAATATCGAGTGCTTACGACCATGTTCCGTACGTTGCTACACACATTGTTCCTTGACCTTGTGTTGATATCTGGTGATTTCTAGGAAAACCGGATGAATGATCGCGGATTTCTCAGAATTCAGACGTTTGTACCAGTCTGTGTTCAGTTCTTTCCCAGTAACATAATAACAGGCATCCTTAAAGAATGGTAAACAGTTCCTATGGTTCAGTGATCGGCCTCAATGTGAAATTTAAAAGTTGAATTGGCAGTTAACAATTATTACTGAAAATGATGACTGAAAATGACGAACGTAAATGACCGGCCAAAAAATGAATCCTAATGGCTCGGCTTACTTTGCCATAAACGATTCAGAGAAAGTGGCAACCGAAATATCAGAGAACAGAACTGATGGAGAAAAAATACTTACTCAGCACACTTTGTAACTATAATCACCATAACGTCAAGACGTGATACAAAATATCTTCCGTGTCGCGGTCATGTACATTCGTGCATGGTCTTATGCGTTAAAAACAGTTTCATTAAAGCCAAAATATCGAGTGCTTACGACCATGTTCCGTACGTTGCTACACACATTGTTCCTTGACCTTGTGTTGATATCTGGTGATTTCTAGGAAAACCGGATGAATGATCGCGGATTTCTCAGAATTCAGACGTTTGTACCAGTCTGTGTTCAGTTCTTTCCCAGTAACATAATAACAGGCATCCTTAAAGAATGGTAAACAGTTCCTATGGTTCAGTGATCGGCCTCAATGTGAAATTTAAAAGTTCTGTTCTTTTTTAACCAGCAAACTATACACGAAAGAACAGAGAATCTGATTGGAGAAAAAATACCATATCACTAAAAGAACGAAGTCCACAAACAGCTTTGTATATATCCCACGATAACATCCCAATCCTTAATCAATAATTCATCATAACGTCTAACGACTGTGACTACAAAATATCTTGTTGAAAGAGGAAGTAACTTTCATTAACTACAGCATTTGCATGTTATATATATGGGCAGCACTGTTTGTCATTACCCCTGTTTCATCTTCTTCCACATTTCTATAATTTCTTTGACGCAGGCGGGGCTATGCCAGTCGGTCAATCTACCTGCCCTCTCCATGATATCCAATGAGTTAGTGAGCAATTCCTCGTTCAGTTCTGGATGCGCGGTGATATTTCTGCTTTCCTGGATGGATTTCATCGCCCTTGTGTGTTGCCTTTTCTTCCAGTTCAACTTCTTCTTGAGTTCACTCCATCTCTTCTGCGCAGCCGCTCTGTTTTGTTCCTCCAGCTCCTCGATGTCTTCATCGATATGCTTCACTTTATAGCTCTTTCGCTCATCGTATGAATTTGGGTGAACTTTCTGGTACATCATGGCTTGCACTCGCCAGCACAACTCGCCCAAGATCAATGAGGCTCCTTCCACTGGGTCAGAAAGGTACGGCAAAGCCATTCGATCAGCGGCACCAAATGTTGTCTTGCGTTGTACAACGTCTTCTAAATCCTGGACCTTCTGTTTGAGAGAGGTGTTTTCTCCTCTCGTTTCCTCTAAACTTTTCTTCATGCCGTCCATTTTGCTCGAAAGTTTCTCTACGTTCTCTTGTAAGTCAGCATTCTTTTCTTCGTTGCTCTTGTTCGCCTCTTTCATCTCAATCACTTCCTCTCTCAATGCTTGTAGTTCGACTTCGACAGATCTAAGCTTCGTCTCCAAGGCCTTCTTCTCCGACTCCAGTTTGTCGATTTTGCCCTTCAAAGCCTTTATTTCTCTATTTTTCGATTCCACGGTTATTTTCAAGTCGTCGTTCTGCTCGCGAAGCTCTTTCATATCTTTGTTCAGACGCGATATTGCCTCATTCTTTTCTTGTATCTCTCGCTTGAGAAACCCGATTTGCTCGGTGTGGTTTTCTATAATTTGAGGATCGACAGCCAGTCTTCCCCCCAATGTTACACTCACTAACTGGCCATGGGGCTGCTGAGGCGCTAGTTGGCCCATAAGTGCATTGGCCTTTTCCATCTTCCGTGAAGACGAATCGCTCATTGTCTTGTTAACTTGACGACGGCGAAACAAAAATTTGCTCGTCAAGGGTATCAGAACCGCCACCGAGAAGAATATAGAATACAACAAACTGGGGCGTATTTTATTGATGGACAGGGTTAATGACGTGTCTTTCGCGATTCAGCGCAAGCGCGAGGTGCATTGGTCATAGCCGCTGACAGGAAGCCGAAATAAAACCGAAATACACTTTCAAATGTGTCACCTCAAGCATAACGTACATATCTTGGATGAGTCTGAGCACTCTTGTTTTAATTTCCTTCTTGTTTAGCTTCAATTACAGTCATGATAACAAGTGGATTGCACCAACAGGTGTGTCTTCTCATTACCACAGCTTAGAGATTGTCTAAAACTCCTGATTTCTGCTGAATGACACTCTTCGTTTGGCAATAAAGTTCAGAATACTAATTTTTCGGCCGAAGAATGACACCAAAAATTGCACTTTTTTGACGTGCAGTTTTTAATGGAAAACTTTGTTCAAAAACCAAAATTCTACATTTACAATAAACCTCAAGTTCTCTCCTTGGTGTCTGCCATGAAAATGAAAATTTTCTCTCCCATTTTATGCCAGCAGCGCTTTAGTCCGTTTCTGAGAGCCAATCGCGTGTGTCTTGACTTGCCTTGTTCACGGGTGAAAAGAATTCTGGGAGATTTAATCACGCCACAAGCATAGAACTCTCCTTCGGTTCATAAGTGTGGAGCCACCCAGTACTACCAGCAAAATATTGAACCAATGAGTTTTTTTAGCAGTCAAAACTAGACCAATTTGCCCTGGTCGATCCTAGAATCCACTGGAGAACGGTTAAAGAGACAGCTTCATTATTTGAGTGGCCATGTTTAAATCAAAACAACTTTGCCATCTCCGTCAACATGAAACCGCGTCTCACCTCTGGTTTCTTTCGAAGGCTTGCCTTTACCCACATTTTAATGATGCCAGCATGGGGGCTTCTGCAGAGGAAAATGGCTCAGCCTACCACTCTTAAACTGACAATCGCACCACACTCGAGCGATTCCATTCACTCGACAAACAACAGCCACTCGTGTGCATCACGTGACACTAAAGCCTGAGTCCCCAGTATTTCAAGACAGCAGATCTTTTCATAATAACTCCATATAAGAATACGTTAAGTGTCCCAGACCATTTATTGCCCAAAATCTGGTGAAATAAATACCACTCACTTGGTATGCAAAGGGTTAATACTATTACAGCTGTAACGTCGGCTATGAAGGCAAAACTTTGCTTGTATTTATAGTACACTCCTTTTCCGTTCTACGATATTCTGAGGCGAGGAAGGAGACTTTGCTTTGACTCGTCTTGATGGCGAGTGAGACCGGCCCTGAGCACGTGATTCTTCAAAACGAGAGGTCTTAATCTTTCCAAGCTGTAAAATAACCAGCATGCATGCGTCTTGTCAATGGGTGATTTATTTTGAGGGTAGCCACGCAATTTTTTAAAGTAATCAAAGCAAGAACATTTTTACAAGTGAAGGAACTATTGAATGCGTATCATGTTCGGTCTGGGTCTCAGTTAGAAATAGAAATGTGTCTACCGACCATTTATTTTGGGACCGGTGCGCCTATTACGAAAACATTCACGACCACAATTTTTTTTTTCACAATTTTAGTGAGCATACGTTTTGCACATCACGGGATTGTCTACAGAAATCGGATTTACACAAGGGTGCTTCCTAATACATAATTTACGTTTCTGCGAGGAAAGTGGGTCTTAGTAATGGCTCTTGGAATCGAAAGAGAGTTAAATCTAACTATTTTAGATAGCTTGAAATGAATTATTATTGTTAGGTATATCGAATGGCTCTGCATGAGGTTAGGGCCTGTGGCATGGCGGTTTTGGCCACTTTGTCTACTCGGTGTTGCTCTACATGACGTGGCGGTTTTCTTTGACCAATCAACGATTTCGCATTCCACCCAAAGGCCCGGAACAATACAATTCTCTGTCATACGCAAAGATGTTATCGATTTCTCGGAAATTGCTTTCCCGCTAGCAGTAATACAATATTTATAGCATGTGCGGTATTTCACGCGAATTCCAGATTATGAAAAGCGCTGTATCAAGAGGGTTATTCTAGGGGAAATACTTTTCGTAGTCATAATCTTTTTTACGCCGTGTAAAATAACTCTCCCCAGAACGCTTGGGCTCCTAATTAACACAGTTCGAATTAAAACAGTTCGAATTGACACAGTTTGCTAAAACCAATAGTCAATGACGCGATTCAAAGTGGCAGAAACTAAAACTAAAGTGCAAGGACCCCGGCGTTATAATCGTCTACCAAGCATTTATCAGTTCGAACAAGTAAAAATGCATTCGTTATTCCTTTGCCAAAATACATTGTAGTGTAATACATTAACCGCGTACGTTATCCGTTTGTAATTTGTGTTTAGCGATTGCAAAACGCTTAAGCTGCAAACCAAATTAACGAACTGGCTCGTAACCACAAAGCTCAGCTTGTCATATGAATTATTGTAATTCCTTAGCCGGTCTACAGCTGCTCCACCAAAGATAATGTTAGCAGTTCATATGAGTAGCATTCAACATGTCACAACAGCAGCTTTATAACATATCTTTACGCGGTAGAGGTCACTAAGAGCTGGTTTCTGTTACTTTACTTGAAGTACGAAAGTAAACAATAAACATCATTTATTTTCCAACTCCTTACGGAGCTTTGAGTTTAATGACCGTTTCTTCTTCCCGCCTGTTTAAAACCTCTCTGCCATTTTTCTTTATGTAGAAATTCTGCGCATACTCTACGACAACCAACGCCACTGAGTGGCTATGCGTGCAATAACTTTAATATAACTGCAAGGAACTTTACATTTTTGCTGTGCGGGAAACTTTCTCCACTGCATGAATCCTAGTTTACTGGATCTACTGATTTTTCATACAGCGAGGTTTCTTACATTTAAGACCAAACTACAGAGTGCAGCCTTGAAAAACGTCGAGTTTAATTCGAAATTCTTCGCTCAGTATTGCTTCCAGGAAATGAAAATATGATTTCTCTGACAACATGCTTTCGAAGGACCCAACAAAATGCCGGCACTGTTGCTACCTGGGCAATTCAAAGCATAAAAAACCCTTTCAACATTAAATTGTCTTCGGATAATACTCACACTCATCATCGAGACTCTTGGCATTTGTACTTAAGAATGTTCAGCTCTTCATTACATGCAACCGTATGTATGCTCAGTCAAATGACAAAGTTTTAGTTGAAGCTCATAGCAGCTATTGTATGATTAACCCTTAAACTGTTCTCGGCAGTTCTATGTTCTTAATACCCGTTGACTTAATGTATGATCTTGTGTCATGTTTTGCATGAATCTCACGCTTCTTTTTCTTTCTATTAGAGATTAATCAAACAAAACAAAAAACAATCGAAATATCTAGAGCCAACAGAACCGAAGCGGCACAAGAGCTTACCTCACCACTACTTAACACAGTTTCACTTTGCAGCTATAATAACCGCGCGAGATGACGGCAAGCAACGTGTATACAGAAATGGGGTCTTCTGTGTCGCTTCATGTAAATTCGTGCATCGGTCTCATGTGTTAACAATATTTTCACAAGCGCCAAAATATGGAGTATTTACGACTATCTTCCGTTGCTACACACATTGTTCCTTGACCGTGTTGATATCTGGTGATTTCTAGGAAAACCGGATGAATGATCGCGGATTTCTCAGAATTTGACGTTAATATACCAGTCTGTGTTCTGTTCTTTTCTAACATTATGATAATAAAAGGCATCCTGAAAGAATGGTAAATAGTCCCTATGGTTCAGCGATGCCTTAATGCGAAATTGAAAAGTTGAATTGCTAGTTAACAATGATTACTGGAAATGATGACACGAACGTAAATGGCTGGCTAAAATGTGAATCCTTATGGATCGGCTTGCTTGGCACACAGTTCGACATAAAACCACTTTTTCATAGACAGATAAGTGGCTTCTGTTCGTATTTAGGTAGCAAACTATATACGAAAGAACAGATTGTCTGACTGTAGAAAAACAAAACACTAAAAGAACGAAGTCCACGCAAAATTTGTCATATCCCACAATAACATTCAAAACCTTGATCAATAATTCATCATAACGTCTAACGACTGTGACTACAAACTATCTTGTTAAAAGTGGAAGTAACTTTCTCTAACTACAGCATTTGTTTGTGATATATATGGGCAGTAGTGTTTGTCATTACCCTTGTTTCAGCTTTTTCCATATTTCTATAATTTCTTTGACGCACGCGGGGCTATGCCAGTCGGTCAATCTACCTGCCCTCTCCATGACATCCAATGAGTTAGTGAGCAATTCCGCGTTCAGTTCTGGATGCGCGGTGATGTTTCTGCTTTCCTGGATGGATTTCATCGCCCTTGTGTGTTGCCTTTTCTTCCAGTTCAACTTCTTCTTGAGTTCACTCCATCTCTTCTGCGCAGCCGCTCTGTTTTGTTCCTCCAGCTCCTCGATGTCTTCATCGATATGCTTCACTTTATAGCTCTTTCGCTCATCGTATGAATTTGGGTGAACTTTCTGGTACATCATGGCTTGCACTCGCCAGCACAACTCGCCCAAGATCAGAGAGGCTCCTTCCACTGGGTCAGAAAGGTACGGCAAAGCCATTCGATCAGCGACACCAAATGTTGTCTTGCGTTGTACAACCTCTTCTAGATCCTGAACCTTCTTTTTAAGAGAGGTGTTTTCTCCTCTCGTTTCCTCTAAACTTTTCTTCATGCCGTCCATTTTGCTTGAAAGTTTCTCTACGTTCTCTTGTAAGTCAGCATTCTTTTCTTCGTTGCTCTTGTTCGCCTCTTTCATCTCAATCACTTCCTCTCTCAATGCTTGTAGTTCGACTTCGACAGATCTAAGCTTCGTCTCCAAGGCTTTCTTCTCCGACTCCAGTTTGTCGATTTTGCCCTTCAAAGCCTTTATTTCTCTGTTTTTCGACTCCACGGTTATTTTCAAATCGTCGTTCTGCTCGCGAAGCTCTTTCACATCTTTGTTCAGACGCGATATTGCCTCATTCTTTTCTTGTATCTCTCGCTTGAGAAACCCGATTTGCTCGGTGTGGTTATCAATAGTTTGTGGATCGAGAGCCAGTCGTTCTCTCAATGTTACACTCACTAACTGAGGCGCGAGCTGAGCCATAACTGCGTTGGCCTTTTCCATCTGCCTTGATGACGAATCACTCATTGTCTTGTAAACTGGAATGACGATGGCGAAACAGAAATTTGCCTCATTAAGTGTGTCAGAACGGTCACCGAGAAGTAAATGGAATACAAGAAACTGGGGCGTATTTTATTGATGGGCAGGTTTAATGACGTGTCTTTCGGCGCACGCGCGAGGTGTATAGTTCATAGCCGCTGACAGGACGGGAATAAAACCGACATAACTTTCAAAACTGTTACAGCTCAAGCATAACGCATCTTGGATGAGTCTGAGCACTACAGTACTTTAATATGTTCTTTTATTGAAACTGCGTTGAGGTGATTCATGAGCCGTAAAGAGCTTTAACATCGGCTAAGAAGGCATGCCTTTGTCTTGTAGTAGTCTCTTTTACTGTGCACAGTATTCTGAGCCAAGGGAAGAAGACTCGCAACGATGCCATCTGAGCATGCGTTGGCGTTACCAAGCCAGGTGACATAAAAATGAGAGCTCATTATTTCCCAGGTGTAAAATAAAGCAGCATGCATGCGTTTTGTCACTGTGGGATCTTTTCCGGGTACTCACGGAAGTTTCTGGAGAAAACAAAGTAATAATATTTTGTAATATTTTGAAGGAAGCTTGCAAAGGTGTTATTAGGGTCTTGTAATTTATGAATGCGTGGTTTATTCGGTTTGGATCTCAGTTAGAAATTTGGAAAGTTCCGCAAACTTTAGCGATGATGTCTGTTTGGCGGCAATTACGTCATGATTTCAAATTGAGACGCTAGAGGTGACCTTAGTTTGTTTTGACACAGCCTCTCTGTCTTTCTTATGTAAATGTGGACTAGTCAGCATCAGAGCAACATGATTTACATGAGAAAAGCAGTGAGGTTTGTATCTAAACAATTTTTCAATCCATAGGCCGGGTCACTGAACACGCAATTGTGGAAAATGAGCAATAGGCGATCATCTTGGATCCACCATTTTGGATTTCAAGAATTTCCTTCATCCTCAGACAGACACCAAAATTTACCAAAGTGCAACTATACAAAATTGATATATCAACGTGAAAAATATGCATCCTTGTTCTATTGCAAAAGTGTAGTCGCCATGGTAACATTATCTTCAATATTGGGATTTACCACATCAATTCATCCTAGATAAATATCCGAATAATTTAAGACGTTTGGAGGCTTTTTCTCAGATAGTTAACGTTGAAGGTTCGTGCGGTAGTATTGGCCCACCCTCCCTGTTCCCCTGCCGATAGAGCGACCATTTTTTTGGAAAACTAAACTTTTTAATCAAATGCAATAATAATGGCTGTCACTGTTTTGTTATATATATCAAAGGCTCTAAAAGGATTGGTGATAAGGATTGCGTAATTTCGCATTGGAATCAGGCAGTTTTAAAGCAAAGTAATCCAGGTTTGCGTAGCCTTGTTTTCATGTTAAAGGTTTAGAGAAGTTTATTTACGTTTCCTTGGATTTTCCTTTACTTCAGCTCTGCGACTGGTTGTAAACGTGCACTACAGTGTAAGTACGTTGACCGCTAAAAGGGAAAACTCAAATCGTGTCTTGCACAGGCACATTGCATTGCTTGCAAGAATTTTCTCTCGCTTGGCTCTGGTTGCCTTGCTTCAAACTCTGATTGGTTCATTTCGTTGTTTACGTGTGTTGCCTGCGGAATCACTTTGGTTTGGGTTTTGTAACAGTTTTGGAAAAACACTGTACGAGTCTTCTATTTCAATGGCACAACTGTGGGGCGTGGCGGTTTAATGCCACGCTGATTTCGGCTAAATTCGAAGTTTCATGGACACCTCATTCAAACACGCGGAATTATAAAAGTTTGAATTTATACATTTTAACACTGAGAACTGTGTCGAGTGCGCCCGAGCACTTTGGTCATCACTGTTGCTGCTGTGGTTCAAGATCTTAAACTGAATCCGATCGTTGAAAAGGTAAACTAGCAGTTACACTGTACTTCATTACGGTGCAAGTGACTTACGCATTTTCACTACGCATGTGATTTTGTCCACCTACCATCACACTTCAGTCGTACAATTTTGAGATTCCTACCGGTCAGAATGAAGACGGTATAATGGTAAAAAATACAACGGCAAAACAACAACAACAACAACAACTAGAGGCCATGTTATTAATAATGATGGTAATTGTGTGATGTGCCCGTGAGAAAGATGCTATGCTAGTTGCTTGGCAACAGGCGAAAAGTTGAAAAAGTCTGAAAAGTCTGAAAAGTTGAAAAAATTCATGCAGAGACCCAGGTAGGAATCGAACCTACGACCTCCGTAACACCGGTCGGATGCTCTAAACACTGAGCTACTGGAACTCCTGGTAAGCCAGGTCGTTAATCTAAGTTCTTATACAATGTGTCCCACTGGTTTGCGGGGTCGACATTGTAAATGTGATTCGGCGCCTTCACTCGGCCTTCCAAGAGGCAATCACCTACACGGTTGTAATATTATGTCAAAGTTAGCATAATATTGTCACTATAGCATCATGCTGATCATGTACAGATTACTGCATTCCCTTATCTAAAACTTGCATTTTTCAAGTACATAGACGGCATAGAAAACCGATTACGGCATAGAAAACGGCATAGAAAACCGATTACCAAGAAAACGATAATCCATAAAAAAAAAATTAATGATTTGTGGCTTTTGATCCTAGGAGTTTGTATTTCCTCATAGATCCGCCTCATAGATCGGGGAATCTTGCAAGGCAAAGCCCCTGAGTGAGGTGTCTCTCTCACAGCGAAAACCCCTCCTGACATCCTTTATAAACAATGTCGAGATTTCCCCCTGGCCTACCCTCGGGTAAGGAATCCAATCCATCTCCTAGCATTCCCCCACATATCTCCCTGGTTGGCCAGGGGCTCGACCTTACGGGTAGCCGATGATATGTGCATTATCTGATCGAAGATTTTATTAGAATCTTTGCTGAGTTAGAACAGCATTTATTTGTTGTCTAATGGAACCAAATACAAATAAGAGTTGAAGAGAATCATCGTATAAAGTTATGCATCAGTGTAAATGATAAGCTTAACAGGGAATTCACACCTATTAGAGGTTATTCAACGTAACGTTTTGGTAACAGGACTGTTCAAGAATGCTAAAGTTTTGTTCTTTCTTTATTAGTTTTTTTGTTGTTTACGCGCGCCAAAACATTAATCAGCACACGCGAGCATTTTCAATTTTATGATGTATGCCAAGGGTCACGCGTACAAGGATTCGTGTTTTGTTTTATTTTCTGGGAGTTGAATATTTTTGAAGAAGTTAACATTAAAAGACTTCAGGTATAAAACGCAAGTTTCTTTTAGACCTCATTCCCTGGGAGTAGACGGTTCCAGTGTTTGGGAGCAGTTTTGGAGGCACCGAGCGGATCTATGGACTTGACAAACCCGGGGAAAAGTTTACTCAGAGTCACTGAGGACGGTCAATACGTGTACAAGTTGTAGCGTAAAGAAGCCTTCCCAAACGAAGGTCAGTCAGAACATTTATTGTCTTATTAGACGCCATGGAAGGAAAGGTACAAGTCCTTCGTAGTCGCAAGAAACGTGGAAAAACTCGTTTAACAAAAACCCGTAATCATTTAAGTTCTCTTCTCGATGGAAAAGCCGATGGATTGGCAACGAGTGAAGGGAAAATTCGCGCAGCCATGGAAAAAGTAATGTCTGAATTTGAATTAATTAAGAAGATAATTAATAGTATAAAGGAAGCTATCGCTCTTGGCGAGGGTGGTAGTGAAGAAACCAAAGAAGAAGACGTTAATACCGCTATAGAGAGCTTGGAAAGTGAGGTTGAAGAAATCAGCGATCAAGTAAACGAAGCGGTTGATGCGGCCCAAGTTCAACTCGCGCGACGAATTGAGAGCGGTAAAAATGAATCTATTTCGCCATCAAAAGACGATGTCTCTTCTGTGACTTCGCGAACACTGTCTTTAAGTCTTCAACAAAACAGAAGACAGGAAATTGACGATGCGACCTCAAGACTGAAACACTTGGAACAAGAGTAACAGAGACAAGAAGAAAATCTTCAAAAACAGATGGCCACACTACAACTCGCAAAGCAACGAACCAATGAAGCGCGAAGAATTGTCCAATTAAAAGAAGCCAGAGCAAGTCCAGACGAACAGGTCAACAAGACGGCTTTCCCGTGACAATCAATCAAGCTAAAAGGGGTATCGTTACCAGTATTCTCCGGTGAAGACAAAACCGAGTACGAATCATGGAAAGCTGCCTTCATGTCCGTTGTTGACGAAGCGAGCATGACCGTCAAAGAAAAAATATTGCGCCTGCTCGGCAATTTATCCGGGATAGCATGGAGAACGGTGAAAGATCTCGGATTTTCCGATAACGCGTACGCAAGAGTCAAGGAAAAGCTGGAAAACAAGTTCGGAGGCGAAAGACGAATCCAGTTAAAAAATCTGACACAGTTAGAGAGTGGAGAAAGTTACGACCCGGAAACTTAGATAACATGGAAGAGTTCTTAGCTGTTCTCGATCGCGTACTAGTTTCACTACAAGACTGTGGTCCAAGTGGAGAATTAAATGGCCAGAGCTTGAACTTGAACTTGACTGCAAAAGAGAGGTTGTGTGAAGAAGACATACAAGCATACAAGTATTGGTGTTGAAGACAGCTTCGAGTCACTGGTACGATGACTGGAATTAAGAGTCAAAATAATGGACGAAGAAAGAGAAGAAACTGGAGAGTATGGCAAGAGGAAAAGCCACCGACCTGAAGAACAGAGACGAAAAGGTTCAGCACAACCAGTAGAAGCAGGAAGTGCATCGTTGATAGTTGCTTGGAAGACCATCCACCACCATCCAATTTAAAGGATTGCCTGTACAAAGAAGAAAGGAGATAAAAATCATACAGACCGGCCGTTGTTTTCGTTGTTTGGCGACAGGACACCGAAGTAGAGATTGCACTAATTCACGAGATTTTGGCATTAATGGCTGCAAGAGTAACAAACACAGTTGGTACCTGCATGAACACACACCGCATCAAATACACAGCAGTGGATTTTCGACCTGAGGCGGCATCATTCAAGCAAGGTCAGCCGCAACACACACAAGACAGACAAGTATCAGATCCTTCTACAAGTGTTGCCTGTGAAACCATACCCGTCAAGACTATCAAGACTGAAGACGCACTCAACCAGTCACACCGAGCATATATCACTAATGGTTTTACCGGCTATAATCAGCAGTAACAAGAAATCGTTGAAGGTGAAGGTCATGCTAGACCCCTGTTCTACAGGTTTGTACGTAACAGAAGCAGCCGAAGAAGAACTTGCACTACCGGGTGAACCACAAACCCTCAAGACTACAGGCACCGTAGGAAGCGAAGTCACAAAGCAGTCCCGCCAAGTGAAACTAACAGTAGCCAGCATTGAGACAGAATTCTTAGCAGATATCGAAGCAAACGTTCTGAACAACATTACAAGTGACACACCAGCAGTTCAATGGTCAGAGCTGAAGAACAAATGGCCTCATTTGAGTTAGATTCCATTCCAAAAAGTTGCTAAGCGACAGAAAATCGATGTGTTAATCGGAAGTGATTATCCCGTATTCCACCGCGTATTAAAAGAAGTTTGCGGAAATTAACCAGACGATCCCTTAGCAAGACAAAGCAACCTAGGTTGGGTTTGTTTTGGACCGACGTTAGTAGAGGATTTTCGTCGTAAAACCAAGTCTTACTTCACCCGTACTTATCGAACCAGTCATGTCAAGAGCGAAGAATCAGTCGATGATCTACTAAGAAATTTCTGGGAGCTCGCGTCAATGGGTATCACAACGTCCACAAGCCATGCATTCACTCCAGAGGAAAAAGCTGCCTTGGACCATGCAAAAATGACCAAGCAGAAGAAAGACGGGCGGTATGAGATAGGGATCCCTTGGAGACAGGGTGAACCAAATTTCGATGATAACTACATGACGACGCTGTCCAGATTAAAGACGCAAGAGAAGTCGTTACTAAGAAAAGACCCCAAATTGCAGAAGCCTACGATCAAGTCATCAGAGACTACGAGAAGAGGGGATACGTCACAAAGGTACCAAGGAAACAAGAAAACCAATGGTTCCTTCCACATTTCCCAGTGGTAAGAAAAAACAAAGAAACAACGAAAGTCCACATTGTTTTTGACGCAGCAGCGAAGCACAATGGCAAGAGCCTGAACGATGCAATTCTACCCGGCCCAAAATTACAGAGGGAGTTAAGAGATGTTTTGATTCGATTCCGCCGAGCGCCCATTGCACAATCTGCAGACATCTCTGAGCTGTTTCTTCAAGTTGAAATTCGTAACTGCGACCGGCCATATCACAGGTTCCTGTGGTGAGATTTCAAGAATGCAAGAGACCCCGACGTTTACAAGTTCAGTGGACTTTTATTCGGAAATACAGCCTCGCCTTTTTGTGCTCAGTTCGTTCTGCAGACGCACGCAAAGGAACATTCCGCTAAGTACCCAAATGCCGCTGACACAGTGGATAATTCAATGTACGTTGAAGACGTTCTGGATTCCTATGAGAATGTCAAAGACGCGCAAAAGCTACGACACGAACTGACAGAACTCGTCGAAGACGCAGGCTGCAAGGTAAGAAAATGGTCATCAAACAAAGTTCCAGCTATTGAAGATGTCCCTCCAGCAGACAGACTCTCAAGCCTAGAATTCACAGACCGGTTACTTCCTACACAGAAGACTCTAGGTGTCCTGTGGAAAGCTGAGAAAGACGTGTTTTCATTTCAAGCCAATGTACCTGAACCATCCGAGACACTAACGAGGAGAAACCTGCTGAGTGCTATTGCAAGACTGTTTGATCCTCTTAAGCTTTTGGCTCCTTTTACCGTTCGGGCAAAGATTTTGATGCAAGAGTTATGGGCAGCTGGTAATGACTGGGACGATACTATTTGTGACGAACCCTCCATCAAATGGAAAACTTGGTTGTCTGAACTGCCACAGTTGTCAACATTTGAAATACCACGTTCCTTACGACTCTCATATTCCTCTGACATTCAACTGCATGTCTTCTCAGATGCATCAAAGTGTGCGCACGCTACCGCTGCCTATTTGGTTTGTCAGTATGCGAACAACCAACCTACACCGCGAATTGTAGCCGTTTAGCCCCACTAAAGGCCTTATCCATACTGAAACTCGAAGCCTGTTCTGGATGTCGCCGCTGAATCAATGCAAAACTTTTAGATCAAATTATGGAAAAGATGGCGGAAGAGTTCTTACCAACCCTGCACTGTCGCAGAAAATGGTTTGAGCCACGGAGAAACCTACAGGAAGGAGACGTAGTGCTTGTCATAGAACCCCATGTTAGACGAGGAGAATGGCCCTTAGGGAGAATCAGTGAGACGTATCCTGGCCCGGATGGATTGGTTCGCGTAGCGCGAGTACTAATCGGCGGACGCGAATGCCTGCGACCAGTTAATCGTATGTGCCCACTGGAGTGCATGGATCAAGATAAACAGTGACTCATTAAAGACTAACATGCTTTGATCTTGTAACAAATTCCCAGTGAAGTGAACATTTGACTGTTTAATTAAGGTTCAAAAACTGACATTAAATCAAAACTGTACCATTGTATACAGTATAGTCAAGTCAGTACTTTCCCTTGATGTCTTAAATACTTTGTATTCAGGAGGGGGAGATGTTCAAGAATGCTAAAGTTTTGTTCTTTCTTTATTAGTTTTTTTGTTGTTTACGCGCGCCAAAACATTAATCAGTACACGTTATACATAACGAAGCTGTAAATTCGCATACATAACACAATTATGTATGCCAAGGGTCACGCGTACAGGGATTCGTGTTTTGTTTTATTTTTGTGGGAGTTCAATATTTTGAAGAAGTTAACATTAAAAGACTTCAGGTATAAAACACAAGTTTCATTTAGACTTCACTCCTTGGCAGTAGACGGTTCCAGTGTTTGGGAACACGGACAATAGTCAATAGTTTTCCCATCATTTTGCATTTTGAAATAAAAATTGTTTCGTGCTAATTACCGTCATATCTTTATTCTTTATGCTACTCTTATTGCCTTGAGGAAAGAATTACCGTCGATTTTTAGGCTCAAACATTTCCTTTTCGAAGGAACGTTTCCAATACACTTGTTCACGTTCGTAGTATCGTATCACAACTCCGGCCGGAAAAAAAATCGGCTTCTTTGGCCCTTGAAATAACACATTTAGTGTTTCAAAAGACATTTTTTGTGTCCAGAAGGACATTATTTGACCTCCATAAAAGAGTTGTTGCTGGACAGATCTTATAGTACATCGCTGGTTCGATTGTCATGGATGTCAGACAAATACTTCGATTCAGAGAGCACTTACCTCGATAAACAGTCAAAATACTCAGTCAAAACACAAACCCATTGCAGCTGCCAAACAAACACATCGACTCTTTGATCGTCATTCTGCTGGAAAATTTCCGAAAATCATCTGTTGAACTGAAACATACGAAGAAACGCTGGAATTGGCGGACTGAACACAGTATAATAGCACACTGGTGGCACACGTCTATGGTAATTGTGGCTTTCAAACAAACACGACTCAGTCGCGATAGACATCAATATAATCCAGCATCGCAGAATTCTTGTTGTTAGTTTTCCCCAGCGGTTGTGCAGAAACGGTAGAAGTGAGCTTTGTGGATGAAACACGACGACGACGACGAACAACCGACGACATTTTTAGACTCGGGCCTTCCACGGAAACCCGAGTAACTATGTCGGGCATGGTTTGTGAGCGAAAAACAGATACGTGGCGTAAGAGCTTCTCGAATAAAGAACGATCCTCGCTGTTGTGAGCGCAATTTATGCAATTACGGGAAAAAAGCCTGAAAAAAATTCAGGACTTCAACGGGGTTTGAACCCGTGACCTCGCGATACTGGTGCGATGCTCTAACCAACTGAGCTATAAAGCCACAGCCGACGTTGGGAGCTGGTCAATTGTGGGTTCACATGTTCCCGTTAAAGAGAAGAGTGTGAATGAAGTATATGAAATAAATCCTATATGAAGCGCGGAAATGAAATCAAATGAATAATGATCCTCGAAGTTGTGAACACAATTTATGCAATTGCGAAAAGAACCTTGAAACAATTCAGTACTTCGACGGGGTTTGAACCCGTGACCTAGCGATACCGGTGCGATGCTCTAACCAACTGAGATATGACGCTACTGAGGTTAAGAGCAGGTCAATTGTTGGTTCATATGTTCCCGTGAAAGAGAGGACTGTGAATGATGTATATCGCGCCGAATGTTCTTCATCTTGTAGCTTCTGCTCGACCAAAACGAGTTGGAAAACACCACCTTGTACATCTTGTTTTGAATTTGGATTTGGATTTGGGGCACAATTCTCCTAAAGACAGAGAGGCATACAATTCGCGATCTACCAACTGTAAGTGCCTTGGTAATAGCTGAGGAGTTATTAGACGTGCTCCTCTGGCAAGACCTCCAGATGGCGGTACCTCCAGCTTATGTTTGCGATCTAGTAACTCCTTTATTTCCTTCTTCAAAGCTGCAGTTTCATATCTTTCTCTTCTTGAGCCATTTTTGCCTTGGTCAGCTCCTTGACCTCATTCTCCATTCGACTAACTTTGACTATGACTGATCGCAGCACGTCTTCCAGTTCCTTCTTATCAATCGTTTTCAAGTCGACCGACTCTCGTCTTCAGAGCCTTGATTTCTTCGTTTTCTCGCCACGGTTAGCTCTTGGTTGTGCTCTTCGAGGGTTTCCACGAATTGTCGTAATTCGACGATTTCTCGGTCCTTTTTCATCGATATGTTTCTTCGACGATTCGATGTCCTCGCCATGACTGAACATCATGTCGTTCAGTCGGGCACGGTCTTGAATCACTTCTCTTCCTACTGCAACCGCAGAATTCACTCCTAGCAAAGCGGCCATTGGGTCGATGTGTTCACTGGTACATTTAGCTAGTACATTTAGCTAGCAAACTATATACGAAAGAACAGAGAGTTTGACTGGAGAAAAACTACTATATCGCTAAAAGAAAGAAGTCCACAAGCAGATTTGTAATATCCCACGATAACATTCAAATCCTTAATCACGGTATACCACGAGCAAGGGTTGCATAACTAATTTTCAAGGGCTAAAAACAATCTCAACGCACGATGGGAAGGTTGGGTGTGATACCGTTGTTTGCACAGATTGATGGGAAGCTAAGGTTCGGTGGAATACTGACGAATAGACAACGGTTTTCCAGCATTCTGATTGGCTGTATTTTCTATGGTATAGTATAAATGGCAGTAGTGTTTGTCACTACCCTTGTTTCATCTTTTTCTATAATTTCTTTGACGCACACGGGGCTATGCCAGTCGGTCCATGCCCTCTCCATGATATCCAATGAGTTAGTGAGCAATTCCACGTTCAGTTCTGGAAGCGCGGCGATATTTCTGCTTTCCTGGATCGATTTAATCGCTCTTGGGTGTTGCCTTTTCTTGCAGTTCAACTTCTTCTTGAGTTCAACCCATCTCTTCTGCGCAGCCACTCTGTTTTGTTCCTCCAGCTCCAGCCATTCGATCAGCGGCACCAAATGCCGTCTTGCGTTGTACAACCTCTTCTAGATCCTGTACCTTCTTTTTGAGAGAGGTGTTTTCTCTTCTCGATCGTTTCCTCTAGAGTTTTCTTCATGCCGTCCATTTTGCTTGAAAGTTTCTCCACGTTCTTTTGTGAGTCAGCATTCTTGTCTTCGTTGCTCTTGTTCGCCTCTTTGAACTCAACCATTTCCTCTCTCAATGCTTGTAGTTCGACTTCGACAGATCTCAACTTCTTACCTAAGGCTTTCTTCTCCGATTCCAGTTTGACTATTTTGCTCTTCAAAGCCTTTATTTCTCTGTTTTTCGATTCCACGGTTATCTTCAAGTCGTCAGTTTACTCGCGAAGCTCTTTCATATCTTTGTTCGATTCAGACGCGATATTCCTTCATTCTTTTCTTGGATCTCTCGCTTGAGAAACCCGATTTGGTCGGTGTGGTTTTCTATAATTTAAGGATCGACAGCCAGTCTTCCCCCCAATGTTACACTCACTAACTGGCCGGGGATGCTGAGGCGCTAGTTGGCCCATAAGTGCACTGGCCTTTTCCATCTTCCTTAAAGAGGAATCGCTCATTGTCTTGTTAACTTGACGACGGCGAAACAAAAATTTGCTCGTCAAGGGTATCAGAACCGCCACCAAGAAGAATATAGAATACAACAAAATGGGGCGTATTTTATTGATGGACAGGTTTAATGACGTGTCTTTCGCGATTCGGCGCAAGCGCGAGGCGCCGTTTGGAATGACGGTGTATAGAGATGTAATATCCATAGTGAAAATTAGTTTGTCTTCGCCGGTGAAATTGAAATCGCGGAAAATTTGAAGTGCATGCTGACTGTCTTTAATGTAAGATGGCAAGGAGCAAGCAGCAAGGAGGAAATCATTCAATTTATAACCGCCGTTAATTCCTTTCATCCGGCTCTAAAATATACCTGGCTTTTTTAGATATCAAAGTTTTTATCAGCGGCAACGGTTTATCTACCAGTGTGCACTACACTGAACCCACCGATTCTCACAGTTATTTGTTGTATTCATCTTCACATCCATCTCATGTCAAAAATTTCTTAGACTTCGACGTCTATGTAGTGATGACTCTGATTTTTCCAACAAATCAGAGGAAATGTGCCAGTTCTTCGAGAAACGTGGCTATCCCGATTCTGTGGTTAAATCGGGCCATCACCGCGCCCAGCAGATTGATCACCAGTCAGCACTACAGACGTCACAAAAGGAAAAGAATGACAGAATTCCATTCACCCTCATAATAACCCAGTTAAAGCCATCATTGTTAATAACTTTAAGATACTGCAAAATGATCCAGAAACTGCTAGAATCTTTTCGCAACCACCACTGATTTCATTCAAACGCGACAAAAATGTAGGTAACTTTCTAGTTAGAAGCGCATTCAAAACAACTGAACAACCTGGCACTTTTAAATGCGCGCGCTCGCGATGCAAAACTTGTCTTTTCATTCAAAACGCTGACAAAATATCGGGCCCTAAGCGTTCTGTTAAGATCACTGATTGTTTCACGTGTACCTCCGCTAATGTTATCTATTGCATAACCTGTACATTATTCAAAACGCTGACAAAATATCGGGCCCTGAGCGTTCTGTTAAGATCACTGATCGTTTCACGTGTACCTCCGCTAATGTTATCTATTGCATAACCTGTGCATTATGCAAAAAGTTATACATCGGCGAAACAGGAAGACGACTAGGTGACCGATTCCGAGAACATCTTCGTGACGTTGAGAAAGATGACAAAGATGCATCCAAACCAGTCGCTCGGCATTTTAATCTCCCTAGCCATTCCAAACAACACATGTCGATCTCCGGCCTTTCCCTACATCAAGGTACCACGGAAAGCCGTAAAAATCTCGGTATCAACGAGCGCTTTTCATTCAATTAATTTATTCCTGTTTTTCACGTTACCATGTTACCATCAATAGCGTAGCTCCATTTTCTGTATATAAACCATAGACAACCCACAATTCCTCGATTCGCTCCGACGAAGGGCTAACGCTCGAAACGTCAGCTAATCAAATCCCTGTACGGTGGTCAATTTACATTACCAACTCCGTTGATAAACCAAATTTTCGTGTAACTAACCTAAAACACGAATTAACTACATACTAAAAGCTGTAGAATTGACATTTTTACAAGTGAGGGAACTATTGAATGCGTATCGTGTTCGGTCTGGGTCTCAGTTAGAAAAAGAAATGTATCCACCGGCCATTTCTTTTGGTACCGGGGCGTCTATTACAAAAACATTCACGACGCCAAATATATTTCAACACTTTTAATGGCCAGTGCCCCCCCCCCCCCCCCCCCCCCTTCTTTTCTTAGCGAGCATACTGTTTGCACATCACGGGATTGTCTACGAAGATCGGATTTAAACAAGGGTGCTTCTATAAGTAATACATAATTTACGTTTCTGCTAGAAAAGTGAGTCTTAGAGTTAAGTTTTTCAGATAGCTTGAACTGAATTATTATTGTTAGGTAAAAAGAAGCTTGATTGATGGCAAACTGAATGGCTCTGTAGGAGGTTAAGGCCTGTGGCATCGCGTTATCGGCCGATTACACCAACATATTTTAGATATTTACTGTGCAACTCAAAGCGCGCACAGATGATGTCAGCTGTAAACTGTCAAGATTGCCGCTAGTGGCTCACATTTTCTCGGAAAATGTGCTCCCCAAAACGTCTTTACTGGAATTTTTTTGATGAGTTTACCATGAAATCAATAGTCGTGAGTGCTTATAACTAGGACTGCCATCAAATTTAATCCCAAGCTTTAGCCTGAAACTGACGCCTTGATCAGACACAAAAGCTCTGTCCAGAAGTAGTTGAGGGAGCTCGTTAATTTTTCGCTTGCTTAACAAACGAGAAATTATGAACAGGCTCACACAAGTCCACAAGAGCAACGACCAAACAGTGTAACTTTTAAAGTGCACATGAGCCGAAATTTCAAAGCCAGGTTTTTTTTTTCTCCATTATGAAAGTAGGTATTTCAAGAAATGTTGTGAGGGGAAAATAATTTCCTTAAAGTAGCGGGAACCTATTTTAAAATGCAACGAAAGTTGGGCCTTTCTCACTAAAATTCTAGACAAGAACCTGGGGTCGGGTGAATAGTCGTGACGTCACTCGTGTGTACTCAGTCGAGTACGTCACACTGTTTTCATGAGTTCCGTTCAACAAAAATGTCGTGGAACAAAAACTATCACGATTTACAATCGGGACCGAAAGCTTCAAAAAAACTTACTAGGTTTACGCTTTTTTTTCCCGCCATGTTTCATTTTTGAACATACACACGAGTGACGTCACAGAGACCTTTTGGCCGCGCAAAATGTCTTAATTTTCAGGCCACGGCGGAGATTTTGTAACCCCTACAAATAGCGAATCCTCTTCACCACAAGGACGCTTGAAAAATGAAATATAGGGAATATAACAAATCAGGCTATGTAAAAACGTAAAATTGGTAGTTAATTAATTTTCGATTCATAAGCACTTTTTAACTGAAACATTCTAGGTTGGTAGAAAAATAATTCAAGTGACGTCATACAAGCATGACTTAGTGTCCGTGTCTCCGATAGTTATGACCAAGTACGCATGCCCCCAATTCTCAACCTCGTTCCCAGGGCTCTTCCCTTGAAAGAAAAATGACGTCAGCCATTTTTTTTCTAGGGAAACTGAAGCCCTGTAAAGGAGGCTGCCCAATTCTGACTTCAAGAAAATCGCCACCGTCACTATTCAGGGCAGTGAACAGGCTTACGGGTGCGAGAATACGGCTGCACGCTAACGGTGAGAAAGTGTCTTTTACAAACCAGTTTATAGAAGACTTGCCTCGTTTCACAGAGCTAGTGTCTTCTGCACTGGGCAGAAGGGTCTCCAGAACGTTAAGAGTATCATGGCTACCACAGTAAAACTTGGAAAGCAAATAGTGTATCCAATAATGTTTCTTTTGAGGTCCAAAATCGTAAATCACGTGTGGTGGTAACATAGATGCCAATCCCCAAAAATTTGAAAAGCGGGAGACATTTATATGAGTCAACTCAGTTTTATTTAAGTTGTTCTGGTTGACTTAAAGATATCGGTTCTCGCAATTGTTTGACAGTGCATCCAAAAATAAATAAAGAAAGAAACAAAAAAAACAAAAACAAAAAAACAAAAAAAAACGAAACAAACAAACAAACAAAAAACAATCCATGAGAGGATACGTAAAAAGCGGGAGAGCGGGAGACGAGACAAAAAGCGTAAGTCTCCCGCCAAAAGCGGAAGCGTTGGCATTTATGCGGTAATTACGCCATTAGTGCAAATTAGCGGTCAGTTCGGATCCGCCATCTTGGATTTCAAGAACTTCTTACAACCTCAGACAGACACCAAAATTTACCAAGATACAATAAGCAAAATTGATATAAAAGTGAAAAGCATATATCCTTGCAAAGATTGTAACTATCAAAACTTGGTTGCAATAGTAACATCATCTTTAACATAAAGTGATTTACTACATCAAATTGATTCCAGATAACATTCAAGACGTTTGTTGGCGTTTGCTCAAATATCTAACATTCAAACCTCGGGCGGCGTTTAGAATTGTTAAGGATATTTCATACTAGCATGAATTCCAACGCACCATACATTTTGGACAACGCCCATAGCCTTCGTAGAACGAAGTTCAGTGTCATACTTTAACGCTCTGAACCAGCCTACTCGGTCCAACTCGGTTCAGAGCGTTACAGTACTTCCCAACGTGAGTGTGACTGACGGCTACTGTGCTACTGTTATTTTATAGATAACACTGATCTACAGATTAGAATAATCGACCTCGTTCCTCCGAAGGCAATGGGGCGTTGTCGGAAAAGTATGGTGCGTTGGAATTCATGCTACTAAGAAAATTCTTAACAATGGACATCCATAATGAGACAAACAAGCGACCAACAAAAATAATGAGCAGGCGCCGAAATATGAAAGTAAAATTTAAGCGATTTGATATCATTTTTTGACCGCCTTACGTGATTTTAATTACCCTGAGATTGAGAGGTCTTTGAAAACAGAAATTTAATTATAGGATCACCGAGTTTAAATGAAATTCATCGACTACTTATATTCGCCTCAGTGTAAAAACGTAGCGATTTTGTTCCACTTTCAGGAAATGTGGTTCATATGTATAAAAATAACATGTGCTCCAAATGTGCTTCCTGTAAGCCGGGCGAACATATGCTAAGTGACACGATTTGTTTGATGTTAACAGTCGAAATCTTCAGCTGAAAATGGTGGTTTAAACTAAAAGGTGGTTTAAACTCGCTACACATCAGAGAAACTATCTAAACTACAAGTACAGAAGACAGTTTAGAAAGAAAACCTCTAGATTTCAAGAAAATCGACTGTGAGTAAAAACAATAATGATTGCGTTGCGATAAAATAAACCTCACCCGAAACTTTGGTCTATTCCTAGCAAGAGTGTGAATATCGATCTCCTGTATTATCTCCTTGTGGGCTGGGCCAGCCAAGTGTTGATTTTAAAGGGAACCTCCCCTCTTACAACAAATTGACGCTAAATTGTAAGCAGTAATTACTAGATTTCAAATTTTGTTTTAAAACGTGAATATTACATTTAAGTGTACAAAAAAAATCGATACCATCATCGCCTATTTTCTCTTTTACATTTCCCTGGCGCGGCCATTTTGAATTTGATGACGTGTAATGGTTGTTCTATTGTTTAACACAAAGGATTTTCTGCTTCATTAACTTCCTAACCATTACACGTCATCAAATCCTAAGTGGCCGCGCTCGGGAAATTTGAAAACGAAAACAGGCGATAATGATATCGGCCTTTTTATACACTTAAATGTTATATCTACGTTTCAAAACAAAATTTGGAAGCTATTAATCATTTCCAACAATCTAGCGTGAATTTGTTGTAAGAGTGGAGGTTCCCTTTAACATCTAAGCCCCGATAGACAGACCTTCAATAATACATGCGGCACGTCTATAATAAATCGATACATAACTTTGTACGCAGTTATAGCTACCTATATTACTCACAGCTACTTGGCACTTAGCTAATAGCAGTAGATAAAATATGTGTGGGAGATCTGTATGGGCGTTTATAATTTTGGGCTCGCCAATGTAACGCCCATACAGATCTCACGCGAACAGTTTATCTTACTTGTGAAATGAAACAATAGGTTGTGTTTGTCATATAAGTCAGTGGAGATCTGTATCAAAAGTTAAAGCATACTAATTATCTGAGCAGGACTGTATCAAAAGTTAATGCAGCAGTTGAATTGTATTGGGGTTTACAGAGGTGTACATGTAACTCAAATACTACCCGTAGATTGGTCTTAACTCTTATTAATTATTAATAAATTTTACAAACAGTTACTGACATAATTGTTAATCGTTAATCGGCTTCTCGGAGCTTGCGATCGTAACAGAAAAATACATCTACAGAGTTATATATCTAATCATGACTGCCACTTTTCGCTGTGGAAGCCCGAGTCGGTTGTTTACTAAGGCTGATGTGCTTTTCAATGCGCTCTATATATTTTAATTTAGCTATTAGGTGGGATAATAAGGGTGATGTTTTTCTTTGACGGTTATGTTATATGATTTGATGATGCGATTGAGTAGCGTTAAAGCTGCAAACAAGCATAATATCAATTTCATTAAATGTGTCAATTTCAAAATGAAGTTCGTGTAGCCAAAGAAACACTGAGGTCCAAAAATTCTAACTGATCTTGCAATGGAAAAAAAAAATGCTCGAGAGATTCTGCTCTTTCTTCACAGAAAGTGCACAAATCCGAATCCGTAAGATTCACTTTGCTTAGCAGCTAATTGGTGTATGTAATTCTATGTAAAAGATTGAATAGAAAACGTCTTGTTAGATGTCAACCGTTACCTATGTCAACCGAAAGGTATTGAATAGATAAGATTGTCATTTGGGAAACAAAGTTTCGCATTTTTTCTGAGCAGTAGGAAGGACGCGTTTTTGCACAACTAAAGACCAATATAACCTCATCTTAGAAGTTAAGTGCGGATAGGCTGACAACCTCGTCGTTGAGCTCTCAAAAGATAAAACTGTATTTCTTTTGTTTTGCTGATTTTTGACGGGGGTACGCCAATATGCATCAAGACTAGGATAAGGCTAGGATAAGGATTAAGGATACACATGACGGAACAACGGTATAATAACTGTACTATACAGGCCAGTACACATGCAGTTCAATATACAGACAGCCATATACGTCTGTATACGTTTATATTCCGAATCATGTGCCCCGTTTATATTCCTAATCATGTGCCCCTATACTTGTCATTCCTAGCAGTGTTATCTATCCAGAGAGAGAGAGAGAGAGAGAGAACTGTAACGCAGAGCATTATATATCACCACATGCCTGAAAATTAGCTGGGGAGAAAAGTGGGTTGTGGTTTATGCTGAACGAGGCCTGTTTTCTTTAAAACAATTCATCCAGTATTCTTGAGTATTTCTCTTCTTCCGCGTACGTTTGATTCTTTTGCTTTGTCAGTTCCCTGATAATGTGATCCAAAACTTAATTAAACAAATATGTTAAATCGGCAAAAAACTTCTCGTGAAACCGTAAAATTTTGTTAATTTGTTCCGAGGTAAGAGATCACTGTCGCCGAAAAACGACCTCCTTACTTATTCTTTTCTGTCGACAAGGAGGGTTTTACTCGATGTTTACCACCCCTCAACGACCCGTGTAAACCGTACTCGACCAAAAAGAGACAAGCGGGCCCCTTAATTGTAAGTGCGCTTTACAATATGAAGAAAAAAATCAGACAAATCTTTAATTTTGCTTCTTTAATATTCCATTAAAAAAATCATGCTACATTTGGAAATCCATAGGTTAAAATTCTGCATTTTAAGCGCTAAAAAGCGTGTTCTTATTGTTTTTTATGCTAAGTGGTTTTGTCGGGCTTCATCTCGAAAGTGTCCATGCTTGATCATCTGAAACGCCATGGGTGGTAAGACCTTCATTTCTCACTGTAAATACAGAATTGAAAGAACAAAGGATGTTATCAATATGAGGTCAAACGATGAGGCAAGGCTAATTACGTTTTAGAGTTACTAAATGGTGAAAAAGACCCCCTAAAATACTTCCAGTCTCGATGATTGGTCCTGCGGTTGGGCTTTGTCATTGGTTTCGGTCCAAACTGTTTACAATTTCAATCTCCATGAAAATTTGGAGCCTGTGGCGCTCAAGTGATGCCCTTCACCAGGGGTTTGCAAGATGAGGTTAATATCATGGCAGGGATATCTGGCCTGTGGTGTAAAAATGCTCTGGACAGAAGCACAAGGCAACTTTGCTTGTAAAGTGATCACAAGAATAAGTTGAAATCTGTACTAAACGGCGAAGATAAAGATGGCGAATATCACTACCCTATTCAATCTCGAATCTCGCGTCTTTTCTTACTGCCATAGCGGATCCGTTGGGTTAGCGAATTTGATTGGTCTTTTACATCAGTACAAATGATCGGGGTAAAAAAACGTTCCAGTATGGTGGAAAGTGTTGTTGTTGCTGTTTTGTTTTTCTCTCATACATAGAGTGATAAATTTCATTCAAATTCCTAACGTTAGAAATAGAATAACAAACAACAACAACATTAACAGGCACCTTAACGCCAACCCCAACCCCACGGTATGGGCAGTACCTTAAACAAGCAAACAGCCACATCACCAGAGAAGTGACGAGGTAGCCACTGCTCGGTTAATATGGTTGAGCGCATGCTTACGTACTGGCCATATCGCGGGGTTGATGTTCGTGTCGCAACTTACTATCTATGTTTACGCATTCTTACCGGCAGCAGCATTTGTTTGTTGGTTTTTCGCACCCACTGTCCTTCTCAGGGCAGGCTTTCCACCCCGGCGGACACTCATCTTCCTTGTAAGCGCAGGTTCCTTGGGGTAATCACACGTCACGGCAAAATCACGAACTACGAAAAAATGTTAATTCATTAGTATTTGGTGTCTTTCGCCCTGACGCCAACTCTCCCTCCACCTCCTCCCTCCCAACCCCCACCAACAGTGTTTTGCATTCAGTGTTAAAGAGTAACATAAGTCGAGGTAAGACACATATACGATTACAAATATGGCAAAACAACATCTTAAGTACTTTCACCACTGTCATGCGCAGTAGTCAAAAGAGCGATGTCACGAATTTGTAATGTCACTTTGAAAATCTGAAAGACCGTTGGAAGCCGAGAAAGCCCAAAAATAATGGTCCAGTTTTCTCTACAGTTGCTTCACCAAACCAGTTGCGGATGGTGTGGATTGATTGGAAGTGACTGGGCCAGCTATTTCAAGTTTTTGTCTTTTGTCTTCTTGTTATTTACGTCGCTCTCGTACGTTCCGTCCTAGAGTATTGTTGCGTGGTTTGCCATAACGCCCTTCCCGCCTATCTGCCTTCTGAAATAGAGCGGATCCAAATGCGAGCTTTAAGGATAATATACCCTCGATCCTCATACCAGGAAGCCTTACAACTTGCTAAACAACAACAACAACAACAAAAATCGTTAGACTTGAAGATAGGCGCAATGAACTCTGTATGAGGGCTTTTGTTAAAATTACCAAAGGCGGACCCTTGTCAAAACATCTAACCCCGATAAGAAACTCTAACTCTTGGACGTCTTTTAAATGTAAAACCGAGCGTTTTAGGCGAAGCTTTTTCCCTAGTACTGTCCTAATGGCAAACGCAACATCTTTTAAAATTGATTGTTAAATGTTAAATTTTAAAATAATATTCTTAGTATAAATTTTTTAGTAGTCATGATTGTAATTTATGTAACTCTTGTAGGTTTTATAATTTTTAATTATTTTGTAAACCCAGTCCCAATAAGGTTTTTTGTCATTTTCCGAACTTTGTAAACACATTGTAATTCATTTTTAATGCGAGAATGTGTCGATGAAACATCTTTATCTTTATCTTATCTAACAGTTTATGATTTGCTCTCCCTTTGAGAAACTTTCTTGATGTACTCCTCGTAGTTCTGTCTATTACCACACCTGACCACAGGTTACCTTTTGAGTCCTTAGATGAAATTCACGGTGCGACCATTCACATGAAAGTCATTAAATATGCCACCCTGTGGTACCTCATATACAATGCACAAGGTGGTTCCCACTTTTAATTCCGAGGATCAAATTTGAGTTGACAGGACCTTGTTCCAAATTATAAGTATTCAGTTTCCTTTAGTGCTTATCATGCGGTGCGACGTCAGTTGAAATTCGTTTTAAATCTTAGGTCTTTGTATTAAAGTAAATTTATCGTGTAAGTTACTATCATACTAGACAATAATTTTCTTTTTCCTGTTGTGAAGTTTGTTAGCCTGCAGAATGTGCTTTTAAATAAAGAGTTCATGGATGACATCAAACAGTTGGAATAAACAGTCGAAATTGTGGTGTTGTTCCGATCAACATGCCGTAGGTAAAATGGTTTCAAATCCAGGGCAAGTGAATGAACTGCTGCAATATACCATTTTGCTCATAACCAGTTTCTGGTGAATTGCGCGTAGATCCAGTCCTTTGCGGGGGACGTATGAATGATATATGAAATAAATCATATATGAACTGCGTAAATGAAATCAAATGAAGAATGATCCTCGCAGTTGTAAACGCAATTGCGTTCACAACTGCGAGGATCATTCTTCTGCCCCCACAAAGGACTGCATCTACCCACAATTCACCAGGCACTGATCATTAGTAAAATGGTGTATTCAATCGTGAAAATGAAGGCTACTAAGCTGCACATAAAGCAAATTTACTCCAAATAAAAGAATGAGTTAAACTGCACAAATTTATTCAAAAAAAAAAAAAAAAAAAAAAAAGAATAAAAAAGAACAATGAGTACTAGTTCTTTTTCCGGCAAGGTCTGGACAATAATGCAGAAAATATCACTGCTCTATTTGCTTTATTTTGTGTTTATTTTGGTTTTTGAATGAAAAATACTAAATAAATAATGGTTAAATAAAAATTATCGAATGAACTATATTTGTCGAAAAAAATTCTGTAATGCTTGTTTCAACCTTTTCAATTGACGTCTCTGTTCCATAATTCATTTTATTATATGACTGGCTCTTTCAGCGGTCAAGATGAATCAATTCTGTGATTGGCTACCCGCGAGGTCAGGATGGAGCCATCTTGACCGCTCGGGATAGCCCGTTCGTCCCGCGTTTTACTGTCTTTTAACAGCGTCCTTTGAGTCAGATAATAAATCCTTTATTGACCAAGCTTGTTCGGTCAAGATGGCGGGATACTGGCAAAAAAGAACTTGGCCAATATCCCACCATCTTGACCTCACGCTTGGCCAATAACCCATATGTATCCCAGGTCACGCAACTCGATTCCAGACTCTCCGAGTCAGTCGCGGTATAACGACCATCCATCAATCCCACCAAATGTAAGTGCCCTTTACTTTAACTTAAACAGCAATAATATGATATTTAAATGTGATAAAAAAAATGTAGTAAATGTCGATCTACGTAGCCGTTACAAGGCTCGTCATGTAACGCTCCTAGCGCTGCGTGACGAGCCTGATAATGGTTGATTAAGAGACTAAACTACAGCTCGACTAAAAAGGATTTCTATGCTACCGGAAGTGCTCTTCTTGTGACAGCAGCAGTGGTTGGTCCTCAGTTTGCAGTCTATGTCGTAATCGGAACACCTCTCCATGTTTGGAGGGCAGGTGTCGTTAACAAATGTGCAAAATCCACGTGGATAGTCGCATCTCCCAGGAGGAGGAGCTTCAACAGATTCAGGAAAAAACAAATACATTAGCTGAGAAGGTGGGTGTTGCACGCATTTCTTTGTAGTCAGTTTTATTCCTTAAAGCCCACTTAACCACCTCAACGAGTCTGACCACCGAAAGGCAAGAAGGCAATTGTACTGTTGCTATATCAGCACTTGCTTTTGGTGTGGAGACTATCGATTTTATCGCTTAAGGTTTTGACTGTGAGCATCGTTAAGTACTTAATGACTTAAATTAGTAACACGAGCGGTCCTCCCAATCCAAATACACCTTATTCCAAAATGGCTGCCAATTCATTATTCTTTTGTTTGCATGCTAATTAGTCCTTTTTGCCTCATTTTCACCTCAAAATTCTTTTGTATTCTGTACATGTTGACGAGGCAATTAATTAACATGCAAAGAAAAGAATAATAAATTGGCGGCCATTTTGGAATAAGGTGTATTGGACCTTTGCAGGTCTAGCAATCGGGCTAGTTCACATCTCCATGTCCACGCTTATATAGCCGAGTTACCTCTCCTCTCTTTCCTACGGAAATACAGTTTTCGTGGTGTTTCTGTTAAATATCTGACAACTTACTAGGCGTCGTGCGGCAGCAGCAATGATTCGTTGAAACTGAGCATCCAGGATCGCGGAAGGGGCAACGTTCCCAGTAGGGTGGGCATTTATCTCCTGTGTAGGTGCATGTACCATACGGCCAGTCGCAAGGCGCAGCGGTATCTTGCACTTTAACTGGAAGAAGTTAATGAAAATTTATGAAATGCTTGTATTAAATGCTTGTGTCCTTGCAACTATGGAGAACTGCCAGCAGCTAAAAGCAGCTAACAAATTAAATTACTTTATTGAGGAGCGTGCAACCCTTGCATTCATTTGACAAAAAATCCTGAACAATGTCAGGTTTCCGCGACATTCGGCTTATGAATTTTAGATACCAAGAACAAATTTCCTTTATTCTTAAGTGCTCCTAATATCTTTAAGCCCCTACCCCATCCGCCCTCCCCCCTCCCTTAAAAAAAGAGTCAGATTCTTTTTCCACAAACCATCCAAGAATCAACTCCTCCCTCCCCCCCCCCCCAAAAACAAACAAACAAACAAACAAACAAACAAAAACAAAACAAAACAAAAAAAAGCCGAGGCTTCACTGGGTTAAAGTCCTGTAGCTAAATGAAATTTTACTCTCTGCTTTAACAGCTTACCATCCGCCACTTTCTTAATCGGCACCTTTTTACGGCAGCAACAGTGGTTCGTTGAAACTCTGCAGTAGCTGTCATACTGAGAGCATCTTTCCCAGTCTGGTGGGCAGGGATCATATATATATGTGCAGGTACCCCTTGGCCAGTCGCATTGGTTGGGACCTGAAAAGGATATCAGGTCATTTCTTGTTATCAGTAGATACAGCTGTAAGATATCCAGTTCAATTCGCAATTTGTTTTTGTTTTACTAGCTACTACCGCTACTGCTACTGCTACAGCTACTACCACTACTACTACTACTACTACTACTACTACTACTACTACTACTACTACTACTACTACTACTACTACTACTACTACTACTACTACTACTGCTACTGCTATTGCTACTACTACTACTACTACTACTGCTGCTGCTGCTGCTACTGCTATTGTGCTGGTGCTGCTACTGCCTCTGCTACTGCTACTACTTATAATAATAATAATAATAATAATAATAATAATAATAACAATAATGCCAGATCATAAGAATGATAACAATAAAAATAGAAATAATAATAAAAATAATGATAAAGATAATAATTTTTTTTAATAATAATAACCTTCATAACATATGACTATTACAGTACATCTACGCACAAAAGAGAGAAAAAGATGGGGAAAAAAAGTGGACAGCATAATCAAGTACATGCTTACACACCTGATTAATTACTGATTACACATACATAGATAAGAAATTGTCTAAACTAGAGATAACTATGGTTTACCATGTCAGTTCAAAGATAGAGGGGATATGTACAAATAGTAACAAGCAGAAGAGTGAAGCATTGTTCTCTTTCTAAAGATTTTTATTAGAAATTCTCGATCCGAAGTTTTTGTTTCAGTTTTCGGATAAATTCCTGCAGGTGACACGTTTTTGAGAGCAGTTTTTGACAGTTGATTTAGTATTTCGCAAACAATAGACAATAGTTGAGTTTTAAGAGATTTCAGCCATTACTATCACAATGATCAATTCCGAAAAGCTTTTCAATCACAGATGAAGAGTAATTTGAATCATTTGATCTGTTATACCAAGTTACTACATTGTCTAGAAAGGCCTGAGAGGTTTGACATTCGACATAAGAATGCAAAATAGAGTCAGCCTCGCCACAGTATAAGCATTTATCGTCTGACTCAATGCCATAAGTGTTTAGTTCTTTCTTGGTGACAATTATACGATGTAAAAATTTATAATTAAACTCTCTTAGCACGCTTTCTTTACAGATTTTGCTTATCCTAGTAAAGGCCAATTCCCAATTAAATTCCTCCAGATCGAGATCTTTTTGCCATTTTTTTAGTCCAGAAGGCACAGTTTTGGACGTGTTGACAAACAGCCAATAATAGTTTTTGCATTTCATTTTCGCAAAGTCGATACCAACGGAGAGAGTGAGTTGATAGGTGGTACTATCCAGGAAAGCTCTTTTATTAACGGGTGGATAAGTTCTAGCCTTCTCGAGAGCTGGGAATTGGGGATTGCAGAAAGTACTCGTAGATAATTCAGAAAGTTACATTTGACGTTGTATTTCTTGTAAAATACATTCCAGGTTAAACATTTCCCTCCATGATCCAGAATATCCCGCACTGAAAACACGTCTTTCTCAAAGCAATTTGCATAGAAAAACGGTCTTCCGTCGATTAAAATGTACTTGTTGTTGAACAGGAGCAATTCCGAACCATTACTACATTTGTATTTACTACATTTGTATAATAACTTCAACTCGAGGAAGTTCACCAAGATTTGTTTGTAGAAGGGTGGAAGGTCAGATTTTTCCAGGGATTTCCTATCATAATTACAACGAAGAAAATTGAGACCTCCAAATTTTCCAAAGAAGCGGTCCGCAATTGATTTCCAGGTTTCTGGGAAGTTGTGATCTGACAACTTACAGAAGTCTAGAGATCCAGGCTAAATTTAAGGCTTTGGAAAGAAATTGATATTTAGGGCGCGTAGACCGCCATCCGCGTAATCCTGAATCAAGACCTCTCTTTTAATTTAGTCTGGTTTCTTGTTCCAGATAAAATTAAAGATATGTTTTTTAATTGAGGGAACATAGCAACTCGGAATGACTGACATTGAAGCTGAATATACTAAGTGCTAGATACCCAAGCACTTAACAATAAGGCACTTCCGAAACAAAGAGAGGTTCCGAGCCCTCCAGATGTCAAACTTTGTTGACATGTCAATTTTCATATCAATGTGTTTGTTTGTTTGTTTGTTTTCTTTTTTTGTCGTTCTCTTTATCGTTATGGGAGATAAAGGTTTCTAAAGAGCTAACAGGTTCGTTTGTCCATTTTAAGCCAAAAGGTTTAGATTCCTTAAACCTCCACGGACCTAACCATATTGCTTTTGTCTTTTGAACATTAAGTTTAAGACCCGAGATGTTGCCGAATTTATCTAATACTGCCAGGGAATTTGTGACTGACGACAACTTACCTAAAAAGAGTGACGTATCATCGGCGAATTGGCTTATCTTATGTTCCGTTCCAAATAATTTAATCCCCATTATAGAGCTGTTTTGTCTAATAATTTCCGCCAGAACTTCTGCGCCAGGAATAAAAAGATACTGAGAAAGGGGGCACTCCTGTCTAACTCCCCTTGATAACTTGAAGGAGTTAGTTGTATAGCCGTTGTGTAAAACTGTACTTTCTGTATTCTTATACAACGTTTTAATCCATTGTAAGAAACTGGTTCCAAAGTTAAACATTTCTAGCGTTAGATGAATAAAATTCCATTCTATTGTGTCAAACGCTTTCTTGAAATCTAACAGGAGAAGAATGCCCGGAACATTTTGCAGTTTTGTTTGTTCCATAATGTCATTTATTAACCTTATATTTTGTCCAATGTATCTTCCTTTCATAAATCCCGTTTGGGTTGAGTTTATTAGCTGCGGGAGGAATTTTTCTAACCTCAGAGCGATGGCTTTAGATGAAATTTTGTAGTCAACATTTAATAAAGTTAGAGGCCGCCAATTGGAAAGTTGCTTGAGGTCTGCACTTTCTTTGGGGATAAGCGTAATGACACCTCTACGTTGCGAGATGGAAAGCTCATCATCTTCATAGGCGGCATTTAAACAGTCGAGTAGGTCTTTGCCTAGAATGTTGAAGAACTTTTTATAGAACTCCACCGTAAAACCGTCTTCACCAGGCGATTTTCCATTTCCCATCGATTTTAAAGCTCTTTTACATTCTTCTAATGTCAGTTTTCCCTCGATTTCGTCACGTTCCTTATCCGAGAGTTGCGGGATTTGCAAGTGGATATCGTTTGTAAGTTCCTGGAATGTTTCAAATGTGATGTTATAGACTGAAGTATATAGCTCTAGGTTTCCGTAAAAAGAGTTCATTTCCTCCATCATTTGATTCTCGTCTTCTATAATTTGACCTTCGGATACTTGAAGCTCAGTTACGGCTTTCTTGTTAAAATTCAACTTTTCCATGTTAAAGAAATATTTTTTGGCTTTTCACCTTCTTCCGTCCATCGTACCTTAGAACGAAAAATAGCTCCTTCCGCCCCTTTTTCGTATTTACGACGGAGTTCATTCTTTCGATATTCATGATCTTTTAGTTCAGAGGACAAATTCTCGTCTTCCCTACTGTTATTAATTTTTTCATCTAGGGCTTCTAAACGAAGTTCGATATCTTTATCAAATTCCTGAGCTTTCCTTGCTTTATTTTTGGAATATGGGATGGTGAGGCTCCGGATTTCCATTTTGATAAGTTCTCATTTTAATTTCGGGTTTGCAATCCTACAATACTTATCAGTAATATCAGCATAACTATCCCTAATAAGGCTAACGGAGGATTCGTCGTTTAGCAGTAGATTATTGAACTTCCAAAGGCCGGGACCACGTTTCCTATTAGCAATGTTAAGAGATAATATGACGCTCTTGTGGTCCGGGGCGATTGACCTTTTTATGTCGACTCTGGAGATTTGGTGCGAAAGGTAATTAGCAACGAGGAAAAAGTCTATCCCCGACTTCATTCTGCGAACTTTTGATTCATATGTGAAGCTTTTTTTATTCGGATTTTTTGTTCTGAAGATGTCAATCAGATTAAATTCGTTCATTAAAGCAATGATTTGATTCCGATATGCAGTAGGTCTCCATTGTAGTGAACTTGGCGATCAACGGCTTAATCCCTTTTTTTCGATGTAGCCTGTGTGATATTTCAATATCGTCTCCTTCAAGCTCGACACCAATGGCCGATGCCACACGGCAAACAATTTCATCAGTCGATAGTTTTATGTCCTCGAGAATACCATGAAATTCTAAGGAATTTTTCCTGGAGTACTGTTCAAGGTCATCGAAGCTTACCTGGAGCTCAGCTAGATCTTCTTGTTGAGACTTCGCTACGTCAGAGATTCTCTTCAGTTCCTTTTCCAGAGAAGCAACATATCTGAAATGATTTAAGCTTCGTGACCTCGCGGTTGTTCTTGGCGACGGTGCTTTTGAGTTCGACAATGTCCGAAGACATTTTGTCGTGCCTTGATAAAAGAGTGCTAACAATGCCTTGGATGGAAGTTAGCAGGCCGTAAATATCTTTCATATTCGGTTCTTTCATGTCAATTGATTTGTCAGAGTCGGATCCGGTTGTCTCGGCGTTGGTCGGGACCGCCATGTTCGATTTCTCAGCTCGGGTTGTTTGTGGTCTGGTGACACTATCTCGTCGCCGGAGCCTCTTTGTTGTCTCTTCTTTGTATTTACCATTGATTCCAAATCAAGAGAAGCTTCGGAGATAGTAGGGACGCATAATCCAGTGAAAAACGGGGTTATCAGGAAGGATAGGAGATGAAGCTCGCTTATGCACGTCTTGCCATTGCACTCCCCCCCCCCCCCTTCCAAAGATAATGATAAAGATGCTGATAATAATAGGAAATATAATTTAGCTAGTCCGGAATTCAAGTCAGTTTTATCGACTTCAATCCTTGTGAATACCTCTGTTCTTCTCATAATAACCCCTAACCTTGGTGTTCAACGTCAGATGACGAGTATCCACCAACCCAATAATGACTATCAAACACCTTTATTTTAAATGTATAATGAAAAAAGAAGTTCAGCTAAAATTCCGTATGGTGCTCAACCGTTTCAACTCACCTGGGCATGGATAAGGGTTGCATATTCTGGCTTGTGAAGCAGGTCCCAGTCTACTGCAGTCTCTCCCTCCATGAGACGGTGGGGGATTGGTGCAAGTTCGAGTTCTTGTTTGTATTCCACCCCCACATCTCTTTGAACACGGGCCGTAAGGTCCCCACGGGGAGTACCCACCGTCCACTGCAAAAAAAAAAAAAACGAGTAACTATGAGTAACTGGTAACTAGAGGAGTTCCTCTGGAAAACTATGGACCCTGATGTGCCCACAGTTGACAGATTTGTGGGATAATAAAAAGCCTTTTTTTGTAAAATTTCTTTTAATTATCACATCCCGAAAGTCTAAAAATATTTCGGAACAACTTTGTTGACATGAGGCTTTATTTTCATGAAAAAGAAACATCAATGACCTGGGATTGATGAGAGACTGAAATAACGCCGACAGATTAACACGGAGAGCACGGCAATCATTGAAGTAGCACTATTGCCCCAATTGAGTCTGAACTCGAGCACTACAGCAAATCAGTCATCAATCCCGTACCCAGAGTCCTCGGGCTGTTTGGTCAGCGGGTGGACGCCCAGAGAGACTCTGGGATAATGGACCGCCATTTTTCCAGAAAATCTGGGGTAAAACAATGACAGCCGTTACGGGCCAGCCAATCAAAAAAATTGATTTTTTTTTTCCATTATCCCAGAGTCTCTCCTGGCGACTAACCGCTGGCCAAAGAGCCTGAGGACTCTGGGTACGAGATTAATCATCCATAGCTGAAACTACTTGATCCGTGGAAAGAAGCTAAAGCCATGCGAAAATAAAATGATGAAATGAAAGCACCAATGGGAATCAGTTAACAATAACAGCAGCAGCAATATCAGCAGTAACAGTAATGGTAATGATATGGCAATGGCAATATAGTGTGACGCAACAGGAACCCAATAACAGCCGGTTTATTACAGCTCTGGAAAACGTGTTACAGGCACAAAGACTGTCTCACACTCACGCTACACACACGTAAATCTCTCACTTTTCTACTCCTTATTGCGCCGGCAGATTAACACGGAGAGCAAGGCAGTCATTAAAGTAACACTATTGCCCCAACTGAGTGTAAACTGGAGTACTACAGCAAATCAGTCATTGCTAAAACGACTTGATCTGTGGAAAGAAGCTAGGGCCATGCGAAAATAATATGATGAAATGAAAGCACCAATGCGAATCAGTTAACAATAACAGCAGCAGTAACAGTAATGGTAATGAATGGCAATGGTAATATAGTAATAGTAATGGCAATGGTAATGGTGATGGCAATGGCAATGGTAATGGTAATGGTTATGGCAATGGCAATGGCGATGGCAATGGTGATGGTGATGGCAATGGTAATGGTGATGGTGATGGCAATGGCAATGGTGATGGTAATGCCAACGGTAATGGTTAACATGGCCAGAATTAAATTTCACGCACGCGCAGTAGCTATTGACACTTAGGAAAAAAACTACGAACACAAACAACAGAATTTTACAGAGAAACGTGAGAAGGCAAAACTTCTGCGATAAACAGCACGAGCTGCTACAAAGATAAACAATTTGTTCGATCTCATATTGAAAGTGGAACGTGTTTAGATATTAGTTTCAGCAAAATATTCGCAGATTTAAGTTTCGCACTTCCCAGCAAAAACGTACAAAAAATATATTTTACCTTCGTCTTCCATGAAAAGGTCTATAAAATCGACCATCGCGCTCTCAAATGCCATTTTTCGTTGGCTCCTGACGACAACACAATTGACAAATTCGCGTTTGTTCGGTCCGAAACTTCAAGAAGACATTGGCCTCTGAAAATGCATTCTTGTCCTTCCCATCTCATCCAAACAAAGGTAAAAGTTCGGCTCGTAATACAAACACACGGTAGCGTGACGACTTCAATGATGCGAGGATCCCTGCGTGTTAAAATACTGTCTTCACTTCACAACATCTTTGTTCATTTTTCGCCGCCATCTTGCTCTAATAACTTGATGTAGGCCTAAGTACTAGTTTATTCCTTTAGTACAGGACTAATGATTGGTCCTTTGGTATGGCCACCATAGTGATTATATAAGAAAACCCATTATTGGTGAAATAAACAAACAAGGTAAAATTGCCGCGAAATATGAAATGAATATGACTTATGAATGACTTGTACACATGACTAAGAATATCAACTGTTGAGGTATTATTTAATTTAATTTTTTGTAATCCATACCTCGTCTCTATCGTTCAACTTTTTCATACAAAACGATCGAAGCTGTGCTATCTCACCCTAGAGCCTGCGTCTCGGTCAGCGATGCCGCGTGCAAAAGTGAAATGAATTTCTGGCCATGATGGCAAATGGCAATGGTAACGGTTAAATGACAAAGACAATGGCAGTGGCAATGGTAATGGTAATGGTAATGGTAATAATGGCAATTACTGTAATAGTAATAATTCGTAGCTTTGGAATACATTAAGGTTCGTAGAAAGAAAGAAAATGGTAGAAAGAAAAAAAAAAAGGTTTATTGTGCTTTCTTTATTTGTAATTCACGACAGCTTACCCGGTGTTCTACTGCGGCAGCAACAGTGGTTGGTACTAACGATACAGTATCGATCGTACTGAGGACAACGCACCCAGTCTGGTGGGCAGGGATCATGTATGTATGTGCAGGTACCACGTGGCCAGTCGCATAAATTCCTTTCAGCTGAAAGAGAACATATACGCCTCCATTAGATTTGTTAGATAGTCTACACTGCTATATTTCAATGCATTGCCTTAGGAAGCTTGGTTTGTACTTTGGCCACACAATTGGCCGTTCGTTCATGAATAACAAACCCTGACTTTCGTGTTCGAACACACTGCAACGCTATTACTATCAAATGAATGAAACTGTTCCCAAAGGCGAGGGGATACTCGAACTGACCGAAAAATAGTGTATAATCAGAGAGGGGGTGCAAGGAGGAAGGTAAGTGTTGATTATCTTTTATGACCGACCCTGATCGGAACATTGGAAATTGGTACATAAATCCTTCTTTTGTTAAATAAATATCCTTTATATTGTTTCAATAAACGCGATGTCCAGTGCTATTCTCAATGTTTTGTTTCTTCCTTTTCGTCGTCGAGTATCATCCACAAAGTGCACTTCCGGCGTTTCTGCGCAAGCGCTAACTACTTTTAACAGAGTGATGCCTTTTGTCACGTATCGGAAAATGTCGATTCACCTTGTGTCTTTTGAAGTCTGAACAAACAATATGTTAAGAGAAGTGTCTATGCGAATGATTGCAAGTTCAACGGCGAGAAGAAAGCTTTTAACATGAGTAAACTTAACTCCTGATGGACTGCCGTGTTTCGTCGTGTCTGCTTAAGTAGACTCGAGTAGTCTCTAATTTTGGCGATGGATTGTGGGGCGGGCGAAAGACACGTGCGCGCGCGAAGTTGCGAGGAGACGCGACGCGAGGGGAGCGCCAAAAATTAGAGACTACAGACAAAGGGAGTTTGACCTTTCACGGCCGAGTAATTCGGAAGTATAAATCTCATATCAACAGCAAGAATGATACTTGTTGTCACGTATCGGAAAACGTCGATTCACCTTGTGTCTTTGAAGTCTGAACAACTAATATGTTAAGAGAAGTGTCTATACGAATGTTTGCAAGTTCAACAGCGAGAAGAAAGCTTTTAACATGACCAAAATTTAACTCCAGATGGACTGCCGTGTTCCCCGTATCCGCTCCATTGAGATGTACATTTTGTTGAATAACTCAAGTACGGGATATCACACACCCCTGAGACTTTGACAGGTTGTTAATTTACTATTTTCCCACAATATCTCAATTTCTGGACTTTAAATTTTGAATGATAAGCGATTAGTTTTTACAAATGTACTAGCGTCCCTTGAAACTGTCCAGAAACGTTCCTTTCTTGTGTTTCAAATGACCCTGGATTGACGTATTTGTAAACAGTTTCACTCTGCTAATTAATTTTCTACTCACATTTCACCGAGACTCCATTCACATTTATGCGAAAAAATCCTACATCGTTCGATAAGCGTTTCCTTTCTCAAACAATTATCCATCGAAGCAAAAACAAGTGTACTTAATTTTTTTTTTTGGAATCAATACACTATTTTTATCACCTTGCATAATGATAAACCTCTGTGGCCTAAAGGTCGTTGTTCCTGCCTGTGACGCAGCTAATCCGGGTTCGATGTCTTTTAGTGGTATATATCACGGGCTTTATTTTTTCTGTTTCTCTTTTTCTTGTTCTTTTAGAAATATTTTTTACAAGTGTTATAATTATTGTTCTCAATGGTTGAGCTGTATTTTAGAGGAATATATGTTGATAGGGGTCTAAAGAAATAGACTCCAACACAAGCTAAACACAATGCGTCCGATGTAAGAAAGACAGACTTCCCTCTATTCTTTTGTTTAGCACTAAGTTAGGGATACAATACTGTTTTTTGCAAGCCCGAGTTTAGGCTAATTGTAGCCTCTTGCTTTAAATAAATACTTTGGCGCGGATCGAATCTGTTTGTACATTCAAGCGTGGTCTTAATTGAAGACCACGAAGACCTTAGTTAAAGACCTCCTTAGTTGTTTCAAAGTACTGAAAAAATGCAGGAACAAATTTGATTGTTTAATTAACGAAATGCTGTACATCAAACAATTAAGACCAACAAAACCGGGCTGCTAGAATAGTTACAAGAACTGTGCGCAGCAACCCGGCAATGGACGTTTTCAAATGGCCCTCGTTGGAGGAGCGCCGACGTAAATCTGTTTTTAAAATCGTTAAGAAATGCCTGCAAGGCCGATGTCCCCAATATTTTAAAGAATATTTTAAACGTAATAATGTAATTCATGCGCGCGCTACCAGAAAAAGCAACCTTTTACATCTGCCTGCTGTGAGGACTGAGATCGCTAAAAGATCTTTCTATTACTATGGTTGCACTCTATTTAACGAACTATCTTAATGGTATTTCGTATTTATTTAACTTTTAAATCTTGTATTTGTACATCTAGTTTTCCATCTATATTATTATTAGTACCAGTGTAATGCTTATAAGTATGTTGTAGTCTTAGTACATTGTTGTGCTCAGGGCTCCTATTGATAGCAGACTGCTTTTTGCATCTGAAGGGGCTACCCTTAGCGGTATAAATCAATAAAGGTTAATCCATCCATCCATCCACTGATTAAGGCAGATAAATAGGTAAATAAATAAATAAATAAATAATTAATTAATTAATAGAGCTAGATAATAATTGAAATTGATTCACTGACTGTCTAGTAACAGAAGTCTAGTAACAGTGTAGTGTTTGTGTAGTGAAGACTTTTTTTCAAGCGCTGTTTTCGCAAAGTTTATTGTTGTCTTGAAGAGGACGCTTTCAAGAGTTACAACTCAAGGGCGATTTGTTCAATTTCGATCAAATTTTGGACAGTCGCTAGATTAAAAAACAAATGCTTTTTGGAGAATATTAGCTTATTCTCGTGACTTTTATATCATAAATCAAGTGGCGATTTTGTGAGATGAAATTAGATCCTGATCACCTTTATTGGAACCCACTTAAACGCCCCGTCAAATAAATGAAAGTCAAACATAGGGTTTTCTAAATCGCAATCGCGATTATAGTCTCCTACGCAGCCGTTCTTTGTCTCGTCACGCAACGCTCCTCGCCACTAACGGCTGCTCCATTTTCTGGAAAGTGTACGCCCAATTCCTCAGTTCGGCGTACATCCAATCACAGCCTAGTTTATATCGGTGTCAAGCGTGCGCTAGCAATGGACTACATTGGAGTGATAGTAAACGGTTAGCGTTTTGTTTACGTTTTTACTAGGATACTAGATCTTTACCAGTAATTGCACTTGACTTTGTTTCCGAGTAGACGAGTTTGGCGTTGAGGTTAATCGTGGACGAAATGAATGTGACAATTTTTTTCGGGACTTGTCATATTTTGATTTGGTAATACACTGTAGGCCGCGTGTCTTTGAATCGGAGATAGGAAGCCAGGAACGTAAGTCATAGGTGCCCTAGTCCCACTTTTAGGAGTCAATAGGAGAAGAAATACGAGCGCTAGCTTTGCCTTTGCCAAATTGCAGGGATTTAGATGCTTTCGCTCGGTCAGTCACGGAACGTTTTCGCGGACAGTCTCTCCATCGGGAATATTTCGTATCTCTTCTGTGGCTCGTAGGAATCGCTTTGCTCTTGGAACTTCCCTTTTACTGAAGACTTCCTCGCTTTCTCGTTGAATTTCTTTTTACGAAGCCCGTTGGAACTGTCAACCGCTTGTAACAAACATTTCTGGGCCAGATTACAGAATACCCGGCCACATCATTTACAGATAGCGTCCACTGCAAATGAACAATTTGCTGCTGTTTGAAAACCACCTCACATCCACAACGATTGAATGATTTGTTGACTATTGAGTGAACTTTTGCCTGTATCAGTATTTATCGTGACTTGCATTGCCGACGGCGATGATCACGTAAAACACTATGGACAATCTTCTTACGAATTGTTCCATTCGTGACCAGAGTCCGTGACATCGCTGACAGAATGAAAAGCATGCTGTTTCCTCTGACGTCATTGTCATTTTTGTGATACCTGATTGGTCAATTCGTTAGACCGCAAACACAAAGGGAAAGGAATGTGGTTCGGTTTTCAGCAGCCGTTAGTGGCGAGGAGCGTTGCGTGACGAGACAAAGAACGGCTGCGTAGGAGACTATCGCGATTACAGCTCTTCTGGGTTGTTTGAATTGGAATTGTTCCAAAACGAATAACACGTAACAAAAATACTATGAAGTTTCAGTATTGCGGAAAAAAACATGCGGTAACGGGGAAGCACACGCAAACTTACAAATCCAATATAAGCTAATATAAACAAGCTGTGAAAACGTTCTTTACTTACCATGGCCATGATGGACAGCAATGCCCAAAACTGTAACCAACAAAAACACTCGAATCTTGAGGTCCATGGTCGAACTACAAACGAAGGTCAACAAAGGAAAAAAGAAAGTAACGTACGATGTTAAAGGGGGCGTTCCCGAGGTCACGTTCGTTTAGCGACAGTGGCGGAGTTGCAAAATCTCGAGAGGGTGATTCTTTCAAATCCGTGGAATTTCAGTGAAGTGAGAGATATTTCATGGCGCAGCTTATCGTTAAAAGGGCCAGTAAATAACTTATAATTATTCGAAATGATGGGGAGAATAATTCTGGGAACTTGAGGATATTGGCTTAGTCTTATTGACTGAAATCGATCCAGAACGCGTTCCCAAAATGAAAATGCCATTCCATGTCAGCGAACAGAAATTGTCTTAGTTTCTAATTAAAAATGATGAACGAACTGAAATATGCAGGCCTTACTTCCGAGTCTGAACATGACAATAGCGCCCATGTCAAGTATATGATATGATGAATGGCAGAGCAAACACCCCTTCCTGTCTCCCATCCCGGGAACAAAGGGGCAGGGCAGATATTATTCAGCCCAGTTACAGTTTCCATGCATGGATGTGTAGACAATGATTCTAAAAAATTTCCTGCGTTTGAATGCAGGCAAGATTTCATGAGAGAATTGCTCTACAATTTGTTAAGCTCGTTATCAAAGACGACGTAAAGGCACACTAAAACGAAAGTACCCTGACTTTATGACACTTGGAAGTAACAATGAAGACAAACTAGTTGAGCTCAGTAAAGAATGAAATTCTAGGAAAGGCGCTGTCTCGCACCAAAAAAACAACTCGTAAATAAAAAGACAAAAACAAATTCCTGACCCCGCGCACGCTGGAGGAAGTAACACAACGGTCCCTTTAAACGGTAACTAAATTGAAAAGGAATACAGTCCCAAGTGAGGCCGTGCGCGCGATCCAGGGAACATATAGCCTCTCTTCTGTCCTTTCAGTATTTGAGAGCTCAAGAGTGACAAGTATATCCAGAACCTGCTGACCGAACTGGCTTTCGAGGAAAGGATTTAGGATAAACCACTTGCTAGAGAACTCTACAGGGATGAAGGCCCCTGGTACTGTTTGCGTGCCCTCGAACATGCATGCATGAAGACCATTTGTCCCCGCTGTAGTTTTCGGACTGCGCTTAATTACCGAATATAGACACCGTTTACCATAAGATAACAAGCTACGCCTCTGCAAGCTATTATAGCTACGATGAAAATAATTGTCACTCAACCGCCTATTCGGGAAACATTTTGCATGAAACAGGTATCAGCTGCCTGAATAAGGATGTCTAGCTCTATAGTGCTCAGAAACGTGTCCCTTCTCAGCTACTAAGGGAAGCCTCGCATTGCAAACAAAATCAAAAGGAGTTTATCGGAGACAATAAACGCTACTTACTTCGCTTCAGCTCCTTGCACGCAGCAGGCAAATAGAACTTCAAGACGAAAAGAAGTGTACGCGTAAATGATTATTAGCCAGACGTTGTCCAACTTAGGGGCGTTACTGATAAAGTGTCGCTTTTATAGCCGCCTGTGAGGATAGACAAAATTTCTCGTGATAGTCTCGTGATCATGGTTCGATTTTCGTTTTCTTTTTCCCGGATTATTTTCCATTGTTAGGTCATGACTGACCGCACAGACCTGTACATGTTTGAGGAAAGGTCTCGGATGACTCTAGTAACTGGGGGGAGGTGCGGTAATGTTAATCGTTAGAAGGTGTGCATCAAGTAATCTTTATTTCGGTAATCGAAAGGAGGGAAGGGGAAGCGCTAATCTGAAAGGGGTGGCTATACTCTCCGGACTGAATTTTAAGTAGACACCCAAAGGTAAAAGTAAAACACCCAAGAGGTAAAAGTGGGCGTGGTTCGAGCATTACATTCTTTGACCCCCACCAGATGCTATTCCAAAACACTCGCCGTTCAGATGAGAGTCATAATGATCTTCACTCCCAAAACGGAGTTTATCAAATCATTCGCCTATTAATAGATTTAAAAATTGCACGGTCACGAATCTTAAAAAACCCGAGCAATACCTTTAGAGTAAGTGAAACCAAAATTCACCACGCATACCCTCTCCTTTCCCCTGAAAGACACCCCTCCCCCCCCCCCCCCGAGCAATTTTTTCACCTAAGAGAAGATTCCTTCCTTTCTCCCTTCCTAGACCAGTTTCGTCGAGTAGCATGTCTGCTGTGTTTGATCTAATACAAAGACAAACTAGGTGTTAAGGCTTCGTTAGTGAAAGTAAAAAGTACCTATTGCCTTCACACGAGGGGTACTAACCAATGCCTCCACCCCCCGGCCGTTAACATTTTCAAGGGGCGTGACTCCAGGGTTTTCCGTCTCGGGGATTCCCGGAATTAGGTTTAGATCCAAGTTTCAAGTTACTGATTCCACTGACCTTTCACCTCCGACAGTGCCACTGAAATCTATAAAAAGCTACAGACTAGTTTTTCTTTCTTTTTACTCGGAAATTACTTGAGACATTTCTGTTTCTTCCTTCTTAAAACCCCTAAGAAGGGAGACCCTGGCAGGGAGCGCCCCAGCCCCTTGTCTCGGAAGAGTACTATGACAACGTTCCAAAGAAACTCACTGAGAACGCTGAGAGCTACACTCAAAACAATCAGAGTTAATGTATTGTGGGGGAGTGGGCTCTCAGGAAAAGAATAGCAACAGGAGCGAAGCTCTTTTTAATTCTAGCAGACTCCTTGCTACTGACCTTTGGATCCGTATTTGACAGCGATAGTGTACAGGCCTTGGTCTGAGGTGAAAACTAATTAAATATTCACACAGAGTAAGTTTGCCCAGATAGCCTGTGTAGCTGGACCGAGAAGAGTCGAGGCTATGTTAATGTTGGTGGCTTTAAAAACTAAACTGTACTCAGCTTTGTCTGTTTGTACTACTTAGGCGTAGAAACAATAGCAGTGACAACATGCTGGACGGGCCGCCATTGCCACCCCCTCCCTCCCTCCCCACCCCCCTCAGACACACACACACACACACACACACACACACACACACACACACACACTCTTCCTTCCCCCCTTCTTTCCACTCCCTCCTCTTTCCAAGTGTTATTTTAAAAGATGGTGACGGTCCAGCAGAAGATCACGCACGGGATTTACCGGATTTTTTAGGCCCCAACACCCACTTTATATTTTGGAAACAAGAAAAAATCACGATGTATTCTTCGAGATATAGTACAACAAACAATTTCCAGATAACTCAAAATGGTCAGTACTCGATATTTTTGACACTTTGCGGACTTCTTGAGCTCAATCTCTTGGAATGTTGACAACTACTAAATTTGTAGCTCTATTTAATACTGTAAAGAAAAACACGGGGTCAAATTCAAGTTTCGACATGACCCGCGGTGATGTTGTTGTTATAATCTAAACTTAAATTTTCCAGCTTTACGTTTGTTCAGTGTCGATTTAGCGTGGCTAAATTCCTTTGAGACTAAGAAACATTTCTCGGTAAACTGAGTACGTGCCAATGCCGTTGTTGCGTCACTTGTATTATTGATCTCTCGCTGAAAAGGGCTGAAAGGCCGTCCTTCATGCGGGCGCTATCTTCGTTGCTGTCGTGGGCTTCTTGTAATGGGGTTTTCTTTCAAGTGTATTTGATTTCGTATTGGTCCGGAAGCGCAGCAATGTGATCATGATAATCTTATTTCAGCTTTAAAACTGTAGCCGTGAGTGCATTTCATTGCGACTGAGCTCAGTCAAGCCGCTTAATATAACAGATATAATTCGTAACACGTATATAATCCAGACGGGTCTTTTGACATACATAAGCGTTCGGCGGAATTTCTAAAAACATTAAAAAAAAAAAAAAAAAAAAAAATTAAAGACGTCATGGAAAGGTTTAATCAAACACCAGAATAGGTCATTAACCCACCTAATAGCGGAAAAATTTGTTTTAGAAAATATGATCTCGAATTAAACTTGCTAGATAAAACATCTTTACCTTTCTGCAACGGCCTCTTACTGGTTGTCTTACAAAATAACAAACTGAGAGAACATTATCGTAATGATAGCTGGACTGTAAACATGACCTCGCACGGAGTGTTTTGTATGCAATATTCCAGCAGCTTACATGTAGACGCTCGTTCTGAATTTTTTACTCGACTAATAAATTTTTGCTCGAACAAATATGTCAGCAATATCGTCCGCACCAAGCAGCGCACCAAATGATCGAGGGTATAATTCTGTTGTCCGAATTACTTCTGAAAAATCCTAACTATCCCGACCATGCACATTTAATTTAGGTGGAAAACTCAGGGTCACTGAGCCACCCAGTTGGATGAGATCCCAATGCTTGAGCCACGTACAAACATGATTTATTTCTTTAAAATCGCTAATGGGATAAAACGAGGGTTTGGCAGCTGTACTACAGTGAGCCTCCAGTATTTTTTTTTCCTGGATGCCACGTTGAGAGGTTTGTTTTTCCGCTTTCCCGAACTGCTTCATACTTTCACCGTTAAATGTTAGTCCTTCGTTAGTCAAAGGTCACATTTTAAAACGCACTTATTCGATCGCTTTATTGAGTCAGTTTAATTATCTACTTGGAGAAGAGTAACTTAATTAATATAAACTGCTGGTTATATGCATCGCCACCATACCCTCACCGTAGTGTTATGCCGTATGTCCTTGTGCTCTTGAATGATGCATTTATGGGGCAAAAATGCAAGGAGCTTCAGCACAGAGATGCAGAGGTCTCTGAGGATAAGAACATACCGGCGCACAGGGCACTAATTTTTTGTGTGTGACCGTCTGTTGTTCTCTCATGAACTAACTGTTGCCAGTTTTTGGTGGTTCCTTTCTATCAGTGAAACGCTGCATTGCATCACGTCGTTCTATTTAGCAAGATCTGCACTAGAGGACTTCGCTGTTTTTATTATTATTATTATTATTATTATTATTATTATTATTATTATTATTATTGTTTTTTTTTTTCATTAATGCCTGGCCTTGAGCGATCTTTTTTCCTAGTATTAGCGACTTAGCCTGTTATTTCCTATTACTAGCGTGAGTATATTTAGGCCTTAACTGAGACAAGTTCCAAGTTATTTTGTAAATAAATTTCAAGAAAATGGAAAATGGACGACAAGACAAAATCAGACTTTGGCATATAACGATGCAATTGAACGCCGCCTTAACTAGCATTGCTTCTTCTCCTGCAGCTTATTCTGCAGTACCGAAAGTGATTCTTACGTTTGACCATAATTTACGAGTTCATTATTTTGGCAGGGATTTTCTAGATCAGCTTTAATAGATCCGGATGGTTCAGTGACACAACATTTTCCATTGTACTGGAACCAGTTTTCGTGTGTGCTTGCAAATTGCATAACATCGAACAGAATATCGGTTACAAGCTAGTGAACTGTGGTTAATTGTTGACAGAATTCTCTTAAACAGCTTCGATGGGTCTGGACTTGCTTTTACAGTTTGGGTCAACAAGCACGTAGGAGTGACATCACAGATAAAATACGGTTACCGAGGTATGTCGCTTACAACAGCAAAAGACGTGGTCTGTATAGCAGTATGTTATGCGGTATTTCTAGGAACGCTGACGCTTTTATCCTGAAAAAGAATAACGGACTTACGTTCAATTCTGAGAGGGTTTTTCATTCATTCCGTCACGTTTTTCGGCGTCATGGGTTCCACGAAACATGGGAACTTTTACGGCCCGCTTTGGACCAGATCACTTTACATGTCCTGATGGGTTTTTGGTCAAGCACGCCTTGCAGATACTGAGAGAAATGTAGATTAAACTGAATTTTTAATTTAAAAAAAATTCTTTCCGACCTTGAAAAAGCGATTTTAAATAGGAAGACAGGACATTTTAATACATTAACTGCTCTATCGGGGTCATTACACGGATGATTGACGTTACAACAGGGACAAACCCCACTAATGTAACCTGACGCAACTCTACACTCGGCTACTTTCAGTCAAAATCTAATTTGAAAGAATGACAGAATGAAGAGAAATAATAGCTTCTAGATACTGCACACAGCACCAACTTGGTGCGATGCGTTCAGTGAATATTATTCATTCACTTTTGCATATTTGCATATTTCTGATATTTTCATAACAGGGCGGTCATAGAAGAATCCTTTGTTTCAGGCCAATTGGTGTCATGAGCAAATTCAGACTGTATTGGAGTTTGAAACCACTTAGACTTCATAAGAGGCATTGCAGAGTTCAACGGGCTTTCTGCGCGAAACCAAGGTTAAAAGGGAGAAGTGCACGATTGAACCGACATTCGCAGAATTAATTCAAAAACAGGAAGTTCCGCCAAATTTATTGTAGAACTCGGAAAAAAACGGTCCCGTTGTTTTATGTTAGTTTCACGCTGTGCAATTTTCCGCGAAGTATCGGAAGAGATACGCCTGGTCCAACTCGCACAGCCAACCCGTGATCGATCGGAGTGTTCACGAGGTTTGCCTTCTTCAAACTAACAGGGAAAAATCCCTTTCGTAAGGGTCACTTGAGGTTAGTTATGGACCGTGACACGCCGAACCCTTGGCTATTCTTGGCAAACCTCGCCCAAAAAAACAAAACAAACAAACAACAACAACAACCATGAGCTGACTGCAGAATGTGCAGTTTTTCACGTTAGTGTCAAGGATCAAGAAAAATTAACTTAAAAATTAGAAAAATTAACTGACGCCGCGAAAAATAAAATACAAGTTCTTTACTGTCGGTATGCGCTTGGAAGGGGGTTTACCCCAGTAAAGTTGGCGATCCAATGGAAGTAAAGAGTGAGATATAACTTAGAAACCAGTCGTTATAACTTTTGTGTTTTAATGCAAACAAAACAATTCTCGATTATATTATACTGCACAACGAGATGGAGTCAGCGGTTCATCGGAATCGAGGTACTTCCGATCCGAACGGTGAGGAAATGTAATTAGATCTACCGGGAAATTTGGGTGGTGACAATTCAGAAAGTCATAAGAAAAAATTATGTAACAATCACGCGGCTGTTATTAAGTAGATACATCATGCGGGTTGAGGCTTCTATAAATGAACGTTTTCCGCAGTTTTTCCCTCACAGTTGAATTTGGGGCACTTTCGTGACTGCGTTCAAGTGTTTTTTTGCTGTCTTCAGAAAGCAAGGTATGCAAAGGTTTGTTCTTTTGTCGTTGTAGAATCTGTAAAAATATTCATGACCACGCACAAAGGCTGCTAGTTTGCGCACACGGTTCCCTCCCCTTTGCTCGCCATTTAGTTATTTGACTTGAGTGCAAACGTTAACATAAAATCTAGACAGTGACTTGGAAATGGAAATTGCCAGTTACTGGTTTGGATTCACCCCACATCGTCGCTGAAAGGGATTCTCTCTGATTTATTGTGGCCTATGTTTCCAAAACCCGCTCGTTTTCCTTCGAAGAATATAGATTGTTTGAATTAGTTGATGAAAAAAAGACCATTCGCAGATGAGTCTCGTTAGTAGCGTTTCGGCCCGGGGGTGCACTCCCTTATATAGGCTATATAGGTATGTACGGCCCCAAAGGGTATGGTTTTTTAGCCGTCTTGGTCTGAAATATGGTATAAATTTTGACCACTAATTTTGGTCTGAAATATGGTATGGTTTGTGCTCTCTAGACTTGAATTGGGTATTTTTTAAGAAGCTTCTTTTTCATCATTAGGCGACAAGACCATCAACAAACGCCCCTCAAAAATTTTGTTTACGCCAACCGTGTCCGTGAAATAAGTCTGAAATAGGGTATTGAATTTTTGATCAGGTCTGAAATAGGATAGGGAAAATCGAAGATTTTGGTCTGAAATAGAGTAAGGGTTTCAGGACGCGGGCCGCCGGCCGCACACCCCACCCAATTTCTCTGGGAGTACCTCCCACCCCCCCCCCCCCCCCCCCCCCTCACTCCCCTCCGGGCGTTTCGGGTGCCTGCGTTGAATTTCAAGTACACTTGGTTCATATGTTGCCTCCAAGCTACCCACGGCCATATGCTGATTAATGAATCTCACGGAAAGTTGCACGTCTGCAGCTAAGTTGTCTTATCCACTACAGGCCTTTGGGTTTGGAGTCTGTATGCGTTACCGTAAGGGCGTCAGAGTTCGTACTCACTGCATTTCTTTGACTTGATTGCAAGACACTAGTGTTTTATCGAGGATGACCATGTGAATGATCATCGCAGTTATGAACACTACTTTAGCAGTAGTGAAAATAAAGCCTGGATGTTTTTCTTTAATCCACACTTCAAATATATATTCTGATTCTCACATATTCACCACTCAAGGATTTATTACGAGCCACGTGAATAAAATGACCGGCTCCCAGTTGGCTTGTTAGCTCAGTCGGTAGAGTGCTAGCACTGCACCGGTATTGCAGAGGTCATGGGCTCGAATCCCGTACAAGCCTGAATTTTTTCCAGGCTTTATTTTCACTACTGCTTAAGTAGTGTTCATAACAGCGTCACTAATCATTCTCAGCCTCGTTCTTTAATCCGCAATTCAAATAGAGCCCTTTTCAATTGAGTGCCGTAAAACCAAAACCAAAGCAATTACTCTAACCAATCACAACAGAAGTAAGCAGTGCAATGAGCCAATCAGAATACGAAGCAATTACATGTAGCCGGCGTCAATCACAGAGCGAAGCAATGCAAAACCAAAGTAAAACAATAATTACTTTCGACACTGAATTGAAAACCGCTCTATATGATTTTCATAAATTAATCCACACAAGTGTTTTAGTGCACCCTCCACCTCTAAGCCTCTTTTGTTGGGATTTACTTTTCACAAGAAACAGAGTTTCAGAAACTAACCTGGTTTGAGGCATGGCTTTCAAAGATAATTGTCCACCCGGCATGAGCCCTTGTGGCAACTATCACTGCCCAGTTGCTGCTGCCGGTGTGTACTATAGGATACTTATTCTTGTTCCAACGTATAGCGTTCCCTGTCTGTATGGGCTGGGGCGATGCAGTAACCGTGGATATTGACTCCGGGTTAAAGTGTTAACTTTGTTTCAAGTTGCATTGCGATTCAATTAAGATATTCCAATCCCTTCGGGCTGTGTCCTCATAAACGATCATGTGATTGGAATCGCATTTTACAGCAAAATTATTTGTACCGCGCTGCGTGTTTTGCAAACTTCGAAGGGATTTGGGGATTTTCTGTTCCGCCAATCATCTGATCGGGAGCGGGATTATGCGAATAGCCCAATCAGAACTCGTTGCATTGTGATTTGCATAAGCCCGCCCCTACTCAGATGATTAGCGCAACAGAAAAACCTTTTTTGTTTTCAAAACGTGCAGCGTGATAGAACGAATTTGGCTGTAATAACCTAGTCGCCGAAATACCATGCTGATTAGAAACATGCAGTTTAATTTTTTGAAGAGGGTACCTGTCTATATAGTTCTGTCTTCAAAAAACAAACAAGCAAACAATTCTGAACACCAGCTGAAGCAATTGAGAGCAGGGCTCCATACTGATTAACATTGCAAAGAAGATTGATAATTTTGCTCATTCATTCATTCACTCACTCACTCACTCACTCACTCACTCACTCACTCACTCACATCATTCATCATTCATTCATTCATTCATTCATTCATTCATTCATTCATTCATTCATTCATTCATTCATTCATTCATTCATTCATCCATTCATCCATTCGTTCGTTCGTTTGTTCGTTCGTTTATTTATTTTACTTTTCACATTTCAGACAATGAATCCGGGAGGAGTGACCGCTGATTCTTTGCTGCGACTGCTTTGAAGTCTCGATCAATTAATAAAAGCATTTGAGGAATAATTTAAACCAGTAAACTGGAGACGATAAAGTTAAGGTATCAATAATCGTGCAACCAAACCTTCCGAATAAAGGATCTTTTATGCTGTTGTTGCTGGAAAAACCTTTTAAGCGCAATTCTTAGTGATGCAAGCGTTGAATGACTTCACATTCACATAACCAAAAACACTACAAATATCTTAGAGTTTTACGTGAAGTAGCTTTTTGATAGTACACAGTATCCACTTTGTTAGCAAAAACTTTGTTGTGGCCTCCACGGTATAATGTAGGCAATGGACGCGCAAATGTCTGCTTACCTTCGAAGTAAACGTGCGTTTTCTTAGCCAGATAATTTTTCTACACGGACACAGTGCTAGCTTTGAGAGCAATACAATAAAAGCCTTTTCATTTCATTTTAGTCTCTGTATTTCAGTGTGTATGGTCGAATACACCTCCAGACTTGACAAAACAAATTGAAGTACCCTTTCAGGTACTTTAAAAAGCGGTTTGGATTTTACGCCGTTGCCATTAATGTTTGTGCTGGTGTCATTTGGAGAGCCAAATATATTCCTCTTCTCCCCTCATTTTCCCTCATCTCAATTGTTTCTAGCAGCCCCAACTACTCTGACAGCCTAGAACAGAAAGTGATTTTTTTTATTATATCGCGGTAATCAGAAAAGCCACCGGAAAAATCGTTTTATATCTTTGCATGAAACGTGATGGGTGATCATGGCATTATTTGGGAATCAGAACATGAGGGTGAGAACCTTGGCGGTATCCTAAGGACAAGGTTTTTGGTTGCTAAGAACCTGTGGCTCATTATGATCCCTTTTTGATCGCAGAGTTGATTGCTTGTCAGCAAAAGTTCAGGCTATTTGTCAGTTGTCAGTAAGCCGTCAAGACCCTCTATAATTAATGTTACACGTATTGTCCAACTTTACACCGAGCCAGGGTAGTCATTTCTTAAAAATTAGTAATGTTTTCAGTCGTTGTTCACTTCAAATTTTCGAACTTGGTTCTTTCCCTTTGGTTGAGTAAAACTAAATTTTTATACAAATCCCTGTATTTCACCTCTAAGTGGTCTGGTTTTGATCATGCGCTCCTTGCAGGGAATACCATGACTTAGGATGGCGCCTTATTTTATTGTTGGACGCCACAAATTTACACTCGCTGGCGCGAGCTAAAACATACAGACTTCCAAAGAAATTACCCATCATCAAACGCCGCACCATTCATATTGTTATAACAGAGTATTTTGCCGTTTCAATCCTCTGTGCGCCTTTATTGTAGAACCAGAGATATCACAGTATTTGCTTTTGCCGTGCATGGAATTACTTACAACTCGGAAGGTTTCAATATCGCGTGGGATCAGGTAACCTCTTCCATCCTTCCTTAATTTAGCGAGGTTTGTAGCCTGTATAGCGATTGTTCTCCTGCTTCTTCGGAACAATTCAAGTAGTTCACAATTATAACGCAAGGAACAAAGACATGCTCAGGCTACCCCGTGTTCCCAGAAACTGGGAAAAGCAGAGACTTAATTGTCATCACTCCACGAAAGACTGAAATAAATTAGACGGAGACCAGAAATGCACCTAATATTGCTACTTTTAAGCGAAGCGTGTTTGTCAGATTTTTTGATCAACCCCAGATCGGCAATATAGTTGTTGTTTTAGCTTCTTGTTTTAACTGTAGTTTTTATCAATTTAAAAGTTTGTCTTATAGTACTATTTACCTTGGTTATATTTTTCTTTGTTGTTTAGAATAATACATACTAGAAGTTTCATTGATTTTTTAATCTTAGCAGGACCTTTCTGAAAACCACGTGATGTGATGAAAATTTTCCTAATAAAAGATTATATTCTCAAGTAGCGGTTATACGTTTAATCTGGGAAAAAAATCTGGGATATTATTAGTACGCTTGGATTTCTTGTTTATGTTGGTGCGGAGGGAAATCGAGATTCATTTATGGTTGCAATTCTGATCAGTAAAAAATAGTTGGATTGAAAGATGACGTTAGAACGTATACGTTTGCCGTTTTTAGGAAGTAACTTTGGCTTCCCTCACTTACACAAAGAGATCCTCTTCCGCAACAGGCGACAGGTTGTTTTTGTCAGCGGTATTTGCGGACTACGATCGAAATATGGTAGTTGCCATTGACTTTCATAATTATGCAACTTTTTCATTTGTTGCCGGTCGCTAAAAGTTCTATTTGTTTCCCAAAAGATTTCTACACAAAGTGAGCATACAGCAATGGAAAATAAAGGCCAGATGCGTATACATAGTATCGAATGCGCAACCTACAGCTGGTACGCGTAAAAATATTGGGTATATAAACGTGTTATTCTTGCGTTGTGTCTGCGTCTGCGTAAGTTGTTCGCTTATCGTCGAGTTGAGACATGGGACGAAAATCTTGTTAACTGAGGATTGACAAGGGATTGCGAGGAGATAAAGCATCTACAAGTCGCATGAGAGCATAAGTGAAAACTAGATAAGTGGGACGTTGTCACTATACCGATTTACAATGAGACATACGGCAATTGCCTCACCTTGAGCAAACTTTTGAACTCCTGATTTAAAACAAATGTTGTCGTTTTTTTCTAAGTTTGAGTGGCATTGTCGAAAAAAACATTCGGTAACTTGAAACTTGAATTTAACTGACCTATTTTGCCATGACAACGGAGCAAAGTCCGAATCAAATTCAACTATAAAATTTGCTATATTTAGAACGTTATGTTAAAACGAGACAGCCTGTTGTTTGAGGAAAATTATCCCATGAATACCCAAAATGGATAATGTGCATGCATGACATTCGTTGTGTCAACTAACGTCAGCCATATTAAAAAAACTGACATGGTATCACACCTCAAGACAAAATAATGGAAGAGAATCCGGGAAACAATTGGGTGATTTATTCACAAAACAATCGTGCGGCAATCACAAGATAATTACGAGAAATCGTGGCTATCCTTACAGGCGGACATAAAAACGAAACTTCATCAGCAACGCCCTCAGTTGGACGTTGTCTAGATGCTGGTCATTTCCACGAACAAGTCTTTTCGTCTTCAAGCCCTATTTGCCTGCTGCGTGCAAGGAGTTGAAGTGAGGTAACTAGCGTTAAACGCCTCCGATAAACTCCATTTCATTTTTCAATGCTGGGATGCCCTGAGCAGCTAAGAAGGGACACGTTCTATTATATCTGAGTACTAAAGCAAGGCACCTCAGATCTAATTTTCTTATTCGGGCAACTGATAATTGATTTGTTGAAAATGTTTGCTAAGGGCAGTAGGGTGAGGATTGTCCTCAGATGCTACAAGAGCTTGCTATCTTAAGATAAGAGCTGCTGGTTTGCCCACTCGCAGACCGAATTAACACTTATAAACACTATACAAAGTATAGGAGGCAGATGTAGACGAAAGCGTTTCTTTTGTCTCCTAAGTTTGCTGCCAGCGAGGAATTACTAAAAACGTATTCATCCGCGTTTTATATTACGCATTTAGTTGCATTTGTCTTATTTAGTCATACATGCTTATCGTACTGTTTCCTTCGTTTCTTCAACACATTAACCCGTTTCGTCAATACTTCAAAAATACTAGCCTTAGCGGCGAGTATTGCTATCTACACCCAGGTTTTTTGCTTAGTGTGGACATTGAGCCGATTTAATTAAGGAAAGGCGTAGGTAGGCAGAAAAAGTTTCATCTTTATCTCTTGATAGTTCTGAACGAAGAAGTTCTCTAACGCATCCAACCGAGTCACTGGCCCTGTCCAAGGGTACGGTACATCGGTTTCAATAGCTTGAATTTCTTGTAAACAATATTTAAGAACGCTTGTCTCCGGAATATTCACTTGTGACAAAATCTCTTTCACAAAGATTAGAGATTGAAATTAAACACATTCTGAGGCTTTCGCTCTTATCACAAGAGGCCTTCCCCCAGCAGATATGAATATCGTAAATTTCTTGGTGGCTAATTTGCCACGTATCGCTTTGGATCACGTGACAATATATGACTGAAGACAGCTGTGTGATCGTAACCCCATCTTTGTTTAAATCAGGTTTCCCCAGTCTTATGTTGATGGCCTCCTTCATCTTGATCTGAAATCAGCCGGCTTCTTGTCTAAACTACTTGTGTTGTCTCATTTTACTACTGTAAAACCCTGTACCGTCCAGATGACCCGGACGGAAGAATTGTACCACGTACGGTGTTCTTACCCTCTCTCCCCACGGTCTGGATGCCAACTCAGCGTTTCCATCCATCCATGAAAATTAACAGACCTTTTTTCATTGTTAAAAGGCGGATGATTCTTTTAAATGCTCATGTTAATGGTGAAACATGGTCTCTTGCATACAGTGCTCCAAGGCATGATACTCACTGTCCAAGGGGTTTTCACCTTTAAAGAGTTCTTTTGGGGGTGCTTTATCCGAAATCTTTTCCTTAAAAGCTTCTGTCCGCATTTTTATTTTTTTTATTTTTCACATTCTGGCAAGCCACAAGCTCTCAAATATCTAAAGTCGAAGGTTATTTCCTATATCGGGCGCACGATATCACTTAAGGGACTGTATATATATCTTTTTTTCTATCTTGTTTTAAGGGGCTTTGACCAGTCTGATTCCTGCAAGGTACGCATGGTCAGCGATTTGCTTTTCGTATTTTTGATTGTGACTTTTTATTACTTTTCGAGTTCGCCTGCGAGGGCGTGGGAAGATTGAGTTTCTTTTTTAGGACGGAGGGCAGCGCCTTTATTAGAATCACATTCTTTATTGATCTGGGAAATTGTTTCGTCTTCATTGCCTCCAAGAGGTTCTAAAGTCATGGAATGCTTGAGTGTGTTCTCATTAATAATTATAGCTTTAGATTAACGATAAACGTAACGAAGATATTTGCCAACATTCAGACACAGAGAATATTCTGAGGATTATCGAACCTTCATGGAAACTGCAATTGGGCTGGTAAACTAGTTAATTTTTTAGTCAGTTTTGTATGTAATGCAGGTATGAAAGGAAATATGATCCCCTATGTTGACCCCTCTATGTTAAGTAAGCGCCAAAAAAAAAAAAAAAAAAAAAAAAAAAAAAAAAAAATACTACTACTACTAATAATAATAATAAATTAATAATAATAATAATAATAATAATGATGATGATAATAACAATAATAATAATAATAATAATGATGATAATAACAATAATAATAATAATAATAATAATAATAATAATAGCAGAAAAAGAACAGGAAAAGATCGACCACTATCAGGACTTAAAAATGGAAATACAAAAGATGTGGAACTGCAGAAGCGTATCTGTTATCCCAGTTGTAGTTGGGGCACTTGGGGCAGTGACTAAAAACTTGAGGATGTGGATTGCTAAGATAGGAACACCTGGAATCTTCAACATACTCCAGAAATCCTGCTTGTTGGGCACAGCAAGAATTTTAAGAAGAACCTTAGGCGTCTAAGGCTATGGGAAATAGCCTGATGATCTAGGAATACGTGACCACCAATACAACTAATGGTGTGATAAAAAAATCCTCATAATAATAATAATAATAATAATAATAATAATAATAATAATAATAATAATAATAATAGCAACAAAAGAAAGACAACTGAGAATACGAAGCATGCTGGCGAAACTTATGGAGCAGGGAAGGTAGACACTATTTCCTAGAGTAGATGGCGTTTTTAATATTATTGATCACACAGTCAAAGCCTACCATATTACTTACCACTGAAGAACTTCTAATGCCATTTCATATTTCTAATGCCATTTTACATTTCATATTTCATGCTGTCCCCGTAATTGGTATGATGTATCCTATATTGTCAGGAAGCCTATAGTTCATAAGCCCCCGGCTTCTATATAGGCTTTCTTGTCATTACCACCTTAAACATTTGTAGTCTATTGTCTTAAGTTCAAGTTATTATAAATGTCTTGTGTTTCGTATTTTTGAATTTTGTATTTTTATGTGGTTAATGGCAAAATAAATGGAAAAGGAAAAAATGGAAATGGCAAGTGGCGAGTGGCCAGAAAATTAAATTGGGCATCAGCCTAACTGGGGAACCACGGACTATTTGAGGAAGGGGGCAAAAACACTCATTTGACTGGAAAATGGCAAGGGATTATGAGGGGCTTTTAAGCCTTAAAAAAGCATGTGGAGGTACAGGTGTAAAGACAATGGGAACTTTGTTAAAACGGTTTACAAACGCAGTGCAAGAACATCAGTTTCCTTGCCTAAATGGACAAATAATTACAATACCTCGATTCACTTCATTGACCGACAGATAATGCAATTGACATACCTTCTGCGTTCATTAGCCTCAGTTGAAATATTTAAACTTCCCAATTGTTTCCGCCGTGCTCCCTTGTTCTCGGAATGGGAACAGGAGAGGGGCGTTGACAATGTCATTCGTTGCACAGTATCAGTGACACACGTGGCCTCGACAACGCCCCACTTTAACAACCTTTTTTACTTCCCTTTTTCGTTTGTTACCACCAACGCAACATCGCCCATTGTGCTTCTTTTGCAGCTCGACCATGAACCTCAAGATTGAAATGATTCTGTTGCTGACAGTTTTGAGCATTGCTGTCTACCATGGGCAAGGTAAAGAACTAATGTTTTGACAAATTGTTATTATATCTACCCTAGCTATGAAATGCAGTTGTACCTTTGCTTTAACATGTTGGGGCCTGAATACTGAAATGCTTTAGTTCTTTTAATTTGTTGCATTTTATTCATTTTGGACTATCTCTAAACCGTGCAACTAGAAGTTATAATCGCGATCATGGACGTGATAGGCTACTGCTGGAAATGGCGAAACTGCCTCAATAAGGATTAGAATGTAATTTCTCCTCATAAGGTCAATACTTGATTAAACATAACAGCCATTAGAATAAATGGAATGATCACCAAATAGTAGTTCTGTTTATGTTTACGGAAATGTTTTCTTGTTTCCATTACTTCCACAAAAAATAGAGTTCAAGAACAATTGCAGTGAGAACATTGTAAACATTCGTGTTGATGCTGGTTTGTCCCAAGTCGCGAGATCTCATTACCGTTCTTCAGATCTTTCGTTTGATACTGGCTGGAACAATATGTTTTTTTTTATTCATTATTATTTTCTCACGGATGATCATCTCTTTTTTTTCTCATCACCACTGTACTTTTTTTCATTTTATGATGGTAATGTTAATGGATTTATATACAGCAAATATCACATATTTCATAACGGTTTACAACTCTTCTCTTGGGTCCTCTAGGGTGAGATTGGACGTCAGCCTGTAACGGCGCCTCTGGCAGCCGCTGTCAGTCCATATTTGATCTCACCCACCCACCCACCCACCCACTCAACCCACACATGAATGTGAGATGAAAGATAAGACCCTGGTAAACGAGGACACATTGTTGCGGACACAGATGTTTCCTGTTTGCCCGCGCGCGCAGCATTTGTAGCGGACACAATATGTTACTGAGTAAAATCAGAAACATTTTTTGTGTTTCGGACACAAATTTTGTGTCCGCAACAAATATTGCGCGCGCGGGAAAACAGGGAAACATTTCTGTCCGCAACAATAGGGCCGTTTATACGAGAGAAAATAAGCCGAGGCTTGCTCTGGCCACGGATTACATAAGACGCGAACATCCCGTATAAATGGTACAAAATCTACGTTCACGGCTTTCTTAAGCTGCGGCTTATCCTGGCCTAGGAGTTTTTATTCGTATAAATACTTCCTTTCGCGTATTATGTAAACCGCGACCAGACTAAGCCGCGGAATATTTCCTCTCATATAAACGGCCCTAATGTGTCCTCGTTTGCCAGGGCCTACAGAGAGAGACCACCACATCGGAAACTTCGTCCCCTACTCTTTAGTTTTCCACAAACGATTTTGTGAACAGAAATTAGATGAAAGCTAAAAAGTTTCCTCGCAAGTACACACAAATCGCAAAAACACCCATTTCATGGGTTAATAAGTTGGTATAACAAGGAATATACGTCACTCAAGTTACGATGACTTGGTTAGGTGGCCAAACGCGGAAAAACTTGCGTCGACTTGCGTGAAAATTTAATCTCGACCAAAGTGAGCGCAAGTCATTCCAAGTCATCGCAAGTCAACGCAATTACACGCAAGTTCTGGCCAAACGGAGTCGCAAGTAGACCCAAGCTGTCAACTTGCGGCTACTTGCGAGTCCGTTTGGCTAAGGCTTAAGATTTGAATGGTGGTCATGTGATGGGACGACTATGTGGTTAGCATTCATTCCAACGTGTTGGTTGGTACAAGACGCTCCTTTCATCCCTCCTCTTCCCCATGTCCCTGCCACTTTAACCTTTGGTTTGTTCTCCTTCTTCATCCTTTTAATTGGATGCGTTTTCAGTGCCCCCACCTTTACTGGGCCAAACTTTACATCAAGGAATTGGCTGAGAATTTTTGTTAGAATGAAGCGGCTCTGGGTATTGTGCCATAGCCATTTTAGTCCAATCTAGCTATTGATTTATTTGCCCAGTAAACGTAGCTCAGGCAAGCCAGCACAAGGGGCTTTACTTCTATCTCGGGAAGGAGAAAAGGCGTAAATGTCCCAAGTTTGGCTTAAAGCCTTACAAGGTGTATCACGCCTGCTGATGTTTCTTATCATGTTTCATGTTTATATTAGAGTGTGTCTATGTTCATCATTTTGCTAATCTTTATATTGCAAATCACCCTCACGAATATTTTTTTTTAACAACAGCTGACATCTGTGGCTCGCCAAATGGTAAATGCTACAGCACAAACGATTTCGAGTCTTGTCCATCGGGCTTGTGGGAATGTGACAGTGAGGACTATAATTGCATGGGTAATACAAACAGATGCTGCTGCGGGTATGTACTGAAATTAAATATATTTTCGTACAACTGTAACTTGGCCTAGCCTGTCTGTATGCATTGGGTAATGCAGGAACCCATTTTACAACTGTGTGCATATTGGCCTGGCCCTTGAGTGAAAACAAAGCGTTGGAAGTTGAGTAACTTCGCTTCTGTTCTTATGTTAATCATAAAAATTACAATTTACTCGATTATGATTGGTTTATAAAACTCCTATTCGCGAGTAATTCACTTACCAAGTCGTTATCGGACAGTTTGGTATTGGACAGTTCATTATCGGACGGTTAAATAAGCCAATCACATTCAAAGTAGTATTTGAAATCAAACAATCACATTCAAAGTTGTAGTTTAAATCAACCGATGCAACCACAACCTTGGTTTCAATCACCATACATTAGCCAATTTCAGAGCGACATTAAACAATTTACGTTTCCTTTACCAGTCTTTTAGTGCAAAATTTCTCTTCCTTTTATAACTTGGCTCTTCTTCTTTTCTCGGAAATTGTAATTTTTATGATTAATTGGTAATAAAACTTCGTGTCGTCCAATTAGGTCTGTAGTCATGCTCGAGATACACAAATCGGACTCCCGCTACGCGGTCGTCCGATTTGTTATCACTCGTGTGACTACAGACCGAATTGGACTCCACTCAATCCTATTACCATTACTGATCATCGATCTGATCCTGGCAAGTTAACATCAAAACAAAGTCAACTCCAATCTGGCTCGCTTCCAGGCCACCTAGAACGCAACTGTAAAAATGAGCTCTTCCCGTCTTTGGGTAAATCCAGTTGTATTCTTCACGCGTCAAAAAAGCTAGCAGGCTGTCGTCCCATGAAAAATATTTAAAAATTATCCTGTGAAATCGCGCGGAATATCGCTTGAAACCTAGTCATATTTGGACATTGTTACAACGTGTTATTATTATTCAAGGTATCATAACACTTTCCAAAAGTGGTCATGTTGCATTCGATATACTTCGCGCGCACTCAAAAGATATCCTGCGATGTACGTACTTTCGTGTGTCGTGGAGAAAAATGGCGGTTTCTTCCCATTTTTCTGTAATAAACTCAGTAAATTGGACCTTTTTATCACTGTGTTGAGTAATAAAACAATTATCCTGCTCAATCTTGCGTTATATCCCCTCATTTTAGCCAACTCGGCCTACGTCCGCTAAGTACCACGTAATATTCCGCGCGATTTCGTCGGATAATTGTTACTAAAATGCACTCGATTCGACTAATCATAGCGCGCGTAAAGCCGCGGCTACACGAGCGATTTTTCACTCGCGCCGGTGATGCGATTTTTTCAATTTTGTCGCGTCACCAGCGCGCGATGAAAATCGCAAGTGTAGCCCCCCTTGAACGTCGCAAGAAAAAAATCGCGAGAAATTGAATGAGTTTAATTTTTCGCGATTCTTTTTCTGCGACTTTTTGAGCTGTCGCATCACCTGTGCGAGGGTGGCTACACGGGTGATTTTCACTGCGCGCTGGTGACGCGACAATTTAAAAAAAAATCGCATCACCATCGCAAGCAAGAAATCGCTCGTGTAGCCGCGGCTTAACTATTTGGACATTTCAAAATGAATAATAACATGTAATTGCCAAACACATCATACTACAATCGTGAATTGCTGGTTAGGGACAGTTCACTGTTTTTGACGTCTTTTAGCGCTTTTCTTTTCCTCAACAAAATCAACTTCTTTCCTGTGAGTCCTTCGTTGACCAATTCCCCTCGGCCCCAATTCTATGATTTGCATTAACTTGCTTTGGAGAAATCGTTCGTCACGAGTCTTCCTTGGGTCTTCCTTGTTCATAAAAAAAGACAATAAGTGGCTTTCATACGGTACTGCAAAAGGACCAAGTGTAACTACCAACCCTAATCAAGTGATTTAAAAAAAAAAGTGATTTAAATATAATGAGACAAATTCGTCAACAGCACATTGACTAGTTGCTAGAGGACACTTGCAGATTAAAGGAAATTCTGTGATGGATAATTGTTGAAAATTTGCTAAATGTGTCTCTATTTTACCATAAAACTTACTCCTACAAGAGTTGAATAGCTCTTGCAGATGTCCAAACTGATTTTGTGGAGGTCACCTGTGCAAACACTCAAGCTGTAGATTAATTCTCAACTTCTGTAGTTTTTTTTCCTGCTATCTTCCTTGACACTCATGAAAAAAATTGAACACCAGATAGAACTCAAGAGGGAGCAGGCGTCACAATTCACTCTTCCCAAGCAATTAAGAGTGATTTATATTCTAAAGAAGATTTATTACTTAAAGGGGCACTCCCACGGCAATTATTATCGTACGTTGTTCAAATAGTGAGGAAGTGCTTTTTCTATTACGCGATCGGCCGGTCTAACACAAAGAAGTAGATTTCTAATTATTTATTGGACGGAAGAGGAGTTAAGTAGTAGTAGTGATGGCGATTTTTCCGGGTCACAATGACGAAACTTGAAAAAAGTTAACCTAACGTTTTCAAGTTGCATCCATTTTCTCCTCATCATCCGTAGCCATAGAAACCCGCAACGTATTAAGTACTTCGTAGGAAAACTGCAAAATTTTTAAGAGTTCCACTTTGCAAACACATGTTTGGGTTCAGGCCCAAAATACGCGGCTGTGCTTCTTTAATAACATGGGTTTTTTATTATTATTATTATTATTGTTTACAGGTCCGAAGAATGAATCCAGGAAGTAGATCGCCGATGCTTTGCTCAGACCACAGTCTCAATCATATAAATAAAGCACTTGGGAGATGAAATGAAGCAATCATGATAATACAACTTGGAAATCATGCAATACATTTACAAACGAGTCGTTAATCAAGATCACTTTAAAAATAGAGAATCTTTTATCCTTTGGTAGCCTGATACTTTAAGAGACTTTTTTGCCCGAATGTGAGCGTCGAAATTACATTGTAGTCAACGAACAAGTACTAAACAATGACAAAATATATCTTGGGGATTTACGCGCAATGACGGTACACAGGGTCTATCCACTATCAACCAAAGTCTACGATTTTTTTTTTTTTTGGTGTTTGACAGGGAGTGACGAATGTCTGATCTCTGTTTAAGTAGACAAATGATTTTTCGTATGAGACAATGCTGCGCGAGAAACACAATAAAGGTTGTATCATTGAACCTCTCCTGGAATGTGTTGTCTTTCTTTGCTTTCGTTTGTTTGTTTGTTTGTATTTTTGCATGGGACGACAACAAAAGTCGGCAAAAAACTCAAATTACAGAAAATCCTGTAATTAATCATTGGAAACGTCCTTTATAAACATAATGTCATCAACAGCAAAGCAAATGTTAAGCCAATACTTGGAAAATTAGGTAAAAAAGGGAGCCGCTTCCATGACGATGACTCTTCATCACGGAACGAAATCAAATGAAATGATCCCATAATCCCGAAACAATCGTTACAGTATATTGATTACCGTATTTTCTGAAATGACAACAGCAAAAACAACAGCATTTATTTATAATTATATGAATGATATTACAGTCTGTCCACCCGAATGTAGCGGAGCTCATCGAGTCGGGTTGAACAATAGCCGAGACGAAGTCGAGGTCCATAAACACGCAAAAAAAGAACGAGGCCAATATCCCGCCATCTTGACCGAACAAGCTTGGTCACCGCCGACTGGTTAGCTCAGTGGTAGAGCACCGGACTACTGTGCGGGAGGTCGCGGGTTCAAATCCCGGCCGGACCAACACTCAGGGTCTTAAAATAATTGAGGAGAAAGTGCTGCCTTTGTAATGACATCTACAAACGGCTAGACTTTCTAGTCTTCTCGGATAAGGACGATAAACCGTGGGTCCCGTCTCACAACTCTTCAAAATTCTCTGATTCTGTGGGACGTAAAAGAACCACTAGGGACGTAACAAAACTCTGGCAGTAACCACCCCTAGTGTCTGTCTTAATTTGATATTGACATTACGGGGGCACTCATAACTCAACTTCATTAATTGTAAACTGCGTTATAAGCAGTCTGGCAAAGTCCCCCGGCCAGTGTTGTAATGCGCATTTGAATATTGCATAGAAAATGCGCAATATAAATGTGATATATTATTATTATTATTATTATTATTATTATTATAAAGGATTTATTATATGACTAAAAGGATGCTATTAAAAGACAGTACAACGCGGGACGAACAGGCTATCCCGAGCGGTCAAGATGGCTCCATGTTGACTTCACGGGTAGCCAATCACAGCAGGAGAATTTATTCATCTTTACCGCTGAAAGAGCCAGTCATATAATAGCGGAGCTCCGGCGGAGCACCATACTTATAGAAACCCGTCAACTGCTTTTCTCATGGTAAAAGTGGCTAGCGGTATTGCTCGTGGGCGCGTACGCACGACGACGACGGAGTCGCCCAATAATTAATAATATCCTAATAATAATCATAATAATCCAACATGGCGGCCATACTCCAGCTGATCACCTAGTTTACAGCGTACATCTTAGATATAGGGCATCCGTGTCATGGCTAATTGACACCTGTCAAAACAAGGTTTCCGCTGACCAGTATCACGTGACCATATCGCGGGCTCAAGTTAGAGCTCATCGAGGTCCGCTGTTTTTTTGAAGTTGACCGCTGACCAGGTAATGGTTTTCAATTGGATCGCAGGCTCAAGTCAAGTTAATTTAACCAAAACGAGACACCCAAGCCACAACGAGGCTTAATTTTTCGCGCGCTTTCTGCGGCTCGAGATTTCACATTCAGTTGGTGTCTTCATTTTGAGCAAAACAACATCATCTTCGAAGTTCAGTTTCTGTCTCTTAATTCGCATAAAGGGCATAAAAATCAAGAACTACTTAAAATATACTCCGGAAGGTGAATTTTCAACTGGAAAATGGAAGAGCAAAAGGTTGTTGGCAGGAAATTCGTCAATTTTTGGATCCCCTTCTATGGCGCCCGGATTGTGTGGTTGAAAAACAAAATGATTTAACGCTTCAGGGCTTGTTCACTTTACCGCGACATCTTGCAGCTCACCAAGAAAGTTCTTAAGGACTCACCGGCATTAATGGGAGGAACGAGTAGCTCACACTTGGTGGAAGAAGTTCTTTCTTTGAACAAACCGTTTGCTATTTTTGTAGATGCGTGTTTTTACTATAGTGGATCGATGCGTATTTTCAAGTGGTAGAAACCTCGACAACACAGGTAACTTAAATAAATTGAAGCGTAGCATTTGGTTTAATCGTTGTTAATTTTGTTCAAGAAGGAAACTTGTATTTCTGTCTCGACTGGATATAAATAACAGTCTACTCGTTTTGGACACAAAGAAGTAGCAGGTCGAATTGTTTGTTTGTTGTTTTACAAGCGAACGAGTTGTTTCCTCCGCTTGGCTGACTGCATATGTTTTTCGGCGTCTGTGTTTCTGCACTGTTAAGAACTGAAAGAAACGTTTGCCCTTATGTTATTAACGCGTAATCGCAATGAATCCTCGTAAAATTAAGGATTAGTATCACTTATGTTTTGCGCATGACGGCAATTTCAGCAACTTTCTGAAAACTGGCACAAGTGATATTTACTCGGCCCCATGCGATTACCTATCCAAACTATCAGGATTGTTTTCGTTTTTCTCTTTACTACGACATTTAAGCTATGTCTTAACTTAACGTACTATGAAATATGTTTGTTAAGTCCCGGCTAAAAGATCAAACATTTTCTTTCATTATCGTGTTTGTCAAGCATAACGTTTGGTGGCTAAACGCAAAATAATGTTTGACCAAACACGGGACCAAGTGAGTCCAAAAAAATGATTTTTGCATATTATTGCTGAAATTTTCGACATTACGTAGCTCATTTGGTTGCTTTTTACCGTTTGTGCACGATTTGTTTGTTGAGGTGGCTAAACGATCAAACATTTGTTCGTAGTGCGAAATTTTGGATGAACATGTTTGATTTCGATCAAACATGGAAAGCCATTTAATGCACTATTGTGAGAGGTGGCTAAACCGTCAAACATGCTCGTCCAACGATGTTGGATGAAAACATTGGATCATTCTTTGATTGCTAAATTTGTTTTTGAACAAACACACTCGTCCACTGTATTGTTTTCTTGTAATGTTTTGATGTTTTTGAACCGCGGTCAATTCCCGTTGACTGCTCTAAACATAAAATATTGGCGCAAGGAAAGCCGTGCGGTGTTCTTCAATACCAGTAAAAAAATAATAAACGTGGAGCTCCGCTTTTAGGCTTGGCTAAATCTATATATTAAATATACATACAGACATTCGTAAGAATCAGTATAAATGTATAGCGCAAAGATCATGGAACTAAAATACGCGCCCATTCCTTCCGTCAAAACAGCTGATGAGTCCCCCCCGCCTCTCCCTCACTTTTTTTTTTTTAATAGATAGGATATCACAAGGAAAGCTTCTTTCTATTATCAATCAGTTAGTTAACAAATAGATTCCATTTGTCAGTGCGAGTGTATTCTGATAACGCACGAATACCGTGAAAACGTGCAATCTCGTACCCAGAGTCCTCAGGCTTTTTGGCCAGCGGTTAGTCGCCAGGAGAGACTCTGGGATAATGGAAAAAAATCAAATTTTTTGATTGGCTGGCCCGTAACGGCTTCCATTGTTTTACCCCAGATTTTTCTGGGAAAATGGCGGTCCATTATCCCAGAGTCTCTCCGGGCGTCCACCCGCTGAGGAAACCGCAGCCCGAGGACTCTGGGTACGAGATTAGAAACCGTGTGGTAAGAACAAAACCGTACGCTACCGAGCCGTAGGCGAGTAGCGTGACTGATTTACTACGTTTTCACTTCATCCGTGCGTTATCACAATACATAGGCACTGCCAAATAAAATCTATTTGTTTCATACATTGCTGTTGTTTTTTGTTCATTTTCTTCCACTCATGCCGTCATTCGTGGGTCTATACTCTTAACTCAAACTTCTCTGGACCAATCAGACCGTTAGGATCACCGTCAGTTGTATAGAATCTTTTAAACTTTAATTACACAGGTATCGATATGGCGGAACTTATGTATTCACAAATAAAAGAATCTTTTAACACTCAAAAAGCATCAATGTTTATTACGTTAACATAGATACTGTGTTGTAATTTTTTTCATATGAAGATTTTGCTGAGTTACACCCCTCTCCACCGTCGATTAAAGACTCTCCCATTTGGCCGGAATTTTGAAACCACGGTGTGCATACTAATTACTCGGGCTGCGCGCGTCTCGCGCGTCGCCCGGGTCTAAGATTACCGACGGTTATTCTTTTTCGTCGTCGAGTATCATCCACAAAGTGCACTTCCGGCGTTTCTGCGCAAGCGCTAACTATTTTTAACAGAGTGATGCCTGTTGTCACGTATCGGAAAATGTCGATTCACCTTGTGTCTTTTGAAGTCTGAACAAACAATATGTTAAGAGAAGTGTCTATGCGAATGATTGCAATTTCAACGGCGAGAAGAAAGCTTTTAACATGAGTAAACTTAACTCCAGATGGACTGCCGTGTTTCCTCGTGTCTGCTTCAGTAGACTGCGAGTAGTCTCTAATTTTGGCGATGGATTGTGGGGCGGGCGAAAGACACGTGCGCGCGCGAAGTTGCGAGGAGACGCGACGCGAGGGGAGCGCCAAAAATTAGAGACTACAGACAAAGGGAGTTTGACCTTTCACGGCCGAGTGATTCGGAAGTATAAATCTCATATCAACAGCAAGAATGATACTTGTTGTCACGTATCGGAAAACGTCGATTCACCTTGTGTCTTTGAAGTCTGAACAACTTATATGTTAAGAGAAGTGTCTATACGAATGTTTGCAAGTTCAACAGCGAGAAGAAAGCTTTTAACATGACCAAAATTTAACTCCAGATGGACTGCCGTGTTCCCCGTATCCGCTCCATTGAGATGTACATTTTGTTGAATAACTCAAGTACGGGATATCACACACCCCTGAGACTTTGACAGGTAGTTAATTTACTATTTTCCCACAATATCTCAATTTCTGGACTTTAATTTTTGAATGATAAGCGATTAGTTTTTTCAAATGTACTAGCGGCTTGAAACTGTCCAGAAACGTTCCTTTCTTGTGTTTCAAATGACCCTGGATTGACGTATTTGTAAACAGTTTCACTCTGCTAATTAATTTTCTACTCACATTTCACCGAGACTCCATTCACATTTATGCGAAAAAATCCTACATCGTTCGATAAGCGTTTCCTTTCTCAAACAATTATCCATCGAAGCGAAAACAAGTGTGCTTAGTTTTTTTTTTGGAATCAATACACTATTTTTATCACCTTGCATAATGATAAACCTCTGTAGCCTAAAGGTCATTGTTCCTGCCTGTGACGCAGCTAAACCGGGTTCGATGTCCTTTAGTGGTATATATCACGGGCTTTTAATTATTTTTTCTGTTTCTCTTTTTCTTGTTCTTTTAGAAATATTTTTTACAAGTGTTATAATTATTGTTCTCAATGGTTGAGCTGTATTTTAGAGGAATATATGTTGATAGGGGTCTAAAGAAATAGACTCCAACACAAGCTAAACACAATGCGTCCGATGTAAGAAAGGCAGACTTCCAGTTAGGGATACAATACTGTTTTTTGCAAGCCCGAGTTTAGGCTAATTGTAGCCTCTTGTTCTGCAATGCTTTAGAGTGGTACACCTTTTTCATAGCTAAGAGTGACTTGATTTATTTTACTGATAAAGGGTCGTGTTTAGTAAGTCACAGTCGGGATATATACACGGTACAACACAAGTAATTTGTTCCTTGTCATCCTATCTGACGACGTCAAAGACTAAACTTAACGTAATCTGGCAACAACGAGGACGATGGCAGATACGAAATTTTATCCCGACAATGAATTCTTGAAAGTGCGAAATGACATAATTTAGCTACGAACCTATCGCAGTCTGGACTGCTTTCGGCAGAAAAATTGGGATGCCGCAAAGTATGGCGTTTTTTTTTTCGAAATACTTCCCCGGTGGCATACTGCAACGGGTTTCTAGCTTTCTGGTTGGCTCATTCCTCATAGCATGGGTTAAATACTCTGCATATTGGATTCATTTACTGAGCTTTCCCCCTCTTTTTGAGGTTGTTCTGAGGGAAAGAAATGGACAAACAAACACAAAAATCTTTTTGGAACGTTCCGCTGCTCTTTCTCAGTTAAAGCATTAACTTCACCTCATCATTTATTAGACTGTTAATATCCGTTAACTTTGCAAATGTCGTTATGAAAAACGCAACCGTACGAATTCAAAGAAGTGTTCTCGAACTATTGAAAGAATAGATGCTCGTTTGAGGAAATTTATCCCAGTAACGATCGTCATGTAACAATAGCTTTACAACGGCCCTTTTTCTCATTACCCTTTGTCAGGTAACATTTAAAGTATAATCCTTGAAAACCCGACAGTGTTCTTCGCTTTCGTATCACCGCACTGTCCCAGATATTACTGCAGCTGGTGTACACATCAACTGGCTTTGCATAGGAAACGGGACGGTGCCTGGAAGGTAAAACTGACACGCCATTTTTAACTAATTCACATCCTGGTGCAAAGTTTTTGACATGCATGTTTCAGCAATTTGTTTTAGGGCGGAAAACGGTTTATATGAGTGTGCACTAATATTTTTCATCCTCGGGCCACTAGTTTAAAATTCTGCCAGAGAAAAAAGATTATTCGACGTCAAAGCTAGCCTGCGTGCAGACGTCTCCTATTTCCTTTGCGTGCAACAACGGTAAATAGGAGACGTCTGCACGCAGGCTACGTCAGAGCGCAATATTGATTGATTTACTTAAGGTTTCCCCGTGCCAGATAGCATGCGTAGCGTGTTCTTTGAGCCAACCAAAACTAGCGGCGTAGGTGGATGTCTGTTCGCTACCCAATCAAATATAATTGCTATTTGCGAGGATGTTTGTTTTGCGTTTCTGTTCGCCCGTAAACATTTAAAGGGAAAGTGAAATTCTTTCTATTTGAACGTCGACGAAAACTCATTTTCCTAAGAGAGAGTGCGCACCATGCCTTGCTTTCATGGAGAGGTTCGGAGCAACTCGGAAATGGCCCGGACATACGGACGCCTTCCTCCCCAGAAACCTCTTCTTGGAGTAAACGCTGAATGCTACAATCCACGGAATGTCTCCACCTAAGAATTCTGAAGTTGTATTATTGAACCAAAAGCGATCGCGTTGAAGACGCCTTTTGTGGCTACTGTCAAAGAAAAAAACCAATTTCCTTTTCTTTTCGTATTGACTTTTTTCTGTACACTTACATATGAATCCACATTAATGTAAACGAACGAGCGGAGAAAGCACACAAGCTAAACAAATACCGTGAAGAAGAATTCGAGACAATTCGTGACTACCAATGACAAGTTTTCCGGGAACCCTAACGTTCGTCAGCATTGAGATAAACACAGTCAGTGGCCAAATAAACTTTTCTTCCCAAACAATAAAGAATAAAACAAACCGATCAAGTGCTATTATATTGAATGTTTACGATTTTCATAGAACAAATTAAAGCGGTGTTCGCATTACGTCACGAACTGCCAGTATTCATATGCCAACCAAAGCAGAACTGGTTGTTGAAATTGAGTTTTTTTGTTTTAACGGTTGGCACATTTGAATAACAAAAATAATATTTGTGAACTGCAAACATCACTTGTTCGACATTCATGCATCGAAATCAGATCAGAGATCAGAGACATCTTTTCCTCTTGGCGGTTGGAAAGGAATTCTTAATTTCAGCACCATTTGATTGTTTGTACTTTTTCATCCATCGTCTTTGGATGAAAATGCCAGGCAATTGAAAGTGATCCTTAATTGCGCGGGAAAGTGGTATAATGGTGTCCTTTCTCCTTGTGTTAGTGGTTCGCGGATCACTAAACAATGCTACTTCAGTTTCATCCAGATTCTGCAAGCTAGTGAATGTTCTGTTCAAATGGTGAGTATTCTAATAAGTTTTATTCCCCAAAAAAATTAGACCAAAGTAGCATGGACACACTGTAACAATGAGAGGCTCAAAGAAGTAAAAATACAATAAAACTTTATCAGGTCCGGCCAGGAGTTTTGGATATACGGTATCTAGAGCCGTTTTAATTCAGGTCTTTAGTATCTTATCTGGATTTTAGGTATTCGGTATACAGACATGAATGAAATGCTTCAAGATAATTTTCGGTATTAAGTATCAAATGTTTTACATTTTTAAGGTATATTGGTATCCCGCCCCCCCCCCCCTCCTTCCCCCCACCCTAATTACTTATCACATTCATTTTTGATTTTTTTCTCCAATAACTAAAATCGAAAAAATTATCAATTTTTGTAAGTTATAACGTTGCGTCAACTCTTTCTTCCTCGTTGTGTGCAAACTGTTATACTGTTCTCAGTAGAGTGATAATTAAACTCTAAATCACGAACCCAGGGATGTAAAATGTAAAACTAAAGTGAAATAACAATTAATAATAAAAAAGTTGACAATCACGTCACCAAGGTTTGAAAACAAATTGAAGAAGAGATATATATAACAAGGCTCGGGGGTTTCAAACAAAGAGTCGTTATATTAGAAGATACGGCAAACCAGTAAAATCGCGTTTATATCACCCTGATTGGCTACTCCAGGAGGTAGCTTATTTATATTATCAGAAATAAAGTAATTAAGTAGGCCTAGTTGTATATTAGTTTGGTTTCCGTAATAGTAAAACATTTATTTCGCTCGGAGTCGGTGGATAGTGATATGCCCAAGACAAATCCACCAACGTCCACTTTTTAAACACTTTGAAACTATGTTACTACCAAGGCCAGCTCATATCTAACACAGAAATGAAGTGCACTCTCAAGGTGGGAACCCTTCGTTTATTTCATTAATTCACTGATAGAAAATGGAACTAAACTAAAAGAAATCTTTGCTTTAGTTAGACTTCTCGATGCTTTACTAGCCTCACTTGTGGAAACTCCGGTCACATTTGGTCAAGTATATATATTCATATGCATGATTTGAGATGCAGATCAAACTTTCTTTTGCAGACTTTTTTTTACATTACCATGCCATATCCGATCGTTGAACACATATCACTGAATTCACATAACAATGTTACAAAACATGAGAGTTTTTCAGAGATCATCGAACATGTTGTTAAATTCAGTCCGCTCGTTTCCGAACGAATTTCAGCGAAACAAAATATACAAAATCACAATTGAATCGTTATCTAAAAGTTTAATTAATCAGTGATTAATCAATTTTTACTTTGATACAAAAATGTTTTACTTTTATACTTACAATCGTTTGCTGTAAGTAATTTTGTTTAATATTTTCCTAACAATGAACAGAGAGGTGGACTATAGGTCTAAATCGGTCATGTTTTCTTTTCACGATAACTACGGATATAAATAAATAAAAAAAAAATGGAAACATAAGGAGAAATATACGAGAAGACTAGAGAACGTGCTCGGCGTAAATTGAAAAAAAAAAAAGGTTCAGTGAACCATATCTTTTGCCATATTTCAATATTGCATAGTGACTGAATTCAAATTTTAAACCATTTATATCATCAGTAACTCAGAAAAGTTTCGTCCGACATTATTTCTTAGTTTGCTGTGGTACATTCCGTGAGTTCTCTACTAGTTTTAAAATAATGATCTTTCAGTATGGCTAATAACAGCGTGTTCAATTCAAAAGCCGTAAGACATGTTGTGATGGCAAATCTACATGTGTAACTAGTTCTGATTTATACAAGACAGATATATTTGAAAACGTTCTCTTGAGGATTGCTTTATATAAGTAAGAAAAATAAAGAAAGAAGAATAGCCACTGAAATACAGAGAATCAATAATGGGGTTGCAATAACTCAAGAACAAAGTTATTAACGGTGAGAATGGCCTGTCCTTACGAAAACATTTTGTTTTCTGGAACAGGCTGAAATAATTTGACCGCATACAAGGAAAATTTATAGGGGAAAGGACGAGAGTTCTGCATTTTTGTTCTTGTTTATCAATGGACACATGCCATTTACGACGGGACGGCGTGGCCATGAATATAAACGAAGCGTTTACTGAATGATTTTTGTCTTGAAATAGAGAAAGTCTCTCTATATAACATAGTGTGGTTTATGGAAAACTATATCGCCTTGGGTGTATTAATTACCCTGTGTGGAAGTAGACAGAATCGTAGATCGTTTGCTATATTCAAAAGTTGTAAGCAACTCATGATTGTTGTTTCTTGGCAAAGGGTGAGACTGTTTTAAGAGTAGTTAAATCCTTCCAGCCAATCTTTGATTTAAGCATTATTGTACTGACTGGACAATGGATCACAAAACTGCCACATTTCTATAGCTTGCAGTGACGCCTCCAGAAATTATGGTGCAAGTGTTACCACTTTTCTGCATTCTAGAATAACGGGAAGGTTACGACGGACATCAGTGTTAGGTGCCTGGCCAGTCTCGTGTCCAAATAAAAAGGTGTCATGATTAAGATGTACAGCGTTTCATTTTAAACCGAACTACATTACAAAGCATTGCAAAGCCGACTTCGTTTGTTGTGTTGACCAAATTTGCTTCTCAAGCCAGGATGCCTAGAATTTTAAATTGATTCCGTGACTTCACGAAATATATTTTAGGCGAGCAGCAGTAATATAATGTTAGTAGCTTACTAAATCACAAGGCATGCCACTCACAGGAATTCACTGAGTTTAAAATATAAAATCAACGTTGACTTGTCAAAGCTTACTTTGATTGGTATTTTTATAACTGCACGGTTTAATTCCAGTCCGTAAATGAATTGTCAACGGTTTTCGGTTACGTTCTACCTATCCTGGCTACTTTGATCGCGTGAGGGCCTGGAAAGGACTAAATAAGTCACAGGCATAAAGCAGACTATTTTGATGGGCTTGACTCGCTTCACAAAACGTACATACTCAATTTGCGCTTAAAATTGACAATTCAAGGGTGCAGTAAGCAGCCGAAAAATTGCCTCAAATGCAGTGTCTTTGCTCAGCCACCAGAAATTGTGTGCTTATAACTGAGGAAAGAGAAAATCATATTATAGAAAGACATTTCGACCCAAGCAGAAACGATGAATTGGACCCAAGGCGAGCGTTCTTTTTTAGACACGTCTTTACCCCGGAGGATCTCTTCATTGACGTTCTCGATCGGCTTCGAAACGGCTTGCTGCCGGACGAAAGAAGTGGTAATTGCTACGCATACTACCTAACATTTCCTTTTGATGTCGGCTTTTTCCCATATCGAAGCCATGGTCCTTACAGAACGGCCATTGTAAAAGTTGTGTGCGGCTTTGTCCTCTGCCAATACTGCTTTAGGCACTGTCCTAGCCATGTGGTCACTATCTATCCGTGGATGCAAAGGAATCGAAACATGTCTTGACACAAATATTTGTCCTTCAGTCCTCGAAACACAGGAAAAACACAAACAGCCATCTACAAATCCACGTGTAATTTTCTGCCGACGACCAAGCGAACTGGATGTCATCGGAGTTTACTCCGAAGATGGTTGTAGAATATTGCGAACTTCTAACGAAAAGTATGTGTTACAGGAGAGGCTTATTTCTTTGCCATGAGATTTGTGGATTTTCACGGCCATAAAAAAGAGAAAGAGGTAAACGGTTTGCATGACTGAAGTGAAGGCATTGAGGACACGAGACAGACTTGTATTTTACTCTTTATAGATGAATTCAATCTGAAAGAACACCATCTTAACGTGACATTAAGGACTCAAAATTTCCTTTATTAATTCACTACTAAAAAAAATTGAACATCCATAAGGTTGTTAAACGAAGGTATGTAGTATAAACACTTGTCCTGTTTTATCCGTCGAATATAAATGTAGGCAGATTTTTAGTTTAAGGCATGTTAGGGCCTGAAGTTTCTTCTTTCTCAAGACGTAAAACTAGACGGTTTGATTTTCAGCTATAAATTGGACCGGTTTATGCCGGACAGCAGCATCAATTCATCCTGCCTTTTGACATTGTATCAACGTTTAGGATATTTGTTTATAAAAGCTTCCTTAACAGTGTAAAGCAATAAGTATGGTTTTGGTGCTCCTTTTAAGGTACATAGTAAGGGATACCATGCTACTAATTATGATAGACTTAGTCATAATAGGTTATTCTCCACCTCTGGTGACTAATTCAGTGACCATAATGTTTTGAAATGGAGAATGTTGTAATACTCAGGCAAATACAATGAAAGTCATATTGATAAAACTCTTCAGGGCGTAGACTAACGGTGGTTAATATAATCACTATACTAATTAAGTTCTTTGGAGGCAGACTCACAACAACAAAGAGAAAATAATTAACACGTGATTTGTTCAACACTGTCACAAGCAAAATCAGAAAGAAGAAAGAAAGAAAGAAAGAAAGAAAGAAAGAATTCGACTTATCATAACAGGACTCGACCTTATGACTTTCCACTACCACTCAGCTACAGGAGACTCGTGGGAGCTTAGGTCATTAAACTAGCTCCATCTGGCAAACGTCCTGTACGCTGCTAGGATCAGAATATCGATCCGTGCATGAAAAAATTGATTGATGCGAGTGATTGGTCAATTTCTACTTGATCGCAGGGTTAGGGCGTGGTAAATTAAATGAATGAAAGATGTGATTTATTCGCCAGTCACATGCAAGACGGCATGGTTATCGGAAGGCCATGCGTTTGCCTCCCGTTGGGAAAACTCAGAATTCCTTTTCTCCCGTAGTTGGTGTAATTGTTTTAGTCCATGCAATCGGTGTGATTGGTGTAGCTGCAGCAGTCGCTGTAGTTACTGTGAGGCAGCTACGCTGAACTACACCATATTTAACGTTGATGAAATGATATGCACATGTCATGCATGATATGTCATATTCGTTAGTTATTTTCGGGACGATAGTCATAAATTTGGCCAATTTACGAAGAGACGAATAGCACCCGCTATTACACCAACTAAGTAAAGTAAGTGTAGTTTTGAGAAGGACTGTTTGTGATGACATTGACTGGCGTTTCGATAACCAGAGAGGAAGTCATCATCAAAGTCAATTAATTTGTGTAACGCCAGTAGGTGGTATAAATACTCTGGTCTTTGATCTGATTGGTCAACGAAAAATGAGATTAGACATAAGATTTGCAGCAACTTTTTCTCAGTTTGTGGACTACAGTTCAGGGCTATCATTTTTGGCAATTTCTGTGCCATCATTGAAGGCTTCGACGTTTTCATTTCTAAGGCAGCATTTTTACGTATTTACTTAGCACCAGGAAATGTATCTTCGCGTTTTTCTCTGAAGTCAAAAGTGAAATTAAATTAAACAGTGGTACTCTCTGACCTAAGTAAACTATAAACGCTTATCTTTTTTGGTCGCTTTTTTTTTTTTTAAACAAGCAGTGTCTTACAGTTACCAGACAACAATTTTAGAAAATTATTAACACCAGCAAACAGTCTTCGATCCTATCTTTTTGTTGTTTGTTTTTCTGTTAGAATAAAAATGGACCAAATAATAATAATAATAATAATAATAATAATAATAATAATAATAATAATAATAATAATAATAAACGAAATTCGATGTGATACTTTTCGTGTGCGCAAAATGGTGGCAAATGGGGGTTGGGGGGGGGGGGGTGGGGAGGGTAGTAAAAAGAATACAGCACAATAAAACAGCTGTCCACTGAACTTTTTGCGAATGAGACAGACATTAATTTCATCTTATTCGTAGTTGAAGACTAACTTTGTGTATTTTTGTTTCTCAAATAATTTAAAGCAAAACATCATCGATTTTTGAACTATGTCAAGTCAAGTTAACACTTAATTCGAACCATAGCTACTAAATCTGATATACCTCAAGGGTCATAATCTCCATTCACGAACCCTGACCTCCCCTGTGGCAAAGTTCCTATAACGAGGATGGCCCGTGACAAAAATCTCGAAAAACCATCATCTTGTAGAAAAAAAAGTCCAATTCCTGTGTTACCAAAGGTCCTTTATGAACCAGTACGTATGCATTTGGTCGTGTAATCGATGCATGAGAAAGGAACCACGATTCACATTAGTTAACAATCATAAAGGGACCAACCTGAAAAGAAAACACTACGAAATCATTAAACTATCAAGGCGAGTTCATGGATTGAAATGCTGCCTTGTGCGCTCTGATCTCCTTATTGCCACAGCTCGCTTGACTGGTTCTTGTTTTTGTTTTTGTTTTTTAATGTTGCTTTTATTAAGAACCTTGATATTTTTTTAACCCTCCCCCTTCCCACTAAAATATTACTTGAGAAACGCGATACTTCCTTTCAGCTTAACTTGGCCTGGTACGTAATGGTTTGGTGATTTTGACATCAAGGGCAAAGTTTCGTCCTTAGATTGTTTTCACATCACCATGCCTTGTCAGATCATTAAACACGGATCACTGAACGCATGTAACATTGTTTTCAAAACATAAGAAGTTTAGATTGTGGTTTTAAATTAAGGCTCCTATCTTTCCCGAGAAATACCTTTTGAAAACAAAATGCCAACTTTCAATTCAATCACTATCCCAAAAACCTTTAATTAACCTAGGTTAGCAATTTTTAGTTTTACACTTCCACTGGTTTCCAACACTATCCAGGACGTTTACTTTGATGAGAATACCTCATAAATTAATGTGAATTATAAATTTAATTTGTTTTTTCAAAGTGCATAGAGGGTATTGATTGAAAACACAAGCCTTTCTGTTTGACAAACCATATGTAAATGTTCGTACTAAGTTATCAGTCATAAATGATAGATTACTATACTCCTCTGTGGTTCACAAACCATAGGTAAATTTCCGAAGATATTCATAAATAATTAAGCAGGAATGTGTCGACATTCTTTTAGCGGCAGAGCGGAATTTGCTGTATACTTTAGAAATCTAAATGATTTTGTTTTTTAAATCATTTCTTTCATCGGGTCTTCAGATACTTCTTTAGCTTTAGAACTATTCCTCTTGAAGAATGGACAAGACCAGTTATTTCCTTTCGCTCAGGTATGGATTGAGTTAAGTGTGTTCGATAGCCTTTAAATTAAAACCGAATTAGTTGAGAGGATTCCTCAGAACTGTTTAGAAACAGTCTCAGTGAGAACTTCTATTTTCTAGGAAGCCTTAACTCTAATGTCAATTTTCACGTTCATGGCAATTATTTAACGTCTCCATTTTCAACGTGAACAGCTCAATTAAAAAATAATTCTGCTTTTTACTGGACATTAAACTGTCCTTCAACCGCTCTGGGTTATAATGTTTTGTATAATAACAGTCCTCTCTCAGAGACAAAGTTACTAAGCTGACAGAGATCGATCGACAAAGAGCATTTAGGTAAATCTGCAAATGGATTCAAAGTGTATTACAGTACAGCGAGTTCGTTTTTAACTAAGGTACATCTCTAGGTAGGTTCACCATGATTCGAGTTTTGATTAATTTTCTAACACCTTCTGAAATTCAAGTTATGAATTGATGTATGTCTGCCATACATTTAAATTCAACACGATAAGAACTCTGGGAAATCGTTTAACATAGTAGCTGTAAAAAACTGAATTCATGGCAATAAGATCGTCTTATTTACGGCTAGAGAAGGATTCACTGCAAGAGCCGTACAACGTTACTAAGACGTTTTGCGTTAGGTTTAACTTAGAAACAAAAACAATCGAATGGGAATGAGCCAAAAGTTGGGTTGTAATATAGGGAAACACGAATCAATTGAAAATGTCTAGTCTAAGCTAAATTTCCTTGAATCGATAAATACGAGGTAGACATTCAAAGGAAGTTTTCAACACGCGTTTCCAACTTTACTGATTACATCATAGTAAGTTCATTCAGTTTTTAACAACAGTACGCCTCAAGATAGTTTCAACTGTTTTAGGGTTTGATTTTCACACCTGCTTTTAGAGACTCATCTGTTTATTCCATGCATTTTAACACGACCATAACATTAGGAAACTGTTTAGAACAGTAGAAAACTCCTGGCAAAAGGATCGTCTTAGTTACGACTAAAGAAGGATTCACGAGCCGTACAACATCATAACATCGGTAAACACGCGAAATAGGGATTTTAAGGACTCGAGCTATTTTAAAAAACAAAGGCAGCCGAATGGGATAAAAATGGAGTCAACAGTTGGGTTGTAATACAGGGAAACAGGAATAAATTGAAAATGCCTTACCAGTCTAAGGCAAATTTATTCGTTGTGGAAAGGAAGCCGGTTCTTAAACGTTTTTTTTTCCATTTCACAGTAAAACAAAAGCCTTGTCCTGGACAGTTTTATTTTCGCTAATAGTTCGGGAAAATCTTATGATATAGTGGTGAATTTAATATCTCAAGAGATGACCTGCATGCACTTTCATAATAAAAACTAGCATAGAAAGTATAAAATTTTTTGTATTATATGGACATAGATCCTTTGGCATGGGGCCGAGTAAAAGTAAGGATTAATATCACGCATGCCTTCAGAAGTTGCTGAAATTGCCTGATTGATATTTATCCTCAATTCTACGAGGACCCATTGCAATTACGTGTTAACAACATAAGGCCAAAATTTTCTCAACACTGTTGAGGCACGTCGAAAAACAGTCAGCCAAGCAAAGTAAGAACACTCGTTCGCTCGCAAAGGCAAAACAAACAAACAATTGAACTACTTCTTTGCGTCCAAAATGAGGTTTAGACTCATAATTCCCGTATTCTTTATCTCTAATAATAGTGCAAAGGAAAAAGATGAGACGACGGCCCAGTTATATGTTATTTATTGATGTAATCTTCGACGCAGTTGACCTCCACTGTCAACCAGTTTTGTATCCATCCCTTAGGAAGAATAAAAAGGGTCGTTTCAGACTTCCCCTGCTTTTATTTCTAAGTACCGTGCTACTGCACTGTTTACACGAACGCGGTTTCATTTGTAACCGCATCGGTTTCGTTGCGGTTACGCCTTTCGTTTGCACGGCGCCGGTCGAGTTCGTTATCAGAACCGGGTCGTTTTGAAAACGCTTTCAAAAGTGGAGCGTTTTCAAAACGATACGGTTTCATTGATCGTGTAAACGGCGAAACCGCATCAATTTGAAAACGGTTACTTATTTTTGTGCGAAATTGGCTGGTTCACCAAGGGTAAATATGGTGAGTCTAGCACAGAGTGCAACGCTTTTTTGCACAATCACAATTTAAGTTAGCTTTTTCAGCTTTCACAGATTTTACCCTCTATAAACCGAGAGGCATATCGTAAAAAGAGGCGGAGATGTCTTGAAATGTTGACTTATTCGTTGATACGCTCCAGAGTAACGACGAGAAAAGCAAAACGACGATTCTGGATTCGGCCTGGGAGAACTCGTATTTGATGGGACGACGTTTTGGACGGTGTTATGCTTCCAGAAGAATGCTTGTGTACGAGATCACCATGACGTAAACGGTTGGATAGGTTCCGTGTCGTTTTTGATGCGGTTTCAAGGTCATGAAACCGCGTCGATTGGAAACCGCGTCCGTGTAAATGCCTCAGTGAATTGCGTATACCTAACCTGATCATCTCTGAGTCGGGGAGTTTCGATAAATAGGTCGTCAAATAACTGAAACTATAGGATTGATTATCCTGAGAAACGTAAAGGAAACCAACGGACATAGCCGCCATGTTTCTGATGCCTGAAACTGCTTTAAGCCATAAACCATCGATCATCTGATCGCCTCTCAGTAGCAGTCGGAAGCCGCTGAAAATTTGATTGACGGCAGCGAAAACCGCAGCTAGCGCTGTCGGTTGAGATTTGAACTTCAGAGTTCGCGTGTTATTGAAACGCACAGTAAGCGAAATTTAGAGTCTTGACTACCATTTGCTAAGGCATATTACAAGGACTATTTCAAACAGCGACGCCATTTTGGATTTGGTTAGTCGAGCATGCGCTTTGAAGTCTCTATAGCCAGATTTTGGCTACGATCAATATAGAGTTTCCCAGAGCCTTCGAGGCGCGAAGCCCGAGAAGAGGCTGGGGTCGAGAATGAATACTAACATGGAGCTGAACTCAAAGCATGCGCAGTTCTAGCGAAAGTGCCGGATGAATCGCTCGTTTCCCGACCTGAACAAGGGGAACGAAAACGCTGGATACTCCAGAAATTCAATCCAAAGTAGAGCGCAAATACTGAGAAAAGGAACGCGCAAGAAGCCAAAAGCAAGATGCAGTGCATTTGCCCAGTTACCAGAGATTGTGTGGTCATCACTGAGAAAGCAAAAAATCATATTATAGCAAGACATTTCAATCGAAGTGAAAATGATGAATGGGATTGCAGGCGAGCGTTCTTTCTAGATTTTACTCCAGACGAAGTGTTTCGTATAGTTATGAATGAGCTTCGCAACGGCTTACAGCCACACAAAAGAAGTGGTGACCGCTACGTATACTACTTGCCGGAATTTCCTTTTGATGTTGGTTTTTTCCCATATCGAAGCCATGGTCCTTTCTTCACTTCCATTGTAAAAGTCGTGTGCAGCCTTACACACTGTCAGTACTGCAAAAAGAACTCTCGTACCCAAGAAGTGGTCACCATTTACCCATGGATGCAAAAACAAAATTGAATATAAACGTGTTGTGACAAGTATGTTCCGGCGTCCTTATTCCTGGAAACACAAATACCACACCTTCTACAAGTCCACCTGGAATTTTCCGCCACCTCACGAAATCGAAGACCAAATGAAATTAGTTATGTTGTGGCTGGTTTTAAAGAAAGCTGTTAATAACTGGAATTAAAAAAAACTGAGAACACGAGAAAGTATAGGCACCAAACTGCTAATAGATGTAATTCCTTTAGACAGAGCACGATATAATGTAAGGAGTTTCGAAATTTATCTTAAAATCCAACTAAAAAATAAACTGGAGATGCATAAGATTGTTTAAAAAGGTTGTCAATAAACACTTGTACTATTTTACCCATCACTATGCCTTCTTTTCTTGTTTTTGAAGACGAAAAATAGACGGTTTGCTTTTCTGATGTGAACTGGGTAAATATGCCCTTAACAGTAACATCATTTCTCAGGGGTACCCAACGACAAGTTTCGGTAGATATCTGCTCGGAGGAAGGTAGTTCGCCTTAGGCTTCCGGCGACGATTAAAGAGTGTAATCGGATTTTCGTCATTGAAACGTGGCCTAAAAGATTCGCAATGGTGAAATCATAGCCCTGAGGTTTTCCGAAAGGTAGTAATTGCTGTTTTTCGCAGTCAAAAACGTCAGTTAGCATTTTCGGAAAGAAAATAGTTCCCTAAAATGTTCGTGGAAAGTTCACTTCAAGTAACATTTTCTCAAAGGAAGATTTCGTTCCCCAACATTTTCGAGCAATTAAAATTTCAGCTAAGGCATTCGAATAGATCAAATTCTTCTAGCTCTGGAAAACATCACCTTTGAGCAGATTTCAAACACCACATGATACTTAAAATTGCCTTTCTACAGCTTTTGGTTGATTTGGCTCGTCATACAGTATCCTTAGCATCTTTAGAAGAATAATCTCTAACAGGATTTAGGACGTTGCAAAAGCAATGAGCACTTTTTTTCTTCTTCTTTAAAAGTACATATGAAAGGATACCATTGATCTAATGATAGGTTAGCCATAAGTGGCTATTCTTGAACTCTAGCTAGTTACTCATTAAACTTGTGAGCATAGTGTATTGAGATCGAGCAACGTAGAAATAAGCAGTCAACTAAAGTGGGATTTAAGATCAGTATCAATGTTCAGGACACAAAGCTATTGGTGATCCAACACCATACTCAAAAGGAGCTCTTCGGAAGCAGAGTCTCAAATAAATTAAAGAGATTTAATGGACTGAGAGCTAGATCAATGATGTCCTCATGGCAAGTTCCTCTTTGTTCTAAAGCAGGCTTGTTTGTAAAAGGTGGACTGAAAAGTAACATAGTTTTCCTATCGCTATTTTTCAGTCAAACCGTTTATCTTATGGGTTTCTTTTTCCAGCTATCAGTAAATAAAGACAAACGTGGAATTTTCCAAATTAAGAGCGGTTGTTTCGTCTACCGTCACGAATATAACAAATCATTTCTTTAGTGTTACCTGTGTAGTTTCTAGAGCTAGTGTAGCTGAAGTAGATGCTGTGTAATTTACGCAGTTGCTGTGATTAAAGTTGTTGAAGTAGTTGGCGCAGTTACTGTAGTTCCCGTAGCCCGTAGCCCTCGTAGCTGCTTTAAATGATATAGTTTTTATTTGCAGTCTCTGTAGTTACTGCTAGTTGGTGTGGATGGTGAAGTCACCGAAGCTGGTACAGTTAGTGAAGTTGCTGTAGATGGTGTAGTTGATCAGTGTAGTACTGCAGTTTGTACAGTTGTTATGGTTGCTGCAGTTGATGTTTTTGCGTAATTCCTGTAGTTGGTGCAGTTGCTGTAGTAAGCATAGTTGCTATTGCTGTTGTGGAGTTACGGTGTAGGTGGTGTAGCTATTGCTGTTCCTGTAGTTGGTGTAGTTGATGTATATGTTGTAGTTACTGCAGTTACTGCATTTGGTGTAGTTGCTGTAGTGTATTTACCGCAGCAGTAGTTTTGTAGTCGGTATAGCTGTTGTAGATTGTGTACTTGCTGTAGTTGGTGTAGCTGCACGAGTTGGTTTGGTTTGTGTATTTTGTGCAAAGGTGTAGTTGCTGTGTTAGTGTCGTTGCTGCAGCTGGTGTGGTTGCTGTAGCTGGTGCAGTTGGTTTACTCGGTTTGGTTGATGCATTGGGTGCAGTTTGCACAGATGCTTTAGTTGGTTTGTTTGGTGTAGTTGGTATAGACCCTGTAATTGCTGTAGTTGACACAGTTGATGTAGATGCTGTAGTTGGTGAAGCTACTGTAGCTGGTGTGGTTGCTGTAGTGTGTGTAGTTGCTGTAATTGGTGGGGTTCTTGCGTTTTGTGAAATTGTTTTAGATGGTGTTGTTGCTGTAGTTAGTGTAGTTGTTAATGTGTATGTACCAGCTGTAGTAGCTATCACATTGGTCTGGTTGGGCGGTGTTGATGTTGCAGTTGGAGTAGTCCCTGCAGTTACTTTAGTTGGCCGTGTAGTGCACTTTGTGTAGCTGATGTGGTTGAAGTAGCTGGCCGTAGTCATGTGCTACAGTTGCCGTGGTTCCTGTGGTCCTCTAATCTGACATAAATGGTGTCAATGATGTTGCTGGTGAAGTTGGTGCACCTGTAGTGTGTAGTTGCAGTTGGCCATGTAGTTTGTGTAATTGGTGTAGTTGGTCTGGTTGGTGTAGTTGCTTTAGTTTATATAGTTGCTGTGATTGAAGTAGTTCTTGAGGTTTGTGTTGTAGTTTAAGTAGTTGCTGTAATTGTTAGTTAGTGTAGTTGGTGTTGTCCCTGTAGTTGCTTGAGCTGGTCGTGTAGTTGCTGTAGTATTAAGTATAAAAAAATTGCGAAAAATGAATTCTCAGCACCTTGCACAAGTTCAGTGCAAGCGAACAACAATACTATCCGGTCAGGAACCCAATTTTAAAACGGATATTTTAGTCGATGACCAGGAGCACTCTTTGTTTATTTACCAACACACCACTTAGTGGTTTTACAGTTCGGTTAAGGTAGAGGTCAGAGTCTATGTTAGAGATGAATTTTATCAAAGTCGTAAGACTTAGGGAGGGTTTATAATTTATGTAGAGAGCGGCTATGATGATTTTGTGGAGGAGAGGGGGATATTACGATTTTTCAGCAGTAGGTTCTTGGGGGGTGGGGAAGGAGGCGCTTTGCCGATAAAAGTATGAAGAGGGGACCATAAAAAAAATCCACTTGATGAACCTGTACAAAACAGTTCCTCATGCTATTGCGAGCATTCTTTGGCAACTCATTTTAATGAGAATGAACTCACTTTATAGTCGCTTGATCTCTTAAAACTGAAATTCGTTTCTAAATTCCGTGTTTCAATCGTAAATAGTTGCACAAAAGGTTTTAAATATCAGTGTGATGGAAGTGGTGATAAAGCTAGGTTCAGTGTAGAGCAAAACTTGATGCATTAGCCCACTTCGAGTGCTACACCTTTTTTTTGCCTGTGATGGGGCAAGTTCACTATTACCTCAATCACTCTCACTCACACTCTCACACTCAGTCTCACACACCATTCCTTCACTTTCACTTCTCCATGTTTCTCCCACAGTGGACCCAGTTGTAATCGTCATAGTATTTCGATGTGACCATCTTTGAAAAACGTTTAAATGGCAGATGCTAGATTGTAAAAGATTAGGCACATTTATTGGCAAACCAAACAGCCATTTTTTAATGTTGTTTAAAAAATAAAATCACCTTGTTTCCTTAACCCATGCAGTGAACATCAGTTGTATTGATCCTTCTTATACAAAAAGAATTTTTGAAAATGTTATGAAATTTCAGATGTTGAAACCCGACAAGTACTTGTATCAATCATTTTAGGAGGTATCAAAGTTAAAAAAAGAGTGGTGATCAGAAAAGAGGGGTCGTGGTTTTAATTATCGTTTGCAGAGTGTCTCAGAGGTGGGGCCAGAAAATATTCCCTTTGGTCATCGGGGGGGGGGCTTCCAAAAGTGCAAGGGAAAAAAAATCATTATAACCCCCCCCCCCCCCCCAATTTATGTAAAACATGATCCTCCCTTAGGACAGTCAATTAAATTACTCTTAAAGTGCACCTTGCAAAGATTATTACCAGTATTTCTCTAGCCTCAGTAAAAGTATTGAGTATTGCAACGTAGACGGTTTAATACCTAGGCCAAAAATTTGCAAAATTTGCAAATGAGACGTTAATTTGTTTTTCTATATTCACTAGTTTCCAGTCTTTTGCTATGACTTTCAATTTTAATTTCATTTGTCAATGAAATAACGATCACTTCTGAGCATGCATGTTGTAGCATAAAAAACGTTAAGTTTTTAGGAGAAATGGATTTTATGGAAATGTTTATCACCGCATTTTGCGTTTTGTTCTTTCGAAACTTTCGTAGTCTTAGCTGTCCCACCTTCCCTCTTCCAGCTGGGCAGCTATGATTTCTTCCTTGTAACCTGATCAGTTATGTTCTTATGTTTGCAACTTGTATGGTTTATTTGTGAGATGGACCTCTAGTACGTAAGTTGTAGTTTGTTTCGATGTAGTGATCAATACGTCTTGCGTAGTGGAATATGTATTCGATTCAGTAAACTCCCTTTCCCCAAGTACCAAATGTCGCTGCGAACCTGCGGTCTCTCCTCTTCCCCCCTTACCCTCCACCCCTCCCCCCCCCCCCTCCTCCCTTCAGCACCACCTCCTTCCCAAATGCTTCCCAGCATTCCAAGCGACATATCACTTCTACCCAGTTGCGCGCATCTTGTTGTTTCAAAGTGGACGCGATTCGTGTGGCTGGCTGTCGTAGGAATTAGTTAGGTTACCCCTCAGACGATCATGGGCTTTCTCAGACAGGAATTGAAACAAGACTGTCACCTATTGGTGAGTCAGAGCTAGCCAGAAGCTGCTACGTCCCCGCTTTCCACTCTATAAGGGGATCATGAGTTTTTAAAACTGATTCCTTTTTTGTTCTCTTTTGCCAGGTTGATGATGCAAGTTAATGGTGGTGATAAGTGGAGCTGAAACTGATCCATTCAACCAAGATCGCTCGTCGCCTGTTTGTAGCCGAACCTAATGCATTCAATTAAGTACATGAAACGTTCGGCGTCTGAATCAATTGAGGACGACGGCTATTTTAACTTGGAAGGGCTCAGCCATTCTTTTCGCCCGGATGGGGCGGGAATTTCGACTGGCTTTGTTTCAGACCCCGAACTTTTCATGCGCCAAACCAAAACGTATAAATTAGTTTTACTCAGAACTGGAACTGAAACTTATGCACCTATCAATGATAGTCCCAAAGAGGGGTAGGGATACGGGATGGGGTGGGTACTTTGATTGACATTTCTTGAACTGGGTGGGGACTTTTGACAAACTTTGGCCCTAGGGTGGGGAAACTTCAAAACTGAAGAAATATTCAGCAAAGACCGTTTCCTAAGCTCGGACTTTGCCATCATGATGGTAAAACACAATACCTTGCTCCAGGGTATTTATGAAAGCAATCATGACAAAGTCATGATTAAGCTCAATGAGCAGTCAAGCTTTACGTGAAAATAGCTGTATGGATTTATTGACCTTTCAAGGCCAAGACTCTCCTGCTTGTATCATGAAATCTCACCTCTTACTCATATAATCAGATACAAAAATCATGAGAATTAAATATGGTAATCATGAAACAGAGCATTGACTCATATGCAGGAGCAAATTCTGTCATCAAGTATGCATATGGTATAACAACTAAATATAAAGTAGAATAGTGATAAGAGCAAGCCTAAAATCCAACTTGAAAGTTTTGATATCTTTTACAGGGCCAATCAAGGATTATTCGTACATTTAGGTTTGATTGCTTATATAGATTTGAGGGTTTGGTATTGCTGCCATTTTGGAAGAGCTTTAATTTGAGCCATAAAAGACTTTGTAGTTTTACATACTCTGCTACTATCAGCTGTGTTTTGACGAGCAATAGTAAGATTAGTTTTCTTCCATGAAATATTGCTTGTATAGATTTGATTTCAATCATTGAATGAATCATCAGATATGGGTTAATTTGTTTACTGTGCAATTAATTTTACCCCAAGGCAGGAATATGACATTCCTTAAGCATCTGAGGGTAGGAAATTTGACTCTGGCGTCCATGAAAATGCCAATTTCCTTGGGGTCTGTCCCCCTCCCACCCACCCTGGGGCTTAACATTGCTTTGGTGCATAAAGTGAAGTGTTTATTTCAAAAATTTGAACAGCTTGTTTTGTTCAGCTTTTTTTCAACGAGTTAGAATACGCCATCCAGTAGGATATTTTGAGTTCACTCTTAACCCCAGAATCCTCCTTCTGTGAAAAACATCAGGCTTAGTTTGCCTTCAGATTAGTGGCAATCAGATTTTTGAAAAAAAAAAAAACTATCCTTGATTGGCCCTGTAAAAGATATCAAAACTTGCAAGTTGGATTTTAGGCTTGTTCTTATCACTATTCTACTTTATATTTAGTTGTTATACCATATGCATACTTGATGACAGAATTTGCTCCTGCATATTTGAGTCAATGCTCTGTTTCATGATTACCATATTTAATTCTCATGATTTCTGTAAACTATCTGATTATATGAGTAAGAAGTGAGATTTCATGATACAAGCAGGAGAGTCTTGGCCTTGAAAGGTCAATAAATCCATACAGCTGTTTTCACATAAAGCTTGACTGCTCATTGAGCTTAATCTATTGTCACTTAATTGTTTGACTTTGTCATGATTGCTTTCATAAATAACTTTTTATAATAAACATACCAATCAAAATCTGAGGAAGGAACGTAATAGACCTCTTTAGCTTGTATGTTTTGTTTTCCCAATGTAGGCCATGTGATGTTACCCTAGAGGACTGATTCTTTGAAATTTCGTCTTGTTCACGTGTACATGACTGTACGCATAATTTATGAAAAGACAAAAGACAAATTCCCATGAGAACATCACATGACCTATATTGGGAAAACAAAATGTACAAGCTAAAGAGGTCTATTACTGAGGGGTATCAGTAAAGGGGACTGCGTGGCTCTTTCCAGGTTTCATTCTCACAAACTTTAGTAGTATAGTATACAGTTTACATGTTTCCTGTTTAGCAGGTATCATTGTGTTGTTTGCATTAGGCAAAGTGTTGGCAGCTCTTACGTTTTGATAGAAATGATCAGGGGCTAAGCCATAACAATCAGTCATGAGATAAGTTTATTGTAAGTTGTTTTGTATCGTTCAGGGCTCAAACATACCTAACTCAGTCTCAGATTACAGTACCTTTAGGATATTTTACTATATTAATTCTTAGAAAATTACAGTGTCAGTTGGTAAATTATAGACTTTTGTATATTTTAGGTATTACTATTATCTATTATTTTCATGTAAATTATTATCATATATATTTCATACGTATTATCATTGTAAAGCGTTATTGGTTTCTTAGTAGAAATGACGCTATATAAATAAAGATTATTATTATTATTATAAAATAAAAATGAGTTGCTACAGTTAAGTGAAAGTGCTTTTCTCATGCTGATTTTTTTTTAAGTTTTAGTTGGAACCAGAATACTGCATAACAGTCATTTGTTATTTCCAGCACTCACAACCATAATATCAGGACACAGTCTCTTAAAGTCTTTCAGGGTTTCACATCTGTTTGAAGCTGAATCACTAGCCACCGGGCTATTTACCTTTCGAAATCTAGTACTAGCCCAAAGCACGTCTCAGTAGCCCTTAAGCTCCTTCCCAGGATCTTGGTCACTGCATTTAAGGGTGGCCATGCTTAGAAAGACCATGTGCAGATTGAAATCTTGAGGATTTCAGTTGACCACAGTTTTCTGGTCAAGACCATATGGAATGGTACTTTTTAATACCTCCTTTATTGTCATTCTCATTAAAGCTTTTATCAATTATGAAATTTGTCTTCTTATTGGTTGTGGATAATCAATGAAATATACCTACCTAATTTATTTCACAGTTTTTTTACTAGCCATGGATTACTGAAGATTTTTACTAGCCTGACTCCCCTGTACTAGCCTTAGGTTACTGGGCTTGCATTGGAGATGTTAAACCCTGGTCTTATAACCAGAAATGTAACCAATATTATTTTTTTCATTCTCTGGCATTTTTATGATGACATGCAGTATTCCTAAATTAAATACCAGTACCCAAATTTGATTAGCCTTAACTTTACCATTAGGGGAGTGCTCTTAACTTATAATTACTGTGGATAATACAATGATAATATGTTTTATGTTCTTCCTTTAGCAGATTTATTGAGTAGGATTCACAGGATTAATGCTTTATTATGAGTGGAATTCAAAAGATTACGCAGAGCTTGGTATCAGTACTCTATATTGACTTATCAATAACTAATAAAACTCAACATAAATTTGAAAGTTGTATATATCTTAATTGTTTGTCCAGTATGAGTGGTGGAATTATTCACATGAAGGCAAAGTTTATTTCACAGTAGGGATGCAAAGTCACTTGCTCCATATTTCCCTTGTGGTAACAGTGCCAGAAGTTTGCCAGAGTGCATGCGTGGACAATTTTGCTACAGTATTATGTGTTAGCCTGTTAGTGCCCCAACTCCTAACTCCCTCCTTCTCTTCTGATAGTCATCATCACTGTTACCATAGCAATCAACATCATCACCATCATCACCATCATCGTCATCACCATTATCATCATCATCATTATTCATCTTCAAAATCATATGCTCATTATCACATCATCATCTTCATCATCATCATCTTAATCTTATAATCATCATCGTCATCATTTCCTTTCCACAAATCTTTATATGTAATTTCTCACATCACTTTGTATACAAAGACAGTTATTTTTATGTTCCATATATACATTTCAAGTATAAATTTCGAACTATGTTTTGCCCCCAAAGCATAGTATTACTGAGTCAACCCGGGCATTTGACTTTTTTGAAAAATTTTGATCAAATGCCCTGCTGTGTTTCCGTTTTAGACGATCAAATGCCCCACTGTCAGGGCCTAAAAAAGGGAAAATCAACTGTAAATCTATAGCAAATCACTCGTTGCATGAAGCATTTTGGCACGCTCACCGCTCATAAAGAATATTTTATTCTTAAATCGCTTACCTTTTTCAAACCAAATTCGAAAAATTGCACGTCAAAACCCTTTTCCGATCTTTTTTGTCGGCACTCCACACTTTGAATAATGGCATATCAACTGTATATTTAGTAAACAACGGAAAACCTACGCGGAATCTTGAAGCGAAGGGAGCGAAGCGGCTCCCGTGGTGAATGAATGAATATTTGCGCGCGAAAGACGCTCGAAACCCTTTAGCTGGCGACCGCCGACCAATGTTTAGCTGATAGTGAAATGCCCCACCGTGCGGGACAAATTATTTCGGATCAAATACCTGGGGTATGCCCGGGGGGGGGGGGGGGGATGGGCGCTTTTGGAATTGACTGATACATAATATTTTTTTTACTGCGAAAACCAAACAAATTACGATGCACCCCCTTATCCCCTCTCAACCTTTAGCTTAAAATAATATTCTTAACCTATGACAGAATATATACCAGTTTCATGGAAATCTGAGTGAGACGGATTTCTCTAGAACAAACATGGGATTTTTGTGCAGTGTTGGGGTCGAGGAGAAACATCTTTCCTCGGTTGGAAAGGACATTTCTTGGAGCAACGTAATTATAAAAAAAATATAATAGTAGCTGGCTCTAACACACAATAAACCAAAAAAAAAAAACCAAACAAACAAACAAACAAAATACATCGGTAAAATTGACTTTCACTCAACACTTCGTAGAACAGTATGACAGATTAAACATGATTAAGGCCCCGTTTATATGGAGAAAAGTTGTCCCGAGTAGAAGGGTCACCCGCCTACCCGAGCTACGTACCCTGGGCGAGCCAACTTTTCCTACATTTCCTTACAAAACTTGGCGAACCGTTTACATGAGAAACAAAAAGTTGGCTCGGCGAGAAGGGTGACCCGCCTAGCCGGGTCACCCTCTTTCGATGGTAGGGTCACCCTCCTAGCCGAGCCAACTTTTCTCCATATAAACACTTTGGCTCGCCTAGCCGGGTCAACTCGGGTCAAAGTGAGACAATCAGAGCATGCGCGAGTGCTGCTGGCTCTGGCAAAAGGGTCAATTTTTTCTCATATAAACGCTCGCTAAAGTTGACTCGGCTGCGAGGGTGACCCTTCTACCCGGGACAACTTTTCTCCATATAAACGGGGCCTAAGCCTTACGCAGGACTTAAGCAATGCAAACGAACCTGAATAAGACAGGTTTTGAAATAATTCTTTATACACGGCAATACGCTTACGTAAACAGGAGAAAACCTTACCTTTGCAAGGCAAAATACACGTTTGGTCTGCAAGTGGTAAAATATATGTAATGAAAGGTTACTATTGTAGAATAACCAGTAAATCTGAATGATCACCATTTATACGAAACAACAGAAGACTCACTCTGGACCTCACTCTGTAAAAGCGAAGAAATGGCCAAGCTGCGTTCAGCTTTCAGATTGATCAATTTTCCCGCCAAACCTCAATCACGTCCAGTGCCTTGCGAAGACGATCAGTTGCCTTGTATAGATCGTTTTCAGTCACGCAAGCGAAAAAATAAAATCATCAACCAGTCAATAGGACTCAATAGATAAAGTCAAGAAATTGTGATATTGTAGAAGAGTAATAAATAAACAACATGCCAAAGTCTCAGGGCTGTGCGATATCCCGTACTCGAGTTATTTGGCAAAATGTACCACTCAAAATTATATATATGGAAGCGCCATCTTGATGTGCCTCTGAGGGACACCAAGATGGCGGTCGGAAACGAGTTAAAACATATGTTTCTTACTTTAGCTATCTCAAGGCTTTGTTCTCTCTGTTGAGTTTTCAAACATCCACATATAGACGCTTTTCTTACAATGTTGGCTTTTCAAACCTCAAAAACACACGGTGAATCGATGTTTTTATGTATTAAAGTGACATGCTTGTGAGCAGACATCTTTATGTCACGCACTGTGAAAAACTCTAAAATTCAAACTGCTCTATTTTCAAAACAAAGCAAGCTACCGAGCTGAAAACATGCAAGCAGATACATTTCTAAAGTGCCTTGTACGTGATGAAGATAAAAATGCAAAAGTCTGGCGGTTTACTTCTGTATCAAAAGCTAAGGTCAGGGGCACCCAACGAAAAGTTTCGGTAGATATCTGTTCGGTGAAGGGTAATTCGCCTTAAGCTTTCCGCGTCAATTAAAGAGTGCACTCGGATTTTAGAAGCCAAAACATGGCCTAAGAGATTCGCAATTGGGAAGTCATAGCCCCTGAGGTTTTCGAAAAGGTCGTAATTGCTGTTTTTGGCAGCCGGCAAAAACGTCAACTAGCATTTTCGGAACGTAAGGTTTTTGACACTATGAGAATGAATATATGAAAATCATACAACAGATTCAATAGTATTTGACACTACTATTGGCACTTCTTTCTTTAAATGAACTTTGGTACATTCTGATTAATACTTTATACTATATGCCAAACGGTCGGACATTTAATACCAAATGGGATAGGTTTTTCTCCGGGTACCCCGGGTACTCCGGTTTACCCCTCTCCCCAAAAACCAACATTTGATTTGATTTATTTAGAGTTGATTTGATTTAGTCTCCCCAATTAGTAGAGCATCTGTGCTTGGCTAAATAGATTTGAGACTTAAATAAAGTGATTATTATTATTATTATTATTATTATTATTATTATTATTATTATTATTATTATTATTATTATTATTATATAGATGAATAAAGCATTCTGAGGTGATGGCTTCACAGTTACAGAAGAGGAGAAGAAAGAAAAAACCGTTGACCTTATTTACCGGCTACTTACATTATTCAACCAGGATTTTGTTGAAAAAGTGTCTGTGGTTTTTTAACTGGTTATCAAGTTTTGATCACTAAACAACCTGATTTTATCAGTAGAATATATTTCCCGTATAAGAGTTTGCGTGCCGTACGAGTCTCGCTTCAGTTCTCCATCACGCGCGCCGCACTAAATTTGATTCTGATGCGTTTTGCCACTAAAAGGCGGCTTAGCAAAGAAGGCCGCTTAAATTAAGATTTTTGGCAGCGCTCTAGCGGCGCGGCCTGGCCTGGATTGATGGCCTGTGGCTTGTCGGTGCCACTGAATAATAACTTATCTTAAGATGGCTTCAAATGAGATTCTAAATTTTTCAGGTCAAAAAAATATATGGTTGTGTAATCGATGGTCAGATGGTCGCTCAGGTGCGGCTTATTGCGTTAAAGGTTATACTTGTTTAGTTTTGAACGTTCCTGTGCTGGAATTTCTTACCAAGCGGTTTCTTGATGTAATATACCGCCTTTACACTTAGTTGGCTCTAGTCGTCCAACACCTTAAAGTCCAAGAGGAGTAAAGAGAAAGGCAAAAATCTGACCATATAAGCGATGGCAATTAATACTTTGTCTTTCATGCAGTTGCTACAAAGACTGGATTGGCAAAAAGATTTTCTCTTTTCATGCTTGCATATAATAGTACTAATCTACCACCAAAGTTCGATAAATGAATGCTTTGTTTTTCCGCTGCAAGTCTGTTTTCTCATTGAGTCTTATTCACTTCCTCTTGTTTTTAATTTTTTTTTTTCTCCCTTTATTTCCATTCCTGGATGTCAACCTCAGAGGGAGTCTAATCCCCTCTCGGATTTCCGGAGCTGATGTTGTCATCTCTCGGGTAACCTCTTCTTTCTCTCTTTCACCAATCTCGCGAGTGTTACAAGGTTTCTCCCTTTTTCGCGAATAGGAAAATGAAGATGGTGATTTCAACCCTCTCTTTGTACAAGCTCTCAGACTTCGTTGGGTTCGATACAATGGTTCCGCCCTTCCCCGGCAGATGGCAGCCAACGCTCGCATTACTTCTATATATATTTGTCATTTCGGTTATAGAGGGAAAAGAAATGGCAGACTTTTCTCTGCCGGTTCATCCAGGCTCAGTTTTGCCAGGAAATTGAAGACTAGGTGTTAGTTAGGGTTTTTGAGTATGGGTTGCTCTGGGTTAGGCAATGGGCCTTTTGCAGCTGGTCAGTCACGTGGTATAAAAACGCAATGCTGGAGGGCAAGCAACGCACTGGGACAAGACAAACAAAGAAAATTACCATTTTAAATGATGTAAACACTTTTCCTGCCTACCGTCTAGTAATAATACATAATTTCTTTCTGTGATTCGGCATCAGTCTCATTTGTGAAAATTCTCGATGATAAAACTCATGAAAGTTTATATCCTCATCGCTGGTCGCACTCCGATCCCGCAATATAAATCAAGTTGCTATGCTTCGGTTTAATATAATTCTAGCAACTCGTGAAACCTTTGACTCATCATCAGATGTTCAGCATGTCCTTAGTTTCAACTATCGCTCCGGTGTTTAAGAAATAGCAAATCCGTTTTCAAGACTTGACAAAACCATTTAGTGTTACCGTTGTGGTCACAGTAGATTACTGCACAATCCTATAGTTGTCTTGCCTTTAACGTAACTTAGAAAAGTTCCTTAGTTAACAATCTTAGCCTATGCCTGCATCTATCCAAGTCTTTCCACAGACCCAATGAAACACAAATTGTATCTAACTTATGGAAAGAGGTCGTCTAACGGTTCACTTTTCCTTAAAGCTCGCATTCAAACTGCTGTCCTTGATTGACATGTGCAGAATTGACTCGGTGTAGGGGACAATGTTGCCTAGAATGAAAATAAACACAGCAAACCTTAGATTGCATTCGCGCAAAATACAAGTTACACTGATGAAGCCCATGACCAAATAATGCTCCGGCAGAAGCCTTACCATTCGATGCGCTATTAGGGTACAACTGGCGAGGTATTTTCTACGCAAAAAGCTGTGATCTCTAAACATGGATATCAGGGTTCTAACGAACATACACTGCAGAGAAACGTCGGTTTATCTTATGGCATCCAAAGGCGAAAGTAGTCTCGTTATGTTTGCTTTCTCTTCAAGGACTCGACACGTACTTGAGCTCAAGTACAGGAGTTTATTTGAGTTAAATCGAAAAAGATGCATACAAACCACGTGGCATAATTTTCGTTTGACTTCGGCTAACCTGGAACAACCATGCGTATGCTTGTATGCACCGTAAAAAAATCGCTTTAAGGGTCTTCACATGGACGTCTGGAGGGACGAAACGAAATTTTGGACGGCTGGCTTTTAAAAGTGCTTGACCATTTTGAGCACATTTAGTTCCATCTCACGGCTCTGGAAATTGTATCATTTTTCCATATAAGAAATCTTGACTGTCTCATTTTCCAAGTATCATAAAATGGCAAATTCAATTACAGTTGCTAAGAGATAATTTTCGGTAACAGAAAATGCTTTTGTTGCACTTGCGTTCGTTTGCTTTCACTTCGCCAACTTTCTTAGCGCTTTCGTCGCTCAATAAAAAAAAGAAAATCAGGTGACGTGTGCAAGTTTACCATGCGAGATGATGAGGACGCAGAGAAGTCGGTTTGAGATTGCAACTAATTTTCCTTGCCGCATGTTATCTCTTACGCTCTTGTCAGAAAGCTTCTTTTGGAAACACATTTCTTTACAATAGCATGCAGCCCCGCTTAAACAAGGAGACAGATGTTCAAAAGCTAATTCTAAGAACAATCCAAAACGTTGGAATAGTCACCTTTTTGTATTGGGTGTTATTTCAGTTTGCCATCAAATGATAATGGCTGACCAGGGCCGACTGTTCCTTGAGCGTCTGTTGAACAGTGATAGTATCGCACTCAGCCTGGACCTGCAAAACGCTAGCTCTATAAGGGTAATTAGCAAAGCACCAATTAAATTCAAGATATTTTAAAATTAATTTTACAACTGCTCAAGTTACGAGCGCGACTGCGATGTCTTTCATGCATTTGTATCTTTCGTCTTCAGTTCTTATATAGATCGTTAGTAAACTCGGTGTAGGCCATGAAAATTACAGAAGGAGGCAGGGTGTTGGACTGGGTTGGGGCGCTGGACTTCCAGGTCCAGCTCTGATCGTGGCAAGTTGGGGTTGTATTTTGGGTTCACAGGGTTCGTACACTTTTGAGTTGTGAAAATTCCATGACTTTTTGAAAAATTCCATGACCTAAGTTAAGCAACTGTTCTGAGACAGTAATGTCAAAACAATGACAAAAATGACAAAAATGTTTGCAAGCATAATCTTGCAACATGCGCTATGTTTATTTCTACTAAAAGTAAATCATATATTTGGACTTGTCGGTTAATTTTTGTAACTTTGGATCTACATTGCTTTCCACTTATAGAAAGCCTGCTGATATTCTATGAAATTTTCAGGACCCAAAGTTTCAGGACTTTCCAGGCCTGGAAAATGAAATTATAAAATTCCATGACTTTCCAAGTTTTCCAGGACCCGTACGAACCCTGGCTCAACTCCTTCTACGCTCTTGAAAATTAGGCAACTGGTCCCCATCCTGTCAGTTAGGCTTTTTACTCCATCTTGAATAAATCATCCCTTTGGTAGCCAATAATTTCAACCTACTTGTTAAAAATCACCAATCGCTGAAGTTTCGACAGCCATTTCAATACCCACACCACGTGGAAACATTTCCAAAATATTTCTAGCAGTAACTATGCCCGCAGCCTGGGCATTTTTTTCCCACATAAAAACCGTGCTGCTTCAGTTGAATCTGAATAAAATGCACAACCCTTGGTGACTCTTAAAAACTGCATCTACAAAGGAAGCTTGTTTCTTTCCAGGGACTTGGATAAACGACCAAATACATAAACCATTGCGTAATAAGAGTTCAGCTCGCAACCATGATGTTTCCAACGTTAGTTTACATTAATAACTTTATCAACATTATTTCAGGTTAATCCTCGATGTGGCTACTCCGAGAAGGGCAGAAAAATTGAGGTTTGCACAGAACACAACAATATTTCCTGTGAAACCAGGTAAGTAACGGCAATAACTGAATGAATAGATCACAGAGTAAAACTACTTTCTACTTACAACTCTCTTCAAAAAGAAACGACGGGGGCAAAAAATGGGAAGTCAAAGGTTACGGTAGTTTTCGATGCCAGTTTTCACTGCTTTGTGTAACTCGAATTTTTCTTACCTATGCGCCAAACCCATCCTCAAGGGGCCCGTTTCAGTGCCAGAAGCAACCAGCTCAGTTAGCAGCAGGAAAACTGTTTTGCGATTAAAGTGGAAAAATTCAGCACGACATTCGAGCTGGAATAGGCCATACCATTCTTTAGCGATAATCGCATGCGCACAAAGAACGTTTTAAGGCCAGGCTGAATTGCTTTTATGACATGTTTTCATCATGGCATGCCAAGATGTCAGTACATGAGCTCATGGTCAACACCAAAATTTCGCCAATTTCATTTACAAAGGCTCTGACTGAACGAAATCTCCAGCTAACGTAGCTGCAAAGATAATGGCCTCCAAAATAAACCGAAACAATGGAAGATAGTAATATTAAGGAAGACGAAAACATAAGCTATCCGCCGTTAAGGACGGTGCCTCCTAATACGAAGATATTTTTTCGCGGATTTTCAGTATGCTAAAATGTAGATGTTGGTAAGGGCTAACGAAAATTGAAAAGAAAATTGGGGGTAACCATGCATTTTTCGGAGATAATTAAGTCCAAAGCTGCAAAAAATAAAAAGACAAAACATTTCCTAGCAGAAAAACTCGCTAAGAGTACAGAACGCGTCATAGAACCCTTGATTAAATTTCCTATCTATAAGCAGAGAGCATTTCACCATTTGAATCACTGATTTATCCCAATTAGAACAGGAGGAATATTTTTCCGGCACTAACCGTGACAGTATTGTGTTACCACTCACGCGCCAAACACACACGCTTGAACACTGAAAGAGCTGAAAACCATGAAAATCAAATGGTCGCATCGGCTTCTCATGTTTTGCAATTGGAATATATTTCGTGTAAAGAAGCGTTTAAACATATAACAAGCGGTTTCGTCAGTTTAACGGATGAGCATTTTAGTGAACATCAAAAATATCGTGTTGTCAAAAATTTATTGTGACGTGCGCGGTCGCGGTCAACGGCAGTGAATACTCGATGAAAGGTTTTTGCGTGATTGAGCAGTTCATTGTGTCGACCTCATATGTTTTCAACAGAAATGTTTTAAAGCCAATGCTAACTTGGAAAGAATTTAACACCATAAACTTAGCTGGAAGAGCATGTTGTAGGTATAATCTAAAATACTCAAGACGCTCTATCACACTACGTTACAAGCAACGTTTCTTCAAGGGGTTTCAAAGCTTTCATAGCAAAGGAAACCCGTTTGGATTGCCTTAAAACAATCAAAAACCCTTTCGTAACCCTTTTGAAACCCGTTGCAAACGCTTTTAAAAACCCTTTGGACACCCTTTAGAAACCACGTTTCAAGAAGTTTCATAGCCTTAGGAAACTCTTTGGAAACTCATTAGAAACTCTTTGGAAACCCTTTTGAAGCTCGGTTTCAGGAGTTTGAAACCCTTTAGAAACCCTTTGGAAACCCTCTGGAAACTTTTTAGAAACCCTTTGGAAACCCGGTTTCGGGAGTTTGAAACCCTTTGGAAACCCTTTTGAAACCCGGTTTCACCCAAATTGCCATGTTTCATAAGACGTGTTTTCGTATGGAGGGTCACATTTTAATGAAAGGCCCTTTTAAATACCTTAATTATAGATTTCCCTACCCTTTCATATACTTCGACTCATGAAATTCTACCCTTTCATATACCTGAAGCCTGAAAAAGGTAACCCTTTTGGGCGGGGAATCCCCGTAATACCCCGGGGTCTCTCCACGGCTACCAATGTTTAGGCTCAAACTTTATTTGGTAGATTTAAGGGGTATAACCACTATAACTTTCAGTTTAGCTAAACACATTTATTTGTGAGGTATTCTTGCCATTCCAAGCCACTTCCCACAAGCTTCACATTTATTGATCCATACTTTGATGGAT